>OZ020195.1:5925110-6525110 GCA_963971165.1 Philopedon plagiatum
TGAACCCCTGTTTCACCCCCTTAGGGGTTGAATTTTGAAAAACCTTTCCTTAATGCATGCCTACGTTATATAAGAAAATTCTGTGTGGACTGTGCGTTGATACGTCAGTAGACAGCCAGTACCTTCTCGGTAATTATTTAGATTAACGTAAACAGCGAATTTTTTCATGAAATTTTGCACAGACCCTAATTTTGGGTCGTAGAACACGAATCCGAAGTCAGTTTTTGGCGGTCTCGTAAAAAAATTTTTTAAACTTTTAGGTTAGTTTTTCAATGAATTTCTTTAAATTTGTTGGCTGAGCAAAAAGGTGGTCAGGTTTGCTCAGTTTTGATTGATATAGATACATATATATCTATATCAATCAAAACTGAGCAAACCTGACCACCTTTTTGCCCAGGTTCGGGGAGCAAAAAAAAATTTTTTTTTACGAGACCGCCAAAAACTGACTTCGGACTCGTGTTCTACGACCCAAAATTAGGGTCTGTGCAAAATTTCATGAAAAAATTCGCTGTTTACGTTAATCTAAATAATTACCTTCTTCTCTTATACCTATATTATAGATATGATACCACCTAAATTTAGGTGGTGCTGCTTCGGTCCGGGTCCAGTGACGTTAATTACCACATGAAATCACTGAATAATTTTCAAATACGGGCCTGTCCTGTACGCTACCAATCAATAGACCGGCCGGCAGCTGAGCTATCCCTACTCTGTAGGCTCTGTAGTGGCCATCTGTTGCTACTACTTATATCATCCATCCTTATCTTCCTGGCCTCATGGAAACAATTATCTAGTCTCGAGTTGAAACAGATAGGCATAGGGTAGCCCCCTTTGCAAACGTGCAAAAAGGATAGACATATAACCGGGCCACTTTATTATTAAACTAATTATTATCAGAAGAAGACAACAAACTGTAATGTTGGTTGCCGTTATTTCCAACTTGATCGAACAATTAAACTGTCAAAAATTTTGTTGTGAAAAGAAGGGAAAAACTTTTTTATTATTTTTCATTTTGGTTTTAAGCTAATTTTTATTAATTTTGTGTATTATTGTCCTTACAGTTCTATGGAATTTTACTCAGGATTCTTTTATTTAAATTAATAAGCCAAGCAAGTTGGGTAATGTTCGTTATTATCGCTTAAAAAAAGCTTTGACCTAACAAACCGGATTTTAAGATAACCAGAAGCAAGAAAGCACGTTTTAAAAAAAGGTAATGAAAAGCTTCTATTAATAGTTAATTCTCAGTTTAAAAGGTTACAAGTAATTCGTATTATATAAATTATTATTGGTTTCTTATTTTCCTTCAAAAAAAAAGTTTCAAAAGCCAGCACAAATATATATTTTTATCAAATTTGCTGAGCTAATCTTTTCAACGAATATTTAATGGATGACGTCCCCACTGCCAATATATTCAGAAAATTCCAAGTTTCTGCTTAATATAATACATAAAGCACCACCAAAGGTAATTTCTAAATAAGCATTTGTATATTCCCATTTTTAAATTATATATTCCCATTTTAGATACAAACTTGTCTTGGTTATATTTTCTTAGATTTTTAAGCCCCATAATTGGAGCTTCACATACTTAGTACCCTACTGATTATAAAGAAAAACCTTACAGTGCAATACTCTAACCCTCTGAGTGTAAAAAACTCTTTAATTTTGTTTAATAACAGTTAATTGAGTAGAAAATCTAAACATTATAACCTCATTTTCATCAAGTTTATATTTTCTCAAAAAGGGGCTAAATGCCTCAAATTCTGAATTAAACCTTATTCGACATCCCTCGTGTTATATTAATTCACCCCTTCGCTCACCCTAACAGGCATTGGATTTGTATGTTGGCCCTAAGTATAATATTAAAACTCATCTTTACCTAATATGCACTCACAATAATTTTGAAATTTTCAGTTTTTCCCTGTGGTTTGGTAATTTGTTTCTAAATCAAATATCACTTTGTATTCACCCTCGTAATAAAGTTAACCATCCTCTGGTAGGGTCTTAAACTTACCTGACACCTTTTTATATGTAATTGGCCTTATAGGTAAGTCTTTTAAACCTTTAATTTTAACAAATGAAATTTATTAATAATTTCTCTTCATAATTTCTGAACCTCCTAAAAGGAGCCTCACATATTTAGTACCCTACTGATTCTAAGAAATTCCCTTTTAGTACAATAATCTAATATGTTAAAAACCCTTTAATTTTGTTTAATAACAGTTAATTCATAGAAAATCTTAACATTATAACCTCATTTTCATCAAGTTTATTTTCTCTGAAAAAGAAGCTAAATGCCTCAAATTCTGAGTTAAACCTTATTCAACATCCCTCGTGTTATATGATTTCACCCCTTGGCTCACTATAACAGGCATTAGATTTGTATATTACTCATAAGTACAATATAAAAACTCATCTTTACTTAATATTTACTAACCATAACTTTAAAATTTTTAATTTTTTCTTGTGGTTTGGTAATTTGTTTCAGAATAAAATATCACTTTGTATTCACCCTCGTAATAAAGTTAACCAACCTCTGAGAGGGTTTTAAACTTAACTGGCACTTTTTTATGTTTGTTATTGGCATAATAAATATGTTAAACCTGTTATTTTTAAAAAATTAAATTTATTAATAACTCCTCTTCATAATTGCAGGGCCCCTAAAAGGATCCTCACAGATTTAGTAACATACTGATTGTAAAAATTCGCTTATAGTGTAATGAACTAACCCTCCATATGTTGAAAACCCTTTAACTTTGCTTAATAACAGTTTTTTAAGTAGGAAATCTAACAATTATTGTAACCTCATTTTCAGTCGGTTTATATTGCCTTAAAAAGGGGCTTAAACCAACAAAGAAGTCTTTTAAACCTATGAATTCTGAATTAAACTTTACTCAACACCCCTCAGGATATATGAATTCACCCTATAATAGGCACACTGTTATTTGTGTATTGACCATAAAGCACTTGTCTTTACTTTATGTGTACTAACAATAATTTTGAAATTTTCAGTTTTTCCCTGTTTTATTTGTTTCAAATATCACTTTGCATCCACCCTCGTAATAAAGTTAAGCAGCTGTTTATAGGGTTTGAAACTTACCCTATGTTATGTGCTTGTAAATGGCATAAGGTCTTCTTTTAAACGTTTTGTTTTAAAAAATTAAATTTATTAATAACTCCAATTTGTAAGTTCTGAGCCCCCTAAAAGGAGCCCCACATATTTAGTCCTACTGATTCTAAAAGTTCCCTTACACCTAGTGCAATAATCTAACCCTTCATATGTTAAAAACTCTTTAACTTTGCTTGATAACAGTTTTGAAGTAGAAAATGTAACTATTGTAACCCCATTTTCAATCAGTTTATACTATAAGGGGCTAGAACCCTTAAATTCTGTATTAAACCTTACTCAACACCCCTTGGGTTATATGAATTCACCCCTTCGCTCACTGTGACAGACATTGCATTTGTATATTACCCATAAGTACAAGTTTTAAACATATCTTTACTTAATGTGTACTGACAGTAATTTTGAAATTTAAAATTTTTGCCTGTGATTTTATAATTTGTTTCAGATTCAAATATCACTTTGCATTCACCCTTGTAATACAGTTAGGCAACTGTTTATAGGGTTTTAACCTTACCTTATGCCTCTATCTACTTGTAATTGGCATAATAAGCCTTTTAAACTTTTTATTTAAAATCTAAAAAAATAAAAGTTATTAATTAATCCACTTGATAATTTCTGAACCCCCTAATAGGAGCCTCACGTATTTAGTACCCTACAGATTCTAAAAATCCCCTTGTAGTACAATAACCATACATTAAAAGCCCTTTAAATTTGCTTGATAACTGTTTTTAGGTAAAAAATCCAAAAATTATAAGCTCATTTTTACTCAGTTTATATTGCCTCAAAAGGGCGCTAAAACCCTTAAATTCTGAATTAAACCTTATTTGACACCCCTCGGGTTATCTGAATTCACCCTTGCGCTCACTGTAAACAGGCATTACATTTGTATATAGCCCATAAGTACAAATTTTAAACGTATCTTTACTTAATGTGTACTGACAGTAATTTTGGAACTTTCAATTTTTCCCTGTGGTTTTAAAATTTGTTTCACATTCAAATATCACTTTGCATTCGCCCTTGTAATAAAATGAGGCAACTGTTTAAGTTTAAAGGGTTTAAATCTTCCCTTATGCCCTTATATGCTTCTAATTGGCGTAAAGTCTTGGTTTAAACTTTTTATTTTAAAAAGCGAAATTACCCAAGCAAACTCCTCTTGATAATTTTTGAACTTGAGCCTAATAGGAGCCTGACATATTTAGTATCCTACGGATTCTAAGAATTCCCTTATAGTCACCCGCCATACGTTAAAACCCCTTTAAATTGTTTTGATAATAGTTTTTTGAGTAGAAAATCCAAAAATTATAACTTTATTTTCATTCAGTTTGTATTGCCTTAAAAGGGTGCTAAAACTAAAACCCTTAAATTAGGTATGTAACGGGTAGCCCTTTTTAGGATCCGGCCAAACCGGGTACTCGGTCAATTAAGACCCGGCAAAACCGGGTACCCGGTTTTGGCCGGGTACCCGTTACATCCCTAGAAATAAATTCGTATTTGGCGTTGCCGTTAATTGATAGACAATCAATCCCATTTTCGTGGTGGAAAATAAATTCAGAGATTTCCTAATCTAGCAAAGCTTGGTAAAAAGTTTCTTTCAGCACCTGCCTCAACAATATTTAGTGAATGGTTGTTTTCAGAAGCGGGTAATATTTATGAAGAAACCCGAAACCGACTACCAAAAACAGAAAACAAAATAAAAAAACCGGGTACCCGGCCGGGTAACCTGATACCCGGCAAATCCGGGTATCCGGCCTACGCGGCCGGGTACCCGGTTTTGGCCGGGTAGACCGGGTACCCGTTACATCCCTACCTTAAATTATAAATTAAACCTTACTCAGCACCCCTTGGGTTATATGAATTCAACCCTTCGCTCACTGTACCAGGCATTACATCAAGATGGCGCCACGTGTCGCACGGCGCACAATGTAACTTTTTTGATATTTCGTGGATATAGGGCATAACAGCGACTATCGAATTTTAATTTGTTTTGTCTCTAGATTATTCGTCAAATGTCTGGAGTTTAGTCGTTTGCCAGTTTTTTTTTAAATGTATCACCGTAAAGTAGGTACTTCCTTTTCAAGCAGAAACCTGACTTTCCTGAGAGCAATAAAAATGATGCAGAAATAAGTCCAACTTTAAAAAATTCATAATGTGTTCTATACAAAATTTCAAAGCAATTTTTGTTATAGCTATAGTATGCTAACTACTCTCGATATTCCCAAATTTTAGTGGAAATATTTGTAAAGTTTACTTGCATATGGAATTTTAAAAAACCGTTGTCCTAGTTGAAAAAAAATTAATTTTTCTTTAATAATATTGCACATGCAGAAATCCAAGGTTGCTTTTTAATGTCACTTTGAAGATTTTGTAAGTATGTTATTAATTATATTAAATTAAATTATGAATTATATTAAATTTTCTAAGAAGTTACAAGTAAGTTTCAACTAATTTGTGTGGCTAGAATAATATTAAATACAATATTCATGAATCTAAGTACCTAAGTAGATAGTTTTAAAAATACGTTATTCTCCGTCCATCTACCCGCCACATCGCGTATGCGCGGAGCAGAGTGGGCCAAATTAAAAATTTTGAAAAACGTGTAAGGACAAAAGTTGTTTCTTACATGGCGAGAAACATTTTTTGTCGAAAAACTTTTTTTCTAAATCCAATGGTTCAGCAGTTATAAGGAAATAAACAAAAAAATTGGTCATAACTAGAGTTTAACAAATGGGGGTAATTCCAGAGACGGCTTCTAACCTAGTTGGAAATAAAATTAGGATTCGATTTGAAAATAAAATACAAATATTTATTTACCCACATTGTGTTATTTGAAAGTGCGAGATACGAAAATATCATACAGGGTGTCTGAAAAGTCTTAGCATGGGCAAATATCTTTACTATTAATAAAGATAGCAACACCAAATTTTAGTTGTACTTATTGGTTAGTAAATCTACTTTTTTACGTAATTTGACTCTTTCAACCCCCTTGGGGGGTTACGCTAGCGAGTTGAGGTCCAAAATTTTGGATGCAAACCTATGCCGTGTGGCCTCTTCGTTTAAAAGTCTTCAAAAAAGAAACATTGTTTTAGTATTTTAGTATGTATTTATTATTGTAATTCATTTTTAAATGGCAAGCCTATAAAAATTATAACTCGTAAATCGTATAATCGGGCGGGGCACAAGTCGACCATTAGTCGGCCACTTGTGCCAAACAGTACAAGTCGGCGCTGCTATTTTTTGTTTTGTAGGGCACTTTTTTCTAACTTTTTTCCAACTTTACTTCTTCATTTGTCGTTTTTATATGTTCTGTTTTTTGACATCTGCGCAGTAGACCAAAATGCGTACCACGCGCAAACCGAGCGTGCTAGACATGCGCACGGAATTTCAGGAGTTGGACTTTGGTGTCTACATTTGAACCCATTCATTTTTCAGAATATATCTCCAGTAGTTAAGGTACCACTACGTATTTAACTTTATAACTTTGTTCCCAAGTTTTTTTCGACTTTATTTTTCATTTTTTGCCATGTGCGCAGTAGACCAAAATGCGTACCACGCGCAAACCGAGCGTGCTAGACATGCGCACGGAATTTCAGGAGATGGACTTTGGTGTCTACATTTGAACCCATTCACTTTTAAGAATATATCTCCAGTAGTTAAGGTACCACTGCGAATTTAGACAACAAAGTACATCCCCTGAAATTTCGTGCGAATGTCTAGCCCTCTTGGTTTGCGCGTGGTACGCATTTTGATCAATGGTAAAACTTTTTCCCCAAGTTTTTTTCGACTGTATTTTTCGTTATTTGCCACCGCGCAGATAGCAGAAAAAGAAAAATAAATTCGAAAAAACTTGGGAAAAAAGTTATAAAGTTAAATACGTAGTGGTACCTTTACTGGAGATATATTCTGAAAAGTGAATGGGTTCAACTGTAGACACCAAAGTCCATCTCCTGAAAGTCCGTGCGCATGTCCAGCACGCTCGGTTTGCGCGTGGTACGCATTGTGGTCTACTGCGCACATGGCAAAAATTGAAAAATAAAGTCGAAAAGAACTTGGGAAAAAAGTTATAAAGTTAAATACGTAGTGGTACCTTTACTGGAGATATATTCTGAAAAGTGAATGGGTTCAACTGTAGACACCAAAGTCCATCTCCTAAAAGTCCGTGCGCATGTCCAGCACGCTCGGTTTGCGCGTGGTACGTATTTTGGTCTACTGCGCACATGGCAAAAAACGAAAAATAAAGTCGAAAAAACCTTGGGAAAAAGTTATACAGTTAACTACGTAGTGGTACCTTAACTATTGGGGATATATTCTTACAAGTGAATAGGTGTCTTCCTTTCACCCCAAGGAGGAGCTCCCGTACAGCTCCAGAGCCGCACACAGTTGTTCCATTCAACTGGGGCATCAAGCACCTGAACCGTTCGAGCCCTATCCCCCCTGCCCCTCGTGCATCACTTATGGCTTGAGCTTAATGTCAAACTTGTCAATTGTTCCTTTCGGAATGGTGTCGAGTGACTCCGGGGCGAGTCGCCCCGGGGCGTCAGACACCTGAAAGGAATATTACTAATAGGTTCGAATGTAGGCACCCAAGTACATCTCCTGAACTTGCGTACGCATGTCTAGCACGCTCGGTTTGCGCGTGGTACGCATTTTGGTCTACTGCGCAGATGTCAAAAAACAAAACATATAACAACGACAAATGAAGAAGTAAAGTTGGAGAAAAGTTAGAAAAAAGTGCCCCACAAAACAAAAAATAGCAGCGCCGACTTGTGCTGTATGGCACAAGAGGTCGACTAATGGTCGACTTTTGCCCCGACCGATTATACGATTTACGAGTTATAATTTTTATAGGCTTGCCATTTAAAAATGAATTACAATAATAAATAAATACTAAAATACTAAAACAATGTTTCTTTTTTGAAGATTTTTAAACGAAGAGGCCACACGGCATAGGTTTGCATTCAAAATTTTCGACCTCAACTCCCTAGCGTAACCCCCCAAGGGGTTTGAAAAAGTGAAATTACATAAAAACGTAGATTTATCAACCAATAAGGTACAACTAAAATTTGGTGTCGCTATGTTTATTAATAGTAAAGATATTTGCCCATGCTAAGACTTTTCAGACACCCTGTATGATATTTTCGTATCTCGCACTTTCAAATAACACAATGTGGGTAAATAAATATTTGTATTTTATTTTCAAATCGAATCCTAATTTTATTTCCAACTAGGTTAGAAGCCGTCTCTGGAATTACCCCCATTTGTCAAACTTTAGTCATAACAATTGACTGCGCTAGAATTTTTCGATCCTGATAATTTTCGCTCAATCTACACCCAATTCTCAATGTTCATGATTTTTTCCAGATTTCTCTGAGCGATCGTTTTGGTGATAAGGGTGGGGACAGCAATTTTTAAGCGTTTTTCCCGAAAAATGTTTAAAAAAATGCAATAAAAAAATAAATCATATTATATATCGTTGAATTCGTGTATCAATAAGCTTTCATTTGACACCATACTCGATTTTTTTTTCATTGCCCAATTTACCACCCCCCCCCCCCCCCCATATTAACCCCCAGAATCAAAATTCAACTTTTTGATAATTTTTCCACAATCTACACCTAATTCTCAATTATCATGATTTTTTCAGATTTTTCTGAGCGATCGTTTTGGTGATTAGGGTTGGGGACAACAATTTTTAAGCTTTTTTCCTTAAACAAAACCAACACAAAAAATACATCATATATTGTTGAATTCGTACTTCGATAAGCTTTCATTTAACATCCCACATGATGCCCTTGATTTTTTTTTCCATTTCCCACTATAATACGTATACACGGAAATATCTTAGAATTTTACATGATTCTGTTTTTTTTCGAGAAAAGTTGGTTTTGTAACATCGAACCCTATAATTCCAAGCCAGCGATGTTATTTTTTCAAAACTGTTGATTTTTTAAAGAGTAAATCCTGAAGTACCTTTTCGAACTCCCTTTACATTTCCGGTGAATTTATCAGTTAATTTTGTTTTAGCTATGGCGCAAAGTGGTAGCAATACACAAGAGAAAACTAGCAGTACATATGAGGCTATAAACAAAATCGGAAGAGGTATAGTAATTTTAAAATAATTTACCCTAATTTGTATACCTTTTATAATGATTATGTTTTGATTTCTCATATTTTTCTTTGAGGTGCCTATGGTACAGTCTACAAAGCAAGAGACAAGAGTACAGGCCAAGAGGTCGCCTTGAAAAAGGTCTGTATACCGTTAAGTGAAGATGGCATTCCCATGAATACTTTAAGAGAAATAGCCCTGCTAAAGCAATTAAATGCCTATAATCATCCAAATGTCGTCAAGCTGTTAGATATCTGTCACGGACAACAGATGGGAAAAGATCTTATGATGTTTTTGGTTTTTGAGCATGTTGAACAGGACTTAGCTATTTATATAGAGAAACATCCCAGGTAGGGAATTTCTATACTATTTTTTTATATTTTCTTTCGATTTTTTTTGCTAGAATATTAGGACTTGCTGAGTTACAGGTTGAAAAGGTGATAATGTATAGCTTGTCAAATATAACTGTATAGCTTGTCACATATGCTAGCTCACTTCCTTGTCCGCGCAAGTATGAAATTTTTCATAGGAAAGCTATATTGGACAAGCTGTATTAATTTTTTTTTCAGAATGCTTGTAAGTTCGATGTAGTTTTAAATTGTATTTATTTTACTAGCTGAATAAACTTGTGAACGAACCCTCTTACATTTTTCTGTTTTTTTCCCTTGGGCTCCGTTGATGCCTATTGTGCCAACCCAATAAATTTATCGCACCCACTCTGTTATCCCTGTTCCCTGCACTAGCTTGTACAGGTTTATAAGGGGTGGTATATCACTTCTTCCGCTTCTAGCTTTGGTTGCCCGAATAGTTGGTGGCGCTTGCGATCTAGAGATTCGCAATTACAGATGATGTGCTTTCTGCTTTATCTAGAGACATTTATTGGCGTGCGCCTACATAAAGAAGCTATAAATTCAGATTTTATGAGGTTGCTATATTTGGTAATATTCGCTTTCCCGCGACTCGTATGTCATCACAAGGCGGTTTCTTGTTGAGCCAATGAGATAAGACTGCGCATAATTTTACTGTTATACCAGGGTAATTAGGGAGGTGTCATTTCGGACGGGGGTGAATCTTCCCCATAGACAACATCAATGCGAACGGTCAGTATGCTCCAACTTCTTGAAATGATCGGCCGATTTAAGAGCACTAACCGGAGCACTAGTTTTCGCGGATCTCGGCGAAGTTAAGTGAAATATTTTCTTCATACACCAGTGAAACTTTTCTTTACAGTAAAGGATTAATTTTTCTAATTATGCAAGTTAACTTGTATAATTATTTTATAGATTATTTAAATCATTTGTATTAATCAATTATCTGGCCGCTTAGGTGTTTCAATATTTTTCAAATAAACTTTTAACCCTTCCCTAGTATTTTTTAAACCAGCTATTTATTACTTATTATTTTTTGTAATGTTTTCCTGTCTCAATAAATATTTTAAACATTTTTCTAAGGCGAACGTAACTTATTTTAATCATTGCCCTTTTGTATTGCAAATCCATTTTCCAGAATTATTTTTCTTATTTCTAAATATAATTCCTTTTTGAATTATTTTTCAAAATTTACTTTTCTTCATTTGTTTACACGGCTTCACACCATTAAATAAATACTTATAGGCCGCGTTGCCACATCGCGCCGTCGCTATGACTTCCCGGGTCGTCTATATTCCACCGAGCAAACCTATGAAACGACAGTGCCGGATGAAAAGAATCCATTTTTCCAGAGAACGAGATATGCTTATGGCAGTAAGAAGTTAAGTGATCTAGTAAAACAGTTTCAAAACACCTAAGCGCAGAAAAGAAGTCCAAACACGCATTAAACAAGCTTGGCCAAGCAACTACGCGTGGTTTCGTACGGCGGCGCGCCAGCTCAATCGATGCTGCGAAATGAATAATTGTTATGCTAACATAAGTTTAACTGGCCAATGCTATGCACTGCCGTCAATGGGTTTTATAATATTTTATCACGTTTACATATCACTTCAGTGGTTGCAGGAAAAAAAAATGTTTTAGAGGGTTTTCAACCACCCAGATTAGGAATCTTTCAAAGGAAATCATAAATGGTGTAGATTTCCTACATAGTAACAGGATAGTCCATAGGGACCTTAAGCCACAAAACTTGTTAGTCACCAGTGACGGACATATTAAATTGGCCGATTTTGGACTTGCTAAAACTTATGACTATGAAATGAAATTAACATCTGTGGTAAGTATAAGTATGGATTTTGTTTGAGGTCCAGCACTAGTGCTGTAATCAGGTGCATTGTTCGTGAGAGATACATCAAAACTCTTGAATTTTTTAACAACTTTAACAACACAAATAACAAATATTACTTATATATATATATATATATATATATATATATATATATATATATATATATATATATATATATATATATATATATATATATATATATATATATATCGGTTAAAATGCAAACATTTTCTTAAAAATAAAAACTTCAGGTTGGGTTTGATTGATAGTTTTATTTTTCATTCCCTTATACCTTTTACCTATGTTACCTCTCAAGAGTAATAATTCAAGACATACTTGTTTGATTCCACGGCATACTTTGAGGAGGTTTTTTTTTTGATTTTACGTTATTCTGAAAAGATGATATCACTTGATATAAATTTTTTAATACTGACTCAATACTGACAATGATAACTGATTTTTTAGGTTGTAACATTATGGTATAGAGCACCAGAAGTACTACTAGGTTTACCTTATGCTACACCTGTAGATATTTGGTCTGTAGGCTGTATTATTGTGGAATTATATACCCGAAAACCCTTGTTTTGCGGGAAGTCCGAAAACGAGCAGCTCAGTGAAATACTTAAGTAAGAAAATAATGTTTATTTTTCTTTTTATGATATAAGCTACATATGTTTCTATCACAAACTATATTATTTGCCAGTTTGTAGAATTGGCTTAACTGTTTTCTGTTATTAATTATGTAAATATTTTTAGAATACTTGGTAAACCACCCAGAGAAGAATGGCCGGAAAAAAATGCACCTATTAAATGGAGCGCCTTTGAAATATCAGAAAAAGTCGACGTAAAAACTATTGCACCAAATATGTGTGAAAGTGTTCTGTCAATAGTAATGGTAAGCCTGTGTTTTATTTATTCACAAGATATATTAATGTTTAAGTATTATTTAAGAGTTTTAGCTTGTTTCTTAAGGGTGATTGCCTTAAAACCGAGTAATTCAATTTCATGGCTTAAAAAACATTATAATAATGAAATTATAAACAAAAATTTCAAAGTGTCACTTTAGAAAAACTCACCCTGTTTAGTAACTTCAGCAAAAATACTACCTAAAAATATTTTTTTAGAAAATGCTGGCATTTGATCCCAAAAAACGAATTACAGCCCTTGAAGCGCTGAGCCACGAATACTTTTTAGAAGAACCATTAAACACGTAAGAAAAAAAATAAAAAGATAAACAAAAGAAAAATCTTCTGGTATCGGTCAGTTTCTCTGTTGAACTAAGTAGTTGGATCTTATAAATTTTGAGAAATTGATAGGCAGCTTTGTTACTGTTTCTCCAATTTCTTCGATTGATCTAAAAATTTAACACAGAAATTTAATAAAAGTTCGTGAGATCCTTCTATGAAGGTGAAAATACTGACAGATACGTACGTTTTGTTTTGAAAATGTTTCTCTGTGATACCATGTCATTGGAGACAATAAAAATTTTATTTTGTAAAACAGTGTGCTTCGACTAAGTTTAAACCAAAGGTCTTCCCACTTCTATTTTTTGTTTCAGATTTTGTTTGATTGGGTTGAAAAATTTAAAACAAAAAAAAATGAACTTAGTCGAGGTGAAAAGTTGTAGTATAGAATAACTGGCGACCTTGCTACAGACAAAATTTTAACAGATTTAAAACTTTAAACGTTATCAAAATGCTTGCTGTTTCCTTGATATTCAGCATAAGTTTGAATACTGGCATATCGTAAGTACTGTAAACACACCCAGTCGGAGTGGAATATTTGCGAGATATTTACGTCCCTCTCTTATTTAGGGTGTAATGAAATTCTCTGCATTCTCTGCCCCTCAAAGAAAATAATTTTTAATCACTGCGCACCACTGGTAATAAACATATAGGGCAATATAAAAAAACAGTGAGCTGACTGTGTCGCCAAGTCTCTCAACAATAATTATATGTAACAAGTTTGAAGAAATAATATTTTTGTTACCTTTAAAAAAATAAATCGTACTAACGCTTCCAAAATTCTCAATTTCAAAAAGTTAAAATACTATAAAACAAATAAAACAATTCAGAACAGCTGTTCGAACTAAGAGTAAAATAATAACGCTCAATTAGACACCCAGAAACATTGTACTAACTTGCAAATGTTTTAATGCACGCCACTAAGCGCGTACGATATTTTGTTAATACTAATAGCACTATTAAAGGGCTGAAAACTATTTTCTTTCACTATTTAATAAACAGTAAAATTTTGCACGGCATAACGTGGTAGGTAAGTCATAATTCTTTGTGTTAACGGTATAACATGGCCTGTTTCGTTTACAATTTCAACCTAATTTCACGAGTGTATTGTCCATATCGTCGTCAATATCACGACAGAACTAGGTTTTGCAATTTTACAGGAGAGCGTTTTAATTTTTTCCAGTTTTCGATTTAATAGTAATAAAAAGCTATTTAGGCAAGTTAGAGTACCTACTGCTTTTTTGGTTATAGATGGAAATGTATATTAACTATCAAAAGTATGTAAAATGTGATTCATTTTTATTTAAAATTTAAAAAAAAGTTGGTATGCTCGTCGTCAATTTTCGTTTAACTTGAAAACAGACAGAATTTGTGTTACAAAACTTTGCGATGTTGTAGAGCAACATTTTATGTATAACAATCGACTTGTCCGATTGTCCTGAGTTAGGTCACTTCGTGTTATTGACGACGATATGTTCCCATATTAAGTAAAGAAATTGCTATTAAATTAAAAGACGCATTTTTAGTAAAATGAGTCTTTGAAATTAAAAATGCTTTGGATTATTTTCGGGTTTCACTAAAACCGCTAGAAAAAAGGAGTTATATTAATAATTAAATTTGAAAACGCCGCGGCTGGAACCGTCGGATATGGGGTGGTTTAGGGTAATTTATAAAATAAAAAAATGTGCGATTTGAGGGGCAAAAGTATTGGGTATGTCTGTAGATATTAACCCAGGAGTAACCCATTCTAATATATTAAACAATTTTAATAACATCCTTCATACATTTGCGAAGAGGACGGAAGTTTAGGATCAGCTGTAGTATCAGTAAAAATATATTTTTTTTATATTCAGTTGGTAAATGCCAGTGTTTAAAGTTTAGGTTTAGTAATTAGGGTAAACCCATGATTCGACTTAATACGTGTAAATTTTGTTATAGTTTATTATTGTGCTTGATGTGTGATAAATAATTCTATTATTTAAAAATGCTGGTACTGATTTTTCTTTTGTTTTATTGTAAGTGTGAGTTAGGGTAACTACTAATTTCTTATTTTTATTTTTTAAAACCAGTGATAGGTACACCTTATTTAAGTACCTAACTGAAAAAAGAAAATTTCTTTTTGTCTTCCATCAGAAACTTGAATATTTTAATTCTTATTAGTCTTATTTGTTTTGTGAGGTGGTTCAAAACTAACATGAAACAGGGCTGAATTTCTGACATCAAAATATTGCTCAGTTGTAAATTTCCTCCACTCACTCCCTCCTCTCCTTCAGATGTAATACTTTTTATACACCCCTATTCACAAATTTAAGGGGTTATATACAGTTAGAATTTTCAAAAAAATCGATTTTTTTAATTTCATTTTTGTAATGTACATATATTCCAGTACACACACAGAAAATTTCAAGGCAATCCGGCGATTATTTTATTTGTAAAGACGTGTCAGAGCGATTGTGCGCTATATAAAGTGCTTTTGAAACTTTAAACGCGTTTTTCTCAAAACTGTGTTTTTAAAGTCGGTGAAGAAGATTTCTCGGAAACGGCTGAACCGATCAGTCTCAAATTTTAACACAAGCTTCTTAAATATATTTTTTACTAATTAGTCGAAGGTTTTTTCTCACCGATAAATATTTTTTTATATATAAACAATTTAAGGCCAAAATTTGGTCTTTTTTTTTTGAGAAGCCGCCATTTTGTCAAAAAATTTTATTTTGCTTATTCCTTCGATTAATTAGAAGATTATACATTACTTTAACGAAATCCGTTCGGTTTTTTCATTTTCGATGATCCAGTCCAGAGATATCGTTGTCACCGCAAGATGCCTTTTTTGAGAGGAACTCCTGGAGATCAGCTATAGCAGCTCTCAAAATTATAATTTTTACAAATACAAAAATCTTAACATACAGTTAAAAGTTACCATAATATGTGTACAAATTTTCACATTAATAAATTTAAAAGTCTTCTCAGGAAAAATTCTTGAAAAATCGCTTTTTTATGCCTCCTGAGTGGATATAACCCCTTAACCAAATCACAATATTTCGATGTCTGGGACCCATTCTTGAGATATGTCCCATTACTTTTGGACCACCCTATATTATACCCTATTCGAACACAATGCATATTTGAAATAGTTATTTACATAAATGTACTACAAAAAAGTGCATTATTAAGTGACTAAGAAAGTTTTTAAAGGTTTTTTCACCTATTTTCTTATAGGGATTTTAATAAAATTTTTAGGTTTGAAAAGTTAGATATTCTTTAAATTAAAAGAAATTTACCATATTTGGTGTTTTCTAGGCCCGGGTTTTTAAAATTATTGTTTTAAATACTTTTCTAGATATAGTAAGTTTTATTTTGAATGTTTTAGCATTTTAAAAATGGCAGTATTTTAGTGAATAACTGTTCCTTTTTGAATATAGCAGCCTTATTTATTAAACTGACAAAATTGTTGGTAATTTATTGTGAAATTTACAAAATAGAAATGTGAATTTTAATATAAAATTTAATTAGATTTTTAGCATTCTCTTGTTTATAAAATATTTAGATGTTCGGTAAAATGTTTTTACTAACACTTCACTAACGACTCGTAAACGTTTTTTTATAATTTGTTTTGCCTCTGACGACAAACGTTTTCTATGAAACTTTTTTGATGTCTCACTTGTAGAATTTTCCAAATAATGCGACATTTTGCTTTCTCTTTTTGCAAGTATTTAGCAGTTTAACATATGAATGTTTATATAGCCGCCTCTGTATCATTTCGGAAATAACAATTTCCTTTGAACCGGTCTAGTGGCTTTTTTTTAGGTTTTAAATCTGTCAACAATGGTGCGACCCGCTTCCTAATGCAGTTCTCGATCGTTCTCGTATGTTTTCTTTGAAATTACCAAAATTTAAATGATTTTAGTTTAAGGTTTTAAACGTTTCGTCTCGAAAGTTTCACTTTGATGTTTTTATTGATTTTAAAAGAATGTTACATTTTGTCTCGACTTTTCAGCGTTTAGCTTTTAGTAAATGTTGTGTAACTCTGTTTTCGGTTTTATGATTTTTGTGGAATTGAAAATATTTTTATCGTTCATACGTATTGTGTCGCTTTTGAAGCGAACAATCAACTAATTATAGACGGAAGTAATTCTTACAATCCAATATAGTTTTCTTAAAAATAAAATAAAACAATCTACCATTATCGTATATAAAAAAATCATTTATTTTTATTCTAAACACATAAGAGCTAAGATTTACAAATAAAAATTGAGATGTATTATTTTTTCATCGTTATACAAAAACAGAATGAAAAAATCTTACATTAATCTATATTTTTTGACGTATATACAATACACATAGTATAGCGGCTATTTTGTACATATAATTGATAGATTATTATTATTATTATCCACAAATTTAATAAGAAGATTTTATGCTTTGTATAAGTAAGCTTGTCAACAGTGGCGGCTGGTGAAATTTCAAAGTTGTATATCTCTGGTCCTACTTATAGGACTCGAACCAAATTTAAGGGTTTTAATAGTGAGGCCACTGGGAATGTTTTGGTAAAGAAAAAAAACATTTTGTAATTTGCGAAAAAAAGTTAAAATTTTCGTGTGCCCCTCCTAGAAAAAAAATGAAAGCATCTAGATATTTTACTTATTCTTTTTTCTAAACAAATTCTACATCATTTTGTCGACAGTTTTTAAATTTTGAGAGAAAAAAATGTGTTAGTAGAAAGTTATAGTCATGTGAATTTTTTTAAGCCTAAAATAAAATGTAAGAAAAAATTCAAATGCCTATAACTTTCTACTAACACATTTTTTTCGCTCAAAATTTAAAAACTGTCGACAAAATGATGTAAAATTTGTTTAGAAAAAAGAATAAATAAAATACCTAGACGTTTTCATTTTTTTCCTAGGAGGGGCACACCAAAAATTTAACTTTTTTTCGCAAATTACAAAATGTTTTTTTTCTTTACCAAAACATTCCCAGTGGGCTCACTATTAAAACCCTTAAATTTGGTTCGGGTCCTGTAAGTAGGAACAGAAATATACAACTGCCAAGTTTCACCAGCCGCCACTGCTTGTCAATTATATTGCGCTAATGATACTGTCATAATTTTATTTGAATAGCTGAGGGGGTGTAGATTTAAAACTTATGTTCTCACAAATGATAAACTAACCTCTGGAGCAAAAACGCGTGTGTAAAATATTGTTAGTTCTCTGCACACATACTATGATAACTAAATAATTGTTAGTAACTCATTCAGCTATATAAATTGTAGGACTGACCTTAGTTTCAGTGACAATTGTTTACTAAAGTAAGTTTAATAACTAATAAGTACTAGCTTAGGACATGTTAGCTTTAACATACCATGTACTAGCTGAGTATGTGTCACTGATATCATATGAATTTAATATGTGTTAAAAATTACATTATTATTGTTTATATAGAACGAAAATTTGATGGCAGTTTTATTTTCTAAATACGTAGATTTTTCTTGCTGTAAAAGCTGAAGAATGTAAGTTTTCAGTCTAGACCTTGCGCATATATTTGTCATTTTAAATTTATAATTAACCTTAAGTCTTGATTACTGGTGACACGCAGTGGCGGCTGGTGAAATTTCAAAGTTGTATATCTCTGTTCCCACTTACAGGACCCATACCAAATTTAGGTTTTAATAGTGAGCCCACTGGGAATGTTTTGATAAAGAAAAAATCATTTTGTAATTTGCGAAAAAAAGTTGAATTTTTGGTGTGCCCCTCCTAAGAAAAAAATGAACACGTCTAGGTATTTTGTTTATTATTTCTTCCAAACAAATTTTACATCATTTTGTCGAGAATTTTTAAATTTTGACAGAAAAAAATGTGTTAGTAGAAAGTTGTAGTCATTTGAATTTTTTTAAGCCTAAAATATAATTTAAAAAAAATTCAAATGACTATAACTTTCTACTAACACATTTGTTTCTCTCAAAATTGAGAAACTGTCGACAAAATGATGTAAAATTTGTTTAGCAAAAATAATAAATAAAGTACCTAGACGTGTTCATTTTTTTCTTAGGAGGGGCACACCAAAAATTTAACTTTTTTCCCAAGTTACAAAATGTTTTTTTTCTTTACCATAACATTCCCAGTGGGCTCAATATTAAAACCCCTAAATTTGGTACGGGTCCTGTAAGTAAGATCAGAGATATACAACTTTGAAATTTCACCAGCCGCCACTGGGTGACAGTTGAAATATTCTAACCAAAAATGACTAACATTAGCAAACTGTCAACTGTCAGTGTTAGCCATAACCAAGAATCACAATTGATGTAAATTTGACTTCTTTTGAAAACAGAGGTGTAAGTATTTTATTAACGATTACCAGTTAAGATTTTAGTTAGTTTATAAATATACAGTTTATTGCACTAAATATGTTTTTTTATTTGTATCTCTCATTGATTGGCTATATTTTTAAAACTGGCAACAAATAAGAACCTATTCTCTTTTTTCAGAAAATTGTTTTCGTCATAATATATTGTACATGTTTTGAAAATGATTCTTTTTACACAAGTAAACTAGTGTGAAAAGCTATTTTCAAACATGTTGTACACTATACTTTTTCTACCACTGGAGCAGTCATATTTTGTGCATTGCATCAGGTGCTAAATTTTTACGTATACAGTACAATGACTTGGATTACATTGGACTGATGATTTTTAAAGCTCCATAATGCCCACAATTTTTTAATTCCACTATGGGCGAAATGCATGCCACAGGAACGCATGCGCAGCGTACGAATCTCTTTTCCGAATTCATCAACGACAAACCGATTCCAGCCGGTCAGCGTGCTCTCCTTCTTTACATAACGTAGTTAAAAAAGGATAGTATTCTTAGCCACGAGACGGGTTCGTCCGCCGGTGAATTCTAATCAACACAACTGTATCTATGCAACACAAAATACCTGGGTCAGGGGTGGAGCAGCAGGCGATGTCCATTCTTAGTCTGCTTCGTACGGGTAGCCAGTGTTGCCAGAACTGACGAATTTTCGTGATATCACGATTTCGGTTAATTTCTCCCGATCGCACGAATTAAGTACAAAATCGCACGTTTTTTACCTTTATATAAATATCAATCGGCGAATCTCACAATTTTGATCTTCATTGAAACAAAATTGCAATTTGATTGCAATTGAGGTTTGAAACTCGGTTTATGATTTAGCATTACACTTTCTCAATATAGTTAATCCAAATGAAATCCAAGATCTTAATAACGAATGGAGAATGTTAAGATTACACCATTTGAACGATTTTGATAACGATATCTTGTTGTTTTGGAAAAAAATTGCATTAGTAAAAATAGAAATTTCCGGTTCTTGCTCTTGCTAAAACCCGTTACTTGTAATGTTTAAATTTTTTAATGAAATCTTGTACTTCGGCTTTTCATTTCATATTTGTTCTGTTGGTACCTTTTTTACAACAGAATTATGAAGAGATGCATAATATGCATGGATAGCTATAAGTGCAACCAACCGGTTATCCGCCGGTTCAACCGCCGGAATAGTAAGCTATTCCATTTCACAGATGTTTATATCATCTTCGTTAGAAATATTTATTCTAAGATATAAGATAAGATCTCCTACTCTCAGTGGCGGCTGGTGAAATTTCGAAGTTGTATATCTCTGTTCCTACTTACAGGACCCATACCAAATTTAGGGGTTTTAATAGTGAGCCCACTGGGAATGTTTTGGTAAAGAAAAAAAACGTTTTGTAATTTGCGAAAAAAAGTTGAATTTTGGGTGTACCACTCCTAAGAAAGAAATGAACACGTCTAGGTATTTTATTTATTATTTTTTCTAAACAAATTTTGCATCATTCTGTCGACAGTTTTTAAATTTTAATAGAAAAAAATGAGTTATTAGAAAGTTATAGTCATTTGAATTTTTTTTTAAATTATACTTTAGGTTTAAAAAAATTCAAATGACTATAACTTTCTACTAACACATTTTTTCCCTCAAAATATAAAAACTGTCAAATGATGTAACATTTGTGTAAAAAAAACAATAAATAAAATACCTAGACGTGTTCATTTTTTTCTTAGGAGGGGCGCACCAAAAATTCAACTTTTTTTCGCAAATTGCAAAATGATTTTTTTCTTTACCAAAACATTCCCAGTGGCCTCACTATTAAAACCCCTAAATTTGGTACGGGTTCTGTAAGTAGGAACAGAGATATACAACTTCGAAGTAAAAATACACTACAGTACTATTCATCATAGACTATGCTATTGTCTAATTATAATCTAAGGTTATATCACAGAAAAATATAAATTAAAATTATACATCTTTTTCAACCTTATCTTCAACAACACCACTTTTTTCTTCACTACTTTCAATATCTGGTTCAGCACTTAGAAATTTATTAACTCTCTGTTCGTATTCAGCGTTGCTCTCTGCTTTCGGTAAGTCATTGTTTTCCTTTTTCGGTAAGTATTTAGCCATTTTTCCTACAGCAAAATTATTAATAACCTCGATAGGAATGTTATTCATGTTAGTGTGAGTTCCTTTTTTGACAGTGCTTACTTCAATTCGTCCCCCTTGGACCATTATGTCATCTGGATAGGAATTTCTCATTCCTCTGTAAGATATTTTGGTGGCCAAGAAACACCATATCACATTCAGAAATGATAAGATTATTACGTTAATAGCCAGAGGTAATGTTAGGGGACAGAAGTCTTTATTTTCATATTGATAATCTTCGAAATGATCAAATTTAATGTTGACAGTTGTCAATAGAGAAATTAGTAAAGAAATGCTTGCAGTCAGCGTGGACAAACTGCAAGTCAAAAAGAAAAAAGTGATGTTGTGATCGATATACCAACGTTTCCACGCGAAAATCCCCGTGATAAATGCTAATATATCACCGAAAGCCATAAGGAAGCACGCAGCTGTGATAAGAGCAGGTAAGTTGATATAATAATGCAAGTAAGTCTTGTCACTATAAACTAAGTCTCTCTCCAATTTCTCACTCAGTCTTTTAATGGATTCATCAATTTGAGTAGTGTTTTCTTCTAAACTATATGTTTTATAGGGTCCGAACAGCGACATCTTGTGTACGATGAGTCCGCCCATGAGTATTGAGCATAACGATAGCTGTAGAAGAACTACGCTGAGGCCCAGAACTATGGACGCTGAGTATCTTCGTTCTGACGGGTATTGATTTGCTAGGTCTGGCAGCGACTTGGTTTTAATTTTAAAGATGCGCTCCATTTTTTTTGTTTTTTGAATCTGGTTCTTGCTGCAGAGTTGTAGTTATTTTACATATTGAGGATCTGGAAACAAAAGCAATGTTGTAAGTGTTTATAATATTATAAGACGGTGGAAAATGGTAAATTTTTTAAGAGGATTATCAAATAAAAGGGCATATATATATATATATATATATATATATATATATATATATATATATATATATATATATAGTTATATACAATTATCGACCGTACTATTTTATAAGAGAAGGAATAAGCGGGAATGCGGTCTGTTAAATAAATTAGTTACACATTTCATTCTTAATCCTCTATATTTCGACTTGATTTAAGTCTTCATCAGGAGGTCACAGCTAAAAACACAACAGTGTTATAATTACCAAGTGTGACTTCTTTTAACTCGTAATTGTAAGTAAAACTTAGTTGATTAGTATTATATATAATTGATAATTCCTCACATAAAGAATAACAAAATAATAAATTAGCATAATACTTGGTAATTATAACACTGTTGTGTTTTTAGCTGTGACCTCCTGATGAAGACTTAAATCAAGTCGAAATATAGAGGATTAAGAATGAAATGAGTAACTAATTTATTTAACAGACCGCATTCCCGCTTATTCCTTCTCTTATATATATATATATATATATATATATATATATATATATATAAATTTAGGTTTTGACAATAATAGGCGCCGGCATTATAACTACCGGAGAGTGTCGACATGCTTTGCGGTAGAAACAGGTTACTAAAGCAGATTCGGTCTTTCATATCATCTACAGTTGTAGGTACAGTCGCCATCACTTTGTCCTTTATAAAACCCCACAAGAAAAAGTCAAGGGGGACAAATACGGGGACCTAGCACTCCTAGCAGGCCAGTTGACCGGATCAGCTCTCTGTAGTTTTTCTGCAGTCCCTCAATATTAACTTGCACATTAAAATTCGCTGCCATGTTTAATTGAGCCATAAACTGAGAAATAATCGTTAAAACGTCAAAATTCTCCACTGACAAGTAAAAATAACACATTTCCATGGAAATAATAATTCTCAAATAAATGAGCTCGATTTATTGGTGAAATTTATTTATTTTTTGATTAATTTGATTAATTTTTTAACACATTTTGTACGCCCAATCGGTGACCATTCTTCTATATAGACGTGCTATATAGACTATTTTTCTATCATAGACGTGCTTTGTTTCGGAGGGGGGTGGCAAGTTATATTTTCTAAGAGAAAGCGTTAGTGATATTTTTTTATAAAATAATGTCATAATTAGGTTTTTCATCCTCCCAAATCCTCAAACAAAATTTTAGATGCACGTGATTGTAATGAATAATACTGCTCTATCCCACTACCAACGTAAATAACCGCTATTGTATTTTAAACATCCTTAATAATAAGAAAAAACCAGTAAAACCACAAAATAATATAATTTATTTTTTAACTTTCCTATTTTATTTGTCCAGGCTTAATTAATTAATAACGTTTTTTTAATTCTCCCAGAAAATTTCATATTTATCCGTAATAATTTGATCGAGATCATGCTTTTGCTTTAATTAAATTTTTACAAAATCTGCTGTATTGGTAGGTTAATGTCAATATTATTGCTTGAGGCTTCTCAGGAATGTGCCCGAATTACTTACTTAGGAGCACGGGATGAAAAGTTTCCAGCCTGACCCAGAGAGGGCGAAATTTACCTTAATATTGACGGGTGTTTACGTAGCCACACTATCCATTAATATCAATTAATATGAAACAAGACAAGGAAAATACCTATATGTATAACCACCACACCATTTTCCAAAATATTTTTATTTTTTTTTAGAGTAACTATTGTTGTGTTTTGAGTTTATTCAATATTAGCTGATATTTCTATTATTTTAAAGTATATTTTGTTTATACGTATCATGTTTTTGTTTATTTTCCAAAGAAGGGCCTCCTAAAAACTTTTGATACAGGGTCCACTCAGCGCTAGCTACGCCACTGGACAAACCCCATATTTTTCTGCGCTGTAACGTTGTAAGACGTTACAAATGTGTTTTTAATTTTTATTTTGCCGTGGTTCTTAGTGATTTAAATATTATGTGCATTTTGTGCTCATAAACTTAAAAACTGCATCTCCACTAACAAAATGTCAAAAACGACAAGACATTACTGACTAGCTTGGAAAGCAGATCCACAATTTTCTGGATGGAGTACATAATATGAAGAAGAAATAGGGTTGGTACCGTGCTGTAAGTTGAGAACTACTCCGTAAAGAATATTTCTTCGGCGGGTTTCCCCTTCATCGTCCTCGTAATCGTCGTATATTACCATTATTGCTTATTAAAAAGTAGGTATAATCTATAATTTTTTTATTATCTATGTATTAAGCAAAGCGTATTGTATTTTATACCAACTAAAATGAAAAGGCTGTAAATTGCCTGAAATTATTTAAAAGTAAATAAATAAACACGGTCTAGATCATTTTAACTTAAAACAAAGCAAGAAGTAAGTTCAGTAGAGCATAAATTATGTCACAGTTTCTTCGTACGTTACTGATAGTAGGTATTAAAGTAAGTTTAAAAGCTTAGCGACAAATTTTGTCGAAAGTATCTCTTTTTATATGTTCTATGTAGCCACTCTGTAACTGCATAATATTCAGTGCCGTATTAACCCAGCGTTTGGGGCTCAAAATATGAAAGGCCATCAACCCTTAATACAAAGGGGGCGTACCGAAATTCATTCTCTTTCGAAAAATTCTACTTTCAAAAAATGTGTTTTCGAAAAATTGGTTTTTAAAAAACTCTCCGTCCAAATGAGCAGTGGCGAATTAACCACTAGGCACACTAGGTGCCTAACCTAGGGCCTATCTCCCAGGGGGGGGGGCCCAAGAGGCCCCATGTTTTATTATTCAAATAATAATTTCATCTTTGGTACTGTCATGTTTTCTATACGGCACACACAAAATAAAAATTGCGAACTTTTGTTTCCAGAAAAAAAAACTGTGGTTTTTCATGAGCTGTCCTGCAAAATTAACGCACCACCAGATATTAGCCACAACTTGTAGCGTGTTCGGCAATGCAATCTTATCCATCGTTTTGCTCGGAATTATTGACAGGCAGGTGATCGGTCGTACTGTTTACAATAAGAGGTCATGTGACCGTCAAAAATTCCGAGCAAAACGATGGAAAAGATTGCATTGCCGAACGCGCTATTGGATGTTTTTTTCCTGAACCTATAGACCGATTTAAATAAACTTTTTTTAGTTTGCAGGTTCATTCTTTAAAAATGTTACTGCAGGGGCGGCTGGTACATAACGGCTGCAGAGCTGCAGAACCCCCAAAATTTGAAAGCCACTTGGCTAATTTTTTCATACTTTGCAGTAAATAACCTTAAAATAAAAATAACTAACATTAAAACACCGAATTTTCGGGCGAAAATGCTGGTATTCACGAGGGCGTACATATTGTTTTCACATGTACTTATCGGGTACAATATATTTTACATTCATAACACCGTGAGGTTCGGGCCATTTCAACGGTTCAAAATTTCAACGACCTACAGGAAGTATAGAATGTACGGCGCTGGAAAACTAATAAGTTTTAATTGTTCAGTTAGGTTAAAACATTAAACACAGTAAACAATAACCGGCGTGACGTAACGATATTCTAAAATAAAATTAACAATTATTAAAGCCATGCGAAAAATTTTAATAGGCAGAAAGTATTACACGACAATGGCTGCATAGTACATACATATTTTAGCTTTAAGCAACTGTTAAAACTGAAAATTTACTTAATGTATTTAAAATATTAAAATTGCCTAAATTTCTTGAGTAACACAGGTTTAGTGTAAATTAAGAAATGCAATGAATGAAGAGAAACCATGGAAGGTCAATTTTTTTTTAATTCGGTAACGCAATTAACGTAACGCAGTGATTCCGAAACTTTTTATTTTGCATTTTAAACTGGCAGGTTTAAATATAAAACTTTTATTGTAAGAGTTGGTAAAAGATTCTTTATGAAGGGAAACAGTTTGTAAATTTCATTGTTAAATTACCTTTTAAAGGGATTTAAAGCATTTTTAATCCCTCGAGGATTAAAAGTTACAATTTAGTCCCTAAAAATAGGGACTAAAATAGCCGCGGAGTGCAAACACTTTTTTGCACGTTTCTTGAAAAAGCCGCGCGACCAGTTCATAAAATGGAGGTATTTGCAATTAAAGATTTTATTTACCTGATAAGCGATAACATATTTCAATAACAAATAATCGGAAATAGGATAAAGGTGTGGAACCGTTCATATGTACAGTTCTTCCTAAAAACCATCTAAAGACTCCAATGTCATAAATCGATATCTTATTACTTATTACTCATTACTCAAACACCAATCATGTTCTTAAAGTTGTATATACAAACTTATTGAAATTCATTAGATAACTATAATCCATATGGCAACCATAGCCAGCGACATAAAAACAAAAATCTACCAGTATAGCTTAAACCAAGAATGACTCTGACGACGCGCATTGCCACAAACACACATGCGCAGTTACAATTTTAAAGCTTCCTATATTATTGAACAGGATCGGCGTTAATTACGTAAATTAAAACTGTATGTAAGTCAACTGCATGCAATCTGTACTTGATTCTAAATCAGTGGTTCTAATTGTAACCTTCTCGGCAACAATTCGTTTGAGACGATAAAAAATATCAAAATACCTAACAAGTATTTCCAGTTTATCAGCAAAATCGTCAATTAACTTTAACGATGCAGTAAATTAGATTTATTCTAAACTATTTTTCGCTAATATTCAAGTTTCGGTTCATTAACGGATTCTAAATTTCTTGATTTTAATAATATTTTATGCTAGTTTTTATAGCTGCTTCCTGAGCTGCTACACGTATGTTCTATCCAAGATTTACAATCTAATACAACGGAATTTATGAAGAATTTGTAGGTTTTGTCAGATTTTCTAAAACAATATATTAATAATAACCAACTCCCATCCCTATAGTATTAGTTTTCTTATATATATATATATATATATATATATATATATATATATATATATATATATATATATATGAATATATATATATATATATATATATATATATATATATATATATATATATATATATATATATATATATATATATATATATATATATATATATATATATATATATATAATATATACATAAATACATATAAAACAAAATAAATTAAATGATTATGGCGGTTGTTGTTATCCATTTATTTTGATCTTTATTAAAAAAAAAATTTCTGCTGCCAATTCTCGCGCGAATTTCGAAACTAGTAAAACGTGATCCCATTGGCTGTGTCGTCAAAAAAGTTTTTATGACTCATATTGAGTACATGGATTCTAGTGTTGTAGGGTCGTCAAAAAATCCATAAAAATAGCATTTAATGCGTAAGTCATCTCTGCACTTAAAGTAGAAGGTTCCTAAAATCTTATTCATATATATTTCAAGCCGAAATCGGTCCAGAAACCTTTGAATTTTGCAACAAAAATTGGCATTTCTACGAAATTTTGACACATCATATCTTAATAATTTCGAGTAAATAATTATTTTCATGACTACCTTCGAAAATTCAAAAATTTTCAAATTCTGCATGTCCCCGATGCAAATAAACCTATTTATTTATAACTTTAACGAAAAAATTAGCGATTTAAATTAGTTGGAGGTATTCCTAGATAATTAACGGATAAAATAAACCCAAAAAGAATCACTAAATAAGGAAAATAGCGTGGAATAATATCGGTTAAAAATAGAATTTGTCGGAAAAAATCAAAAAAATTTTGTTTTACCCCTTAAATACGCTCTTGGATGATCCATTCGGTATTCATTTTAAAGTGTGATTGTCCCTTAAGAAGATAGTGTTGAAAAATTGGGAAAAAATTAGATAGGAAAAAATACAGACCAATCTATCTATCTCCAAAAATTGTGAAATTGAGACTTCAAGAAAAAACCACATAGGGACAAGCAATGAATGCATTTTATTTCAAAAACCGTACGCCGGGTAAAAAAAAGTCGAGAAACCATTATTTAGGCAATTATAAAAATAATATTTATTTAAAAAAAAACAGTGCCGTATCATTTTTTTGATTAAAAATATTGCAGTGCATCTTAACAGGGACCGATGAAAATTAAAATACGTTTATTCTGAAAAAATATATTTTTAAGCGTACTTTGCATCTCCCAAAATTAAAAAAAAAATACAAAGAAAGGCGTTTTAGAGATATTGGAGAAAAACTGTTTTTTTCTTAAATTTCAACACTCTATATCTCAGAAATAAAGCTGTTGCGAATATGTATTCGTATAAAGAATTTTTCTTAAAATCATCCAAGGATTATCACCCTTAAGGATTAGCATTCAATTATGAATCACCCTGTATAGATAAACATAGACATCAGAAAATAAATTACATGGTATTATTATAATTATTATTATTCTGCCTCGAAATGGTATAAAAATAAATTTAACCTTACAATTATCAATTAATAAAATTGAAAAACTACAAAACAAGACCGTTAAATAATATGATAACGAGTCATATAAACAAAGTAATTTAGAAGTACACTTTTGTTAAATTTTCTATTTACAAATAATTACCGAAAATACAGTAATCGATATACCTACCGTAAAGTATTCCAACATTTTTAGAACTTTAATTATCCTGAATAATAATAATCCCACAAACTCAGTCACTACACACACTTTTTAAGGCCTTTTTACCACAAAAAAACCTACGTTATATAACCACCATATACGGAAGAGAAACAACAACATTCACCAGCTGAAGCTAAAATCTCAAACTACTCCAGGTGCAAACCATTAAAGAAATTCAACCTATGGTTGCGGCGTTGCAAGATAGTTCGTGGTACCTGTTCGGGTACCTTAAAGCACAGGCAATATCTTAAAGTAACGGTGGGTACGACCGAACGGCAACCGGTACGTAAACTATAATAATCAAGTGTAAAATGCTGCCGCATCCAACTCTATTTCATTGCCGATGTTAATTAGTGCTAATTTAATTTGCTTAATTACAGTTTTAGGTAAACTTTGTTACTGTTTACTACCATTAGTATCATACCAAACCCAACCTATTTATTTATAACTTTCACGAAAAAAGAAGCGATTTAAGTGGAAGGTATTCTTAGACGTATAAAATAAATCCAAAAAGAATCACTGAATAAGGAAAATAGTGTGGATTTGTCGGAAAAAATCAAGAAAATTTGTTTTCACCCCTTAAATACACTCCTGGATGGCCCATTCGGAATTTATTTTAAAGTGTAACTATCCCCTAATAAGATAGTGTTGAAAAAGTGGGAAGAAATTAGATAGGAAAAAATTCAGAGGGATTCAAATGCACCGATGTCGGGGCAAAAAAAAGTCAAAAAATCGAAATTTAATCGGTGATTGCTCCCTTCCTATAACGAAGGAAGAAACTAAAAAAATATGGATGTCATGTATTTCGACGAGCTCTTACCGATGAAATATATGGGATTTTAATTTGAACCATTTTGACCCTACAAAAATTTAAAAACCGTGAAATGTTTGGGTCAAAAATCGAAATTTCCAGTTTTTACCAAATATATCCATTTTCCAACGATTTTAGGTTTAGGTAAATCTATTGCAAAGAAGCTTCATTTATGAATCCGTTTTTAGATCCGACGTTTTGTTTTCGAGTTATTAGGTACCAAAGAGGGGCGTGCAAATGGCATTTTTCGACCTAAAAAAATTTAAAAGAACTACTTGCCATTTTCCGATCCTCACCAGTATCAATAAAGTTCTGAAGCTCCGGGTCCTCTACAACCTCCGAAACTTTAAATCGATATAATTCACTTTTGCGAGCTATTTTAACGGAAATCGCGAAAATTTCGACTTTGGCGATTAATAGCTCCGAAACGAAACATCCTGTATAACTGAATTTTGTACCGAAGCTATTTGCGCTATTCCTTTATCAACCAAAAAAATTCGATTGCCCCCCCCCCCCTCCTCTGATTGTTTCCGAGAAAAACAAACCCTGTTCGATTTTCGGTTAAAGCTTTACGTTAACATGTAGATTGACGATTATTTTTGTTGATCTGATGTCATTATTCACTAAGAACAAATGGCTGCTATTTAAATTGTAATTAATAAATTAGGTATACCGAAATGTAAACATTTTTTGTAGCTAAAATTGTCCTAGTAATTTCTTCAAAATAATTTTTGTGGGTTTCGTTAAACGATTTATGCAATAAAAAATATGTACATATTCCTTATTGGGTGTTGGGCCACTCCATGATTAAGGAAAAAGTAATATATATATATATATATATATATATATATATATATATATATATATATATATATATATATATATATATATATATATATATAAAATAATAAGTCACAGTAGTATTTACTTTTGGCATCGCCAACGAATTTACGTACTGACGTAATTTTGATTTCAATAATTCTTATGTATACACAAGAATAATGTCGAGGCAAACATGCACACATTGCACACCCTAGACCTTATAGTTTCTTAACAAGCTGCCGATGCCGTATTATGTTTTCAAGGTCTAGTTGGCACTTTTCTCTATGGTTGGCACGCATTAAATTACAGATGCAACTGCATTTTTTATTATTATTACCCATTAACCCATGACCAAGTCCATATTATTATCTAAATAATTGTATTTACCGGGATTTTTGTGTTTTTTTTTAAATTGCGCTCAACTATTTTCTGACTTTCCTATAGGCCCATGCATAAGGTTGCCATAAAAGATTTGGCTCATATCGGGACACAAGGTCCAATGACAATGAATTAGCGACTAATTTTCTTTGGTTTCCGTATCAATATGTCACTAATTTGAAAGAAATATTTGCTCTATTCCTACCATAGATTTTAGAAAAACCGTCATTTTTACTCACAGTTGGCCCTGAAGCATCATTCTGCAAAGTTTATGGATAAAGTTCTATCAGGAAAAACCAACAATCACCGAAAGTATCACTACGTAAATTCCAATTTTCCTGGAAAGTACAAATAAAATTACGCCTTTCAGATTCATTAAATTTGGCAATGAACCAGACGACGCCCCGTGAAGCGACGTGGCCACTCTCACGCTAAACTTCGCCACCATGCAATGTAAATAAGTTATTTTATTAATTCTTAGTCATATGCTTTAGCCCGTTGTATTTATGATTGTATTATCATAGACTAAATAACACCTAGACGAACACTGCCGTGCAACGAAAAGCGGGTCTCCCTTAAGACATTTGGTGGGTTTCCTGGTTTATGGTTTAAAAGTGTGTTTGTCTACCATTATATAAATGTGTATACTATGTATCTACATGTATATATAATGGTGGACCAACAAATTTTTAAACCATAAACAAGTAAACCCACCAAATGTCTCAAGGGAGACCCGCTTTTAGGTGTATTCGAGTGTGTGTCTATATTCTTTATAGTCTCTGGTAAGCGTTATTTTAAAAGAGTCCATACTCTGCAAATATTCTACATAACTAGAGTTGCCATAAATCATCTGGCTCATATCGGGACACAAGGCCCGCCAATTTTTAAGTTTTTATTTCTGTAAACAAATATTTGTAAAAAAAAGACAATTTTTGTATTATAAGGACATGCCGGCGCTATAGGAAAATTCTTCACCGGGTCGTATCTAATTTGCACCCAGATCTCGAGTGCCCTTGGTGTGATGCTGTCTCCCATATAAGGGAATTTAAACACATTTTAATATTCCATCTGACATGTTTTATTAAAAACTTTATAAAAATTTACAATTCGATTACAATTTTATGGCGAAATAAATTATAATAATATAAATATAATTTAGTGAATGATTTGTAACATTATAAATATTTAAATTTACAATAGGTTTATCAACTAATTAAGGTACCCTAAAAATATTTTAACATCAGTAAAATATATTAATTTGTACAGACTATAATGGGTGACTACGACAATATTTGTTCTCTTTGGTAAACTAAGTCATTTTTGGAGCTGATTAATAGTAACTAGGGAAATTTATTGTACAAATTTACGGAACAATTATATTTTAGTGCAGTGGCGTAGCCAGGCGAGAGGAAACAAGCCCTAGCTACCACTCCAAACTCCCAAGAAAACCTACGAGTGAGCCTCTAATAAATTTGCGGGTTTCAGGACCACAAAATGAAAATGTCTCTTACCCCTAGATCCAACTACGCCACTGCTTTTTTTTATAAGGAATCCAGCAGTAATTTTAAAAGTTAAAATTTAGACAGACGTTTCGTGTTGTGGGTTTAGAGGCGTAGGGACGGCGTAACTCACTAGTTAGATTAGGGATGCGCATCATAAGACAAACAACGATTTTGGACATCGGCAAATATTATTGATGTCACAAAAACATCGAAATCAAAACATCGATATAAAAAAATATCGTTTTAATAACACCGATTTCAAAACATCTATGTTTTTTTTAAAAAACATCGATGTATCGAAAACATCGATGCTCGATGCGCAGCCCTAATTTGGACACGATGCGAGAAGGGGGCAGAAGGAGTCGCCTTTCTGGCGTCCTATACGACACGCCACTGCATGCAACGTAAAACAATTAGAGCAAATTACCCTGAAAATGTTGTATACATTTAATTTTTTTAATATGTCACTTCCGATTTTACTACTTTTATTTTATATAACATTCTGTATATGTTTTTTCATTACTCTTACATAGGTACCTACATTAACTTTTTATCCACAGATTATTATAATCATAACAACACTACGGTATTCAGTTTCAAAGTGGCGACAGTATTTTCTATTTTACTTTTATTTTTTTTTTGGATAAAGGAAATTCAAATTTTTTTATGCATTTACCAATTACTTTCTTACCAGATTTATGAGAAAGTATTAAATATTGTCGTCATTTTAAATAATTGTAAATGTCATCTTGTAGGACCCATGCAAAATTTTCCGATTTTTTTTTTTTTGGGAAAATACATTTTTTGTGCAAAAGCGGCTTTTTCAAAAGTACATTTAAAAAAAAATTGGAATAAGACGCTTTTTTGGAAAAATAACTTTACGAAAATACTTAGTAATGGACTAATGGCGACGTTTAATGTGTGCAGATTATACAGGGTGTCCGAAAAGTCTTCGTATGGGCAAATATCTTTTCTATTAGCAAAGATAGAAATACCAACGTTTAGGTGTAGGTATCTTATTGGTTAATAAATCTAGTTTTTCATGTAGTTTAACTTTTTCAACCCCTTGAAAGGCGCTTAAAGGTCTTCAAAAAAGAAACTTTAGGGGGTTAAAAAAGTTAAATTGCATTAAAAAGACAGTTATTAACCAACAGAAGACACCTAAAATTTGACGTCTCTTTCTTTACTAATAGCAAAGATATTTGCCCATACTAAGATTTTTCGGACACCCTATATATGATATTTTATTTATATCACTACAGTACCAACCAATAAATAGAACGGTAACGCCATGGGAATCCCTTTGATTTTGCACAGCTTTAATAAACAATTTTATTATTAACTTCAAAAGGACTATTTTTCGAGGAAATACCAACAAGTTACCAAAAAATAATCCATGTAGCAAAAGTTGCATCGACATAGCATAATATTACCTTTAATACAAGTTTAACAATTACGTCCAAGGTATTAGATAAAACATAAAATTCTAAAAACTTGCACTAGAACCAGTTTCAAATTTTTATGACTTGATAATTTCCATTTAATTATTTCCTATTCCTGCATTCTGCGTTTCTTCATTACGCATTTTATCTATACATTAAGTACATACTTTTCGCTTTCCTTTTTATCTTTAATTGCGTGAAGTTAAAACCGGATTATGACATCGCTTTGGTTTCTATCTATACGAGGTGTCTTAAAAAAACTATCTATCTCAGATTGCTCAACAATAGGTTTTAACCAATGACATCCAAATTAAATCAGACTGCTGACATTTAAAGTTCCATTTATAAATATAGAAGGATTTTTTGTATCAGCTCGTTTTTTGAGAGATGACAGAAACGTATTCGACATTGGTCACGGTGGCCCATCGTTTGAAAGACTGAGAAATTCCGATTAAAAAGTGAGAACCAGCACCGCAGAAGCAGTTTTTGAATGGATTTCAAGTACTACAACGACAATAATTGGCGAAACCAAGATATAAATCACTCGTCATTTCCCACAAACACAGCAAAGACTAAAATGGAATACTTGTTAAATACAACGCATCATCAGTCATGCGTTAATAGTCATTTAGTTCTTCCCGTTTGTAAGTTGCAGTGGGTAACACTTTTTTTCGTAAAAAATTCTTTCGTTTAATGAGTGGCGGATTTAGGGGTGGGGGGGGGGGATATTGAGATTTTAGTTGATTAAAATGGGCTTTTCAAGGGTTTATTTTTCCATGATGACGGAATGAAAAAATAAATGGAAGATTTTCCAGAGATTATTTTTGTTGATGGTACTATTCTTTATAGTCTCTAATGATACCTATTGCCTGGTAAATCTAAGGTTTGCGACTTACATAATAATGGTAGAAGATGGAAGCGGCCTGAGGGAGATTGTTGCTGTTTGCTTGTTGGCGAACGAGGGTGAAGATTATTATATTATTCGCAGAATAATAATTGTTATATTTTTGAAGCAAGATTTAAGTTTCGTTAAAGTTTACACTATAATAAATTATTGTTTTTTGATTGAATTAAGGTATTTTGACATTAATTTTCTAATGTTGGCGGCACCCTGCTCGGCTGCCGGTGCGGGCACCCAGCAAGGTTACCGTTAGGGCTGCCGGCGCGCGGCGCCGCCAGCGGAATAGCTTCCTATTTAATATACTAAAAGTTTTCAAAGAATGTTCATTCTAATTTTGCACCCACAACACTTTCTGGACCACTTATGGAATATCCTGATAATCATTCGAAATAATCGTCAACAGCGCCTTGCAAAAAAGTATCCAAGGTGGTCAAAAAAGTTGGAAACAAATTATTAGGTACCTACTGATTTCACAGAAAATGTTGTTTTTCATAAAAGTTGGCGCATGATATAAATTCTAAAACCTTTTTAATTTCCTGCTTTAGGATAAATCATGAATTTTTTGAAAAGCAGTAAAATAAAAAAATTCATTTGTTTCAAACTTTTTTGACCACCCTGTACATGCGAAAAAATATTTTTTGGAAAAAAATATACCTTTGAAAGATATGATTTTCAAAAAAAAAGATCGAAAAACTGTTTTTCTAAAAATTTTCAAATCATAAATAATTAAATTATAACAGAAAATACAACCTATACTGTAAAGCCGGGAGAACAATGCTGCACTCTATTATCAGGTGGAGGGTATTTACAGCAGTAACTTGAAACTACCCCAGTCACAGCCAATAGCAACGTCAACACTGAAAATCCGCACACGGCTGCTGACGTCATGTCTGCCAATGGTGTTCCAGGGCGTGGGTTGTAAACTAAAAGAACCAGCAAGCCAGCACACGTCAGAAGACTAAAAAGACTTAACACCAAATATCCTGTAACAGAAAAATTCTTTCAATTAACTACTACAAAACTAACGATTACCACGACGACTGTAACTAGACTGGCTCTTTACCGTTACTGAGTATAAGCTTTACCCGCCCTCTATTAATTTGTGAAGGGATCAGTCTAATCCCTCTCGAACCTTCCAAGAATTCGAACCAACGCTCTTGTGTTAATGATTGTACAATAGTTAAGATCAACGAAAACAATAAAATAAAAAAAAAACACTCACCTGATGTGTAATTCCGATTGGGTAACCAGTACACGTTTCTCGATCTAAAGCCAAGAGTCCCATCACAACACACGTAAATCCCGCCACGGTACTAAAATCTAAATAGTACAACGTCCCATAATAGAAATCATATAAAAGCACAGCCCTGTCGTCACCATACCGCACAAGAACATTATCAGTGCTGCCACAGCCAATGCTTGTCCTGCAGCATTTCTTTTAACACTAAGGTTCATCCACGATTCTGCTTTTTGAGAGTAAGTTGTTTCACTATAAACACTCTGTACCGGACTGGAACATATTGGTGTCACTATGGCTGTATGTCTTTTATCTTCAACCAGTTGTTTAGAACCTAAAGCATAGTTTAGCTTCTGTTGGACTTTAGAGGTTGGCGGAGGTCGAACTGCTTTTTGGGGAGAACGCTTTGGTGTTTGGAATGGGTCCTTGGTGATGGGTGATAGTGGTGGAGAAGACATTTTTCGAACTGGTGGTGGGGAAATCACCTGTAAACAAGTTTATAGTTTAATATATTAGATTTACATTTATACAGGGTGGTTCAGAAGTCCCGCATAAAATTCATATTTCTTCAATGCGTTATTAAAAAAGTTTTACTTAATATAAGGATATTTAGCCAGTAGTACATTGATGAATTCACTGCCGGCGCCAGGTGGTAAGTGTGAATTTGCCTGAGTCGCTGCATGGGACTTTGTGTGTAATTTTATGGGCATTTTTTACTCACAAACAGCAGAATAGGCGATTTAATTTTAAGTCATTGTGCTTTACCCTAAATTTAAATTAAAGCTTTATTACCTTTTGACATATTTGTCTTGGATGCCCATTCTTCACTTTCTTCGGCGTAGACAGCAATTCATGCAATTTTTGTGTGGCAATGGGATTAGTTCCAGGTCTGACTGGTGCGTTTTGCTGAATGTACTCGTACCGACCACCATTTTGTTTTTGTGGAGCAGTCTGTGGTAGGTATTCGTATCTACCGTTGGTTTTCGGTGGTGAATTTTCAATGTACTCGTATCTGTTAATTGACTGGTTTAATGGTTGCTGTACTTTTTTAGTAACGGATGGATCTTGAATATATTCGTATCTAAAAAATATGTCGTTGTAATCAGCGCCGCATTTATGCATGTGCAACGAGTGCTATAGCACAAGGGCCTCCACCACTTAGGGGCCTTCACCAAAACGCAAACAAACGAATTTGTCGGATAAACAGATCAAAGAGCGTGCTGAAAATTTGGTGAAAAATGGCATGTGGGATCCTCGGTGCATTGTGAACAATGTTTCCTAATAAAATTTTTCGAAATATTGTCAATTTAACCCATTTTTTAAAAATATCAATAATAATATTTTTTCCCATATGTAGTCAACTTTATGGCGGACACTGGCTACACTGGCTACACACAAGGCTAACTAATATCAATGATATATGTACATATATGTATCATTGCTAATATTTAAAACCGGTTATCTTGTTTACTAAACTTTAATATGGTATATGTTTAAAATAAAGAGAAACAGCGGAGTTGGGGCGTCAACACCTCCACCCCCCCCCCCCCCCACCCCGTGAGTGCTCGAATTACTTAGGGTACGAGTTGCCTAATAGTAAAAAGAATTCGACCGGTTCTAAGAAAGTCTACAGTTTTGCTCTATAAGAGCATTTGCAAAAAAAGGTATACAATTTGGGATTTTTATCTTCGCATAGTTGGATATTTTTCTTCCACGCCAACACCCCCCCCCCCCCCCCAACATAGTGCTTTCGACAGGCCCTTTTAAGTTAATTTCCATTTAATTCAATTAGCATTAATTTTTTTGCAACCAAATTAAATCTTACCTGTTTTTGTTTTGAACGGAAACCACATTATTTAGTTGGTTCACGGGGATTAAAGCATATCTTTCGTTTTTGCTGGTTAATTCAGTTTCTTCTTCAGCCGCTATAACTGCATATCTGTGAACAAGATGTTACCATTCAAATTTCTTATGGCTTTTAATCTCCTTAAAATTAGTAACAGTGGCAAAATACTGCACATAGTCGATATAAAATTAGAAACAATGGCAACACTGTACACAACAGGTACATTAATTCTTTTTGCAGGGATTTCAATATATTTACATTATTTTGTTCCTGGAGCTTAAGCTTCCCCATATAGAAAGAACTAGCTACGCCTATGTTTCCCCTTCTTTTTGGAAAGCATTGACTTTGGGTCAGAAATCCCAATTCTGCTGACTTGATGATTCAGGGTCGTTTGAATACATTTTTAAATAATTGTTTGATTTTATGAAGGAACTATAATATTTCATAGTTGCAATTTTAATGCATATTCAATAAATAAGCTACATCCTGCCAATATAGAGGGCAATCACTCATGAATCAGTATAATAAGATTTTAGCTTATCTATTGAGCTTCCGAATATTGATCTATAAAATATTATTGGTTTTTTCACTTGTGATAATATCTTGAGTCTGCGCAAAGGTCTCAAAGTTTCGATTTTTTAGGAAAATTGACATTTTTTAATATTTCTTTTTAAGTATCTTAAAATCGCCATTCAAACTGTGGGTAATGCTTAAATACCGCTAATATGCCCCTGCTAAAAGTACTTATGTATATCGTAATTGAATAGGGTTTTGCATAGTTAAATGATAATAGAATCACTTTTTCGTTTTTTCCAAAATAGTCAAAGTTTAAGTAGCTTGCGCAGACTAAGGATATTATTTAAAAATAATATAGGAAGGAATAAGGTAATAGAATATTTTTACACCCCTTAGAATACAATGCATTACTGAATTATAAGTTTTTATACTGATACTGTTAATAACACGTTATGAGTTATTCTAACGTTTCTGCAATTTATTTGGTTTTCAGATAATTTTTATCTTATTGATAATATGAATCTAGTACCACTACTATTGTGGACCATACGTATTTAAATTATCAATTAATTGATAAATTTGCAAAAAGACTCAGAAATAAATTCATAATGCAAAAGTTGCTTCTCTTATTCGTACACTTGTCACTTTAACACCTTGATTGTCAAATTAAACCGATTATAGCGGTAGTGATTCTCGGAGTTTCTTCTTACCTATGCACAACTCCTGGCATAACTTCTATATGCTCTTCCTGCAGTTGCTGAACCTTTTTTGGAGTCGATCTAGAAGTTGGTGGTAGAAACCTTGGGTCCTGCTCTTGCATTGGAATGTATTCGTACCGAGATTTGGGATTTTGGGAATGCACATTTCTAAACGAATTATTTCGGTTTATATTGGGCACACTTCCATATCTAAAGGACAAAATTACAATTTGGTTAGTTTATCCATAGTGTCAAAAGTTGGTAGGAGAATACAGTGTTCTCCTATATGCTGGGACAAACCAGTTATGTTTAAAATGTGTACGTTGCTTTACTGTTTTTAAATCAGTATTTTAACATAAACCATCAACGACAAGATAATTTTCTTTCAAGCAATGCAAAGAATAAAAGAAATTCTAATAAAAAGTAAATTCTGAAGAAGGTCGAAAGACGAGACCGAAACGTAAATAAAAGTATAGAAAAAACCCGATTTTTCATTTAATTCATTAAACCCAAGATAAAAAAATCCTTCTTAGTTGTTAATTAAGAAGGGAAAAAGTAAATATATATGTATATATATATATATATATATATATATATATATATATATATATATATATATATATATATATATATATATATATATATATATATATTATATATATATATATATATATATATATATATATATATATATATATATATATATATATATATATATATATATATATATATATATATATATATATATGTATATATATATATATATATATATATATATATATATATATATATATATATATATATATATATACAGTGACCGGCAAAAAGTTCGCAACATATGGGAAAAATTTTTATTAGGAGAGTATCGGAAAAACTTTCCCAGGGGATCGGTTCTGCATGTCCGATAACCTAAAAATCGATTTTGACATACGTCACGTGACCACTGGTATAGCGTCAAATTAAAAAAAAATTTGTTAATTTACAAAAAGTGAGGTTAGTTGACGAGATATCAAAAAAAGTTATTTGAAAAAATTGCTTAGAATTAAATTCTAGGTCCTTGTGCAAAATTTTAAGATTTTATTTAAAAAAATTGGAAAACTCAATTTTTTTTAAATATTTTTTTATCGATTTACAAATTTCCGGTTTTTTTCGTTTAGATAGCTTGGCTAATGTAAAGCCCATGTATCTGGATGAAAATAAACGAATGTAGTAGTTTTTTCTACAATTGACAGGACAAAATTAAAAAAAACAGGGTTTCGCCGGACGCTAGCTGTTGCAATGATTTGTATCTAGCAGCAGTGTCAAAATTTTAGAGACATTTCAATGAGATTACATTGAGAAAACCTTAATCGTCTTAAATATATCTGAAGTTCGACTTTTTGTAAAGTTAAGGGGATTAGAATAGATAATAAACAAAAAATTACCTGTTTATTTAATCGAAATTTTATAAACGAAAACCAATGTAAGAAAAACTTAAAAGTAGTCAAATTCTGTACTAACAACACAAAAAATCATTGTTTTTCCTTGGGTGCACAAAATTTAAAACTCAGTATGACCACCATTTCTCTCCATACATACTGTTGTTCTCGAGCGCAACTCTCGATTAACATTTCGGAGCATTTTACGATTTATTTGCAATACACAATTTTTAATGACATTCTCTAAATTTTGTATATTCCTAAAGGGTCGATGTTTGTACACAGGGTTCTTTAGGTATCCCCACATAAAAAAATCTAACGGAGTCAGATCTACAATTCTACAATTGACAGGACAAAATCGAAAAAATAGGTGTTCGCCGGACGCTCGCTGTTGCAATGCTGCAATGGTTTGAATCTAATGAAATGACTGTATCAAGATTTTATTAAGATTTTTCGCACATAAATTTAACAACCAGGTCTATTTAGTTGTACTTAAAACTACCAAAGCAGGCTCTGAAATTAAAACAACCAAATAATCTAGTAGGTTAAAAACAGCAGAAAAATGTCAAACAAATTATAATTTGTTTGATTTCAACCTATGTCATTGGTTTATGTCTCGCATCTTACTAAGTTTGATATTTTACATAAGTTTATTAATATTTTATTCCTTAAAATGGCACCCACACTACTTCTTCAGGAAAAGATAGAAATTATTTTAATTTCTGGAGATAATTACAAAAGCCATAGAGAAACAGCAGCAATTTTTAATGAGAGGCACCCGATAAATCCCTCCATTATTCCACAGTATCTCGTCTAGTCAATAAATTTAAAGAAACGGGATCGGTAGAAAATCAGTATAAAGTTTCCCATGAAAAACCGGTAACAGGTGACGAAGGTTCTCTGGATGTGTGTTTGTCGATCACAGAAACACCCCCAATTAGCAGTTAGTCAAATATCGGAGATCACTAACATTCACGAAAGATCTGTGCGGAGGATATTAAAAAGAAACAAATTTCATCCGTACAAACCTAAATTTGTACAAGTATTAAAAGATAGGGATTATGACGCCCGCTTCGATTTTTTGTGCCTGGTTCCAGGGTATGATTGAGGAAGATTTTAATTTCCCAAAGAACGTTCTTTTCTCGGATGAAGCTACATTTACCTCTAACGGAACCGTCAGTTCACAAAACTGTAGATGGTGGGCCACCGAAAACCCAGACTTTGTAATTCAGAGTAAAGACCAATATAGTTTTAAGGTTAATGTGTGGTGCGGAATTTTCAACCTCAGAATAGTGGGACCTTTTTTCTTTAGAGACAATTTAAATTCAGAACGATATTTAGAATTTCTACAAACTGAGATATCTGACTTTTTAGACAATTTGTCATTAGCCGAAAGAAGAAATTTATACTTTCAACAAGACGGAGCTAGCATTCATTCCACAAATGAGGTGGATCAAGAATTTGGAAACCAGTGGATAGGACGGTTTTCTGAAAATCCGTGGCCTGCGAGATCACCAGATCTGACTCCGTTAGATTTCTTTATGTGGGGATACCTAAAGAACTCTGTGTACAAACATCGACCCTTTAGGAATATACAAAATTTAGAGAATGTCATTAGAAATTGTGTATTGCAAATAAATCGTAAAATGCTCCGAAATGTTAATCGAGAGTTGCGCTCGAGAACAATAGTATGTATGGAGAGAAATGGTGGTCATACTGAGTTTTAAATTTTGTGCACCCAAGGAAAAACAATGATTTTTTATGTTGTTAGTACAGAATTTGACTACTTTTAAGTTTTTCTTACATTGGTTTTCGTTTATGAAATTTCGATTAAATAAACAGGTAATTTTTTGTTTATTATCTATTTTACTCCCCTTAACTTTACAAAAAGTCGAACTTCAGATATATTTAAGACGATTAAGGTTTTCTCAATGTAATCTCATTGAAATGTCTCTAAAATTTTGACACTGCTGCTAGATACAAATCATTGCAACAGCTAGCGTCCGGCGAAACCCTGTTTTTTTTAATTTTGTCCTGTCAATTGTAGAAAAAACTACTACATTCGTTTATTTTCATCCAGATACATGGGCTTTACATTAGCCAAGCTATCTAAACGAAAAAAACTGGAAATTTGTAAATCGATAAAAAAATATTTAAAAAAAATTGAGTTTTCCAATTTTTTTAAATAAAATCTTAAAATTTTGCACAAGGACCTAAAATTTAATTCTAAGCAATTTTTTTCAAATAACTTTTTTTGATATCTCGTCAACTAACCTCACTTTTTGTAAATTAACGATTTTTTTTTTAATTTGACGCTATACCAGTGGTCACGTGACGTATGTCAAAATCGATTTTTAGGTTATCGGACATGCAGAACCGATCCCCCGGAAAAGTTTTTCCAATACTCACCTAATAAAAATTTTTCCCATATGTTGCGAACTTTTTGCCGGTCACTGTATATATATATATATATATATATATATATATATATATATATATATATATATATATATATATATATATATATATATATATATATATATGTATATGTTGTTCTTTAATAGTATTAATAGTATACCTGCTTCCTGCTCGCTCTTCCTGAGGCACTTGAATATACTTCTGTCCTTCGTTATTCTGCGCAACAACAACGACCTTTTTCCCTTTAATAAATCCATTATTGTCAACTATCACTTCTTCATAAAACTCTTGTTCTTCAATATTATCGACACATTGTTCATCGGCATTTCGGTGCAATTCACTCAACGAATTGTCAAAAACAACGTGACTGGTTTGAGCACCAACGGGAGACTGCCTTTGAGGACTCAAAGCCCGTTTTTGGGGATAAAGCTCGCTTTGTTGACAGAAGGCTGGGTTGGTATAATAATTGGGCTTGGCTTCCATGCTTTACGAAGACTCCTTACATGGCAACCTTAAAAATAAAAGACGATTCGAATGCCGCTCCCCAGATGTGGGAACAGTACAGGTTAGGTCATATTTGGGAAACATAAAGAGCAGGCGCGGCCCGTGAAATTTTAAAGTTGTATATCTCTGTTGCTACTTATGGGACCCATGCTAAGTTCAGGTTTTTAAATAGTGAGCCTACTAGGAATGTTTTGGCAAATAAAAACAATATTTTGTAATTTGCGAAAAAAAATTTGAATTGACCCACCTGGGAAAAAATTTAACACGCTTAGGTGTTTTATTTATTATTTTTTATACACAAATTTTACATCAATTTTAAGAGAAAAAAATGTGTCAGTAGGAAGTTACAGTCATTTGAATTTTTTTAAACCTAAAATATAATTAAAAAAAAAATTCAAATTCAAATGACATGCTGGAGTCATTTTTGTCAGACAAGTAAGAGGAATTGCCTCTTCTATATCGCCGAAATATGTATATTCAGCACGATGGGTGTCCTGCACATTATGCTGCAGGAGTAAGGGATTGGCTCAATCGCAAATTTGGAAATCAATGGATGGGCCGAAGTGGTCCAGTTTTGTGGTCCCCTAGGAGTCCCGATTTATCAATTTGTCATATGTTTCTCTGGGGCGTATTAAACAACTAACATAATATTATGAAAGACCCATTAAAAATGACGAAGAAGTTTTAAAGCAGAGAATTTTAAGAGAGATAGAATCAATTTCACGGAAAGGAATAAGAAGCTTTGGCCATTTTAGACGTCAGTAAGAAACATACGTAGAATATGGAAAATAAATATGACGTGCCCTTATTTTTTTTAACGTTTGATAAATTAAGAAATATTTCTGGAATATTACAATTATTATTTAATATTATATTAGTAAGCAGTGGCGTGCCGTGCCTTTAGAGGCAGAGGGGGCACAATGATTTGGGGCGCCAAATTTTTTTCCTTTTATTGGAGAATATGTGGTCATAGTAGGCAGTGAATCTCCAGGGGGCGCCGTAAATTATTTTCCTTTTATTGGAGAGTATGTGGTCATAGTAGGCAGTGAATCTCTGTAGGGGCGCGAGGGCGCCGTTAAAACGAGGGCGGGGGGGGGGGGGGCTCGCGCCCCCCTAGCCCCCTCGACGGCACGCCACTGTTAGTAAGTTTCTTTAACCTGTATGAGTCTGTAATTTTGGATTATAAAATATTCTTTGCTCTAAAAACAACATCTTTATTATTTTGGCAAGTACGCCTCAGTTGTCAAAGGTGTAAACCAAATAAAAAAGATGAAAATGTGAAAAGCTTTGATTTTAAAAGCGTAATTTAGAAATTTCAAATTTTTACTTGAAAATCTGGAATAAGAATTCTTTTAAAATTTAAAAAAAGGCAAAATACGATACATTATTCCAATTTCCAAAAACATTTGCTCAAAACACACAGAGCCCGAGAAACCAAAATGTGTTATAATTATTTAGTTTTGTCATAGTTATTTTAACTTGATAGATAATAAAAAGATAACTGAAGCAAACCAAAATCAAGACAATCCTTACCAACACTAAGAAATCCATAGTAAGCAAACTATCGTTCTTTGAACTCTATTTCTAAAACTTATCACTAATCACTACTAATAAACAAAACTAAATAAACTCTTATCATTGACACTTTTAAAGTTCACGTCAATTTGCCGGCTAAAAAGACGATTCCAACGGTCGTTTCTGTCACTAGAGGATAGGTCTGGGCGGACTGGTGGTAAGACAGCGTAACGGCAGCTCTAAGCTGGGGGCCCTCTGCAGCTGCATATGCCCCGCGTCATATGTGTATTTATTTGGGGTAGATTACATAGGCGTACTCGCACATTTCACTTTTATTTAAAATCGAATTTTTAGTGATTATTGTAATTATATGTTTGCGTCCGGGACATTAGCTTTGTAAAAATAATCATTTATATATCAGTATTACCAATAAAGTATTTATTCCAAGGATTTCAGTTCTCATAAGGTGAACATTTCTTTATTCAGTCATTGTCTAATTGGTTTCAGTTACTTATTGAAAGCATATTTATTCGATTTTTTTAAATCAGAAATCGGTTTTGCACTCGTGATTTCTCATTGTACCTAATGATGATTAAAGAACTGCAACTCTTTCGATCCCATTGGGTAGTTGTAGTTACAATAAGGAATCGCGATTACTGAAAGTAAGCATGATTACTTTTCTGCAGTAATTTTGGTGATGATTACAAATTCCTCAAAATTTGCAATCGATTACTAATTACTGATTCATCTTAACAGTAATCAGCCGCGATTTCTAATTACTACAAATGTAATTAATTGTAGTAATCGATTAAAAAAGTAATCAAATACTTCCCAGATCTGCATATAATCTACCGACGACCTTGCGGGATGATTCAAAAAATTGTCTTGGACTGCACTTGGATGAATTAGGAAGGATTCGGTGTTCCGTATACTGTGAGCGTATCGAACATGTAGCCTGTTTATTTGTTGTTTGTTATGAAAACATCTTACCCTAGAGGTACAGTTTACGAACTTTAAGGAAGTACGTAATTCAATCAAGAATGGTAGCAGAAAGAGATAAAATAGCATTGGAGTGTGGGAGCTCAGAAGTGTTGCTGTCTCTGTTGGTGGCTTAGGAACTACGTCTGAACACTCGTTTACACGTATGTCTTTGTCTAATGAACTAGAAAAGAAAAAGTGCGACTTATAAATTTATAAATGACTCGGAGCGACTTTAAATAAGCCTTTAGAAATAATGTATTTAAGAGTTTTATAACCTAAATTTATTATTATTTAGCAGAAAAGAAAATGTTTTAGGGCTTTTATTACTTTTAGTAAATCTTGTGATGCTTCTAACATATTTTTTGTACAAAAATACAAGGTAAAAGATGTGGCCAATGTTTACAAATTGTGTTTACAGTGTCGCTTAGAATGGTTTGTTTTGGCTTCAAAGAATGTTAAATCATCCCGTATCCATTCTTAATTCATCCAAGGTACTGCATGTTCCGTCACTGGTTTGGCTGCACGATCGTAATACTTGACGCTTGGTATTCTTTACAAAAGGTAATGGAAGCGCATGCATTATTTTAATTCTTCCCGCGTACACACGCATATACGTATAAGGGTTGTCGGCGGCCCCCTTTAATAGAAACGTGTACCATTGTTTGACTACTGGTCCCAACGGACGAGTAAAATTATTACTTAGTAAATAACAGTATAGCCAGTAATCGGAGCTGCTTCCAAGTCCATTAAACTTTATTAGAAAGAGTAATTGTTGGTGCAGACGTGGAAGTACTATATATTATATAACACACCTCAAAATCCTTATATAATTTCCAAACGTTTTTAACATGTGTTTAGACAACATGGCCAGTCCGTTGAGTCTTCCCTAAATCATTTTAAATCTTAAATATTAATATTTATTGTATTTTAGTTATTATCGTACCTCTGACATAGATTTCCTTAAATATATTTTAATTGTTTTTAAACTGGAAAATGGTCTGATCTTTCGGTTGTTGCTGTCGACACAGGAAGGGTGGCTAATATTTGGAGAAGCCGGAATATATTTGGGTATGTCTAACGTTACTATTTTTTTTCTCAGAACGGGACATCAAGGTTTTCCGCCAAAATAGGTAGAGAAAAGAAAAACACATTATCAATAATAAATTTTATTAGTAATTTTAATGAAAAATGCACGACATGCAAGTATTGGTTATTTCGCAGCAGGGGCAAATTTCCGCCTAGGCAAACTAGACAGCTGCCTAGGGCCCCAAGCTCAGAGGGGGCCCCTGATTTGGTCGGCCGGGCCTCTGAGCTTGACCCTCGGAGTTGCAACTCTAAATTAAAACCTCGTATAGTACCCTGATATTGCTTTTCAGGGGCGTAATTCAATCAACGTTTGGTGTGGAATATTACGAATTAAAATTCTAGGACTATTGGTTTTTCGGGGAGCATTAACTGGCCAGCGCTATATTAATTTTTTAGAAAATGAAATCGAAGATATTCTCGACGACTTGCCACTTGCCAACAGGACGAAGTGCCTCCCCATAATATAATTGAGGTTCGCAATTTTTTAAACCACCAGTATAACCATAGACTAAATAATACCTAGACGAACACTGCCGTGCAACGAAAAGCGGGTGCCCCTTGAGACATTTGGTGGGTTTACTGGTTTATGGTTTAAAAGTTTGTTTGTCTACCATTATATAAATATGTATACTATGTATCTACATGTATATATAATGGTGGATAAACAAACTTTTAAACCATAAACCAGTAAACCCACCAAATGTCTCAAAGGAGACCGGCTTTTCGATGTATTCGAGTGTCTGTCTATATTCTTTATGGTCTCTGGTATAACGAATGGATCGGTAGATATGGAACGTTACATTGGCCTGCAAATAGCCCAGACCTCACACCTTAGATACATTTCTTTGAGGTCATTTGAAAAATGTCGTATACAGCAATCATAATGAAAATATTGAAGAAATTCAAAGGAAGGTGGGAAATGAATTAATAAATCTGAACGATAATGATGCTTAAAGTATTATAAACACACTTCAGAGGCAGAGAAGAATGTATGAAAAGTGCGAAGAATTACACAAAAGAATTAAACAAAATTAAGTATGCCATTAACCTTAGCTATAACTACGTAAAAATATTATTTCATATACGTTTCATCCGTGCTTTTCTTTTTTTGAAGTTTGTTAATTTTTTGAAAAAAAAAATTATGAATTACCTTTTATTAAACCTGGTATTTTTACTGGAGACTGTTCACGCAATCACACATGTTGTAGATAAAAAAAATCAACAGATGAAATATTATAAAACTTGTAATTGTGGAAATATAATGTTAATAGAATTCGAATTGGCAATGTACTTATTTGGCATTTCAGAGTATTATCACAGACCCATATAGCTACGCAAATGGATCTGTGGTATTATTTACCTCTGGTAGATTTGCTCCATTTACACACAGCTTTCTTTATCTACCTAATAGCTAACATCCTGCCTGTCTGCCTGATGATAAATATCCGAAATCCAATAAAATTGGCAGAATTTCAGGGCTCTTTAATCAAATTAAATAAACAACGGTAGTATTATCATTATCAGCGGTGAATTAAAAAATTTGTTCATAAACAAAGGAATGTAGTGCTAGTAGTACCAAGTTTATACAGAAGTATAGTAAGAATCAAGAAAAACAAGCCACGAGCGTCATAGGCATGAAGATATCACGCCTGCTCTGTCTCGTTTTAGAATATTCCTGGCTTAGTTGCTGGAAATCGATATACCAGTGGCGTAGTCCCGTAAACAAGGCTTTTTTAATTAAATAATTACTGGATCAAAAAATAATTGCACCGCCCTTAAAATTTAGACGAACTAAGAATTACCATTGAAACCTAAGAATACAGTATTTTTCATAACTCAATTTAGTATTTGTTGGTAAAAAATAATTATTAATCAATTTAAAAACGAGTCATCAGTTGGTCTGCAGCTGGTTCTTATTCACTCTTGGGCACGTGCGACGTGCCACCAGCTGTTGTTCACTTTGTAGGATTGAAAGACCATATTATATTATTACAAGGATAACATTTCTTGAGGGGATGCTGAGGTTAAGCACTTGCGAAATTTTTTGGCGGTCAGATAGTGAATTAAAAGTTACTATTGGGTTTTAATGACACGCCCCTTAGTGGTAGTAATTATTCGTTGACGGACGGAGAAAGGGATGGAGTTAATTGATAAATTAAAGGACTTACCAATAAATTTAGATTTTAGAAGTGTGTCAACATCTTCCGCATGTGAATGTGAATGTTTTACGTAAGTAAAATCTTTAATAGGCTTAGTTTGTTTTTTATCCAGTGGCGGCAAGTGAAATTTTAAAGTTGTATATCTCTTTTGCTACTTACGGGATCATGCCAAGTTCAGGTTTTTTAACAGTTAGCCCACTAGGAATGTTTTGGTAAAGAAAAAAAATATTTTGTAATTTGCGAAAGAAAGTTGAATTTTTGCGGAGCCCCCCAGGAAAAAAATGAACACGTTTAGGTATTTTATTCATTATTTTTTCTAAACAAATTTTACATCATTTTGTCGAAAATTTTTAAATTTGAAGAGAAGAAATGTGTTAGTAGAAAGTTATAGTCATTTGATTTTTTCTTTAAATTATATTTTAGTTTTAAAAAAATTCAAATGACTATAACCACAGATCCATATAGCTGCGCTATATGGATCTGTGCTATAACTTTCCACTAACGCATGTTTTTCTCTTCAAATTTATAAATTTTCGACAAAATGATGTAAAATTTGCTTAGAAGAAATAATAAATATAATACCTAAACGTATACATTCCCTTCTCAGGGGGGCTTCGCAAAAATTGAACTTTTTTTTCGCAAATTACCAAATATTTTTAGTAAAAATTTTTTGTGAATTTTTTTTTTAGATTATATTTTAGGTTTAAAAAAATTCAAATGACTAACTTTCCTCTAACACATTTGTTTTTCTTCAAATTTATAAATTTTCGACAAAGTAATGTAAAGATTAGAAAAAATAATAAATAAAATACCTAAACGTTTTCATTCTTTTCCCAGGGGGGCTCCGCAAAAATTCAACTTTTTTTCGTAAACTACAAAATATTTTTTTTCTCTACCAAAACACTCGTAGTAGGCTCACTATTAAAAAACCTGAACTTGACGTGGATTCCGTAAGCATCAACAGAGATATACAACTTTAAATTTTTGACCAGCCGTCACTGCTTTTATCCCAAGAAAAGAATTAAAAGTATTAAAATGTAGCAACATGGAAAATCTTATTTTTCTTTCGTATATACCAGCCCACTGAGACTAAAATGTAGTGAAAGGACCCATTATTTTAATTTTAATCTTCAAGTATGTACATAGAGGTAATGCAATATGGCCGTACTACAGGTACCCTTTTACCTCTTTTAGGTACGGAACCCTAAAATGCCTCCATCATCGTCAAAGATGATCCATCTAAACACCAATAAAATATTTCGTTAATAGATGGCGCCAACTGCTACAACTCTCAAACGTTTTTCGTAAGGTGTTCTTGAAATAGCCAGATGAACTTTCAATCGGCAAGATCATACTTCACAGGATCATTTCTGTAGTTGATCTTCGCAATCTCTCTACTCAAAACTAGAGTTATCGCAACCATGAGGATGAGTGACAGTCTCATTTTCTGAGCGTGAGATATGACCTCAAACTGCTCTTTGCAAAGCGGTCTGATGGTCGCCGATGATCGTTCAACCTGTCGCTTGCGACAGTTTATGGGAATGTGACAGTCTGAGTGGTTGCACTTTAAAATAATTAATTACAGTAGGGATGCGAAAATACTAAAAAGTATCGATACCGATACCAAATCAATACTTTTTTGTTAAGTATCGATATTCGATACTCTCATGTATCGGTATCGAAAGGTTTACACAAAATTTTTTTGGGAATAACACTCGAGAAAGTGATTTTACTTTTTGCCGGTTGCATATTTAAATTTAAACAAAATACAGTTACTAATTAATCACTTCACCATGCACAATTAGTAGAATAGATTATAGAGGTTACGTTACATGTAAAAATAAAAGGAGCGCCTGCCAAATATATTTGTCCATGCTTGAGATTTTAAGTAGGTAGTACATACGAGATTACCAATAATATAAAAAAAATTGCACCTGAACAAGTGCTAAAATCGTTGCCGATACACCTTTTAGTGCCGATCTAATTTTTTAAATGACCAAAGTTTTTGAAAAAAAATTCGGCCGAGCCCGGCATAGAACCCACAAGCTATCGGTTCAATAGCGGATACTCTACCTCTGGACCACATTTCTAATGCAAGAAAACCGGTAAACGTGTTACTATTATTGTGCATCATATACTTATATTTTTTGCAACATCAGATTGGGAACCTAAAAGTAGGCGCTAATAAAATAAATATTCTATTCTGGTTAAGGCGCTAATGAGCCACGGATCGAATTACCTCAAGAAACAACAGCCAAATGATTCCTATGCAAATAAAACTGGAATTAAATATCACTTTAACTAAGGTATAATAGATGGCGGTGGTAGTAAAGTAACTAATTGGTTTTGATACCGATACTGCAAAAAAAGTATCGATACCTACTTGGTATCGTCCAGGTATCGTCATCGTTATAAAAGTATCGATGCCAAAAGTACTCGATACTATGGCAAAAGTATCGATACTTTTGAGGTATCCAAGTATCGTTAGCATCCCTAATTACAAGTCGTGAGAAGAATGTTTAGTACTAATTCAGGTCTAAAACATACAAAAATGAACATTCATGTGATCTCCGTTACTCTGGGTTACCAATGGACGTACAAATTTACATTTTACATGTCCATCGCCTCATCGCCATTACATAAATGTATATCCAGATGACCTCCGTTTACAGAACCATGGATATTCTCGATTACCAATGGACGTACAAATTTACATGTCCATTGGCATTACATAAATGGATATCCATATGACCTCCGTTACAAAACCATGAATATTCTCGATTACCAATGGACGTACAAATTTACATGTCCATTGGCATTACATAAATGGATATCCATATGACCTCCGTTACAGGACCATGGATATTCTTGATTACCAATGGACGTACAAATAAATGTACATGTCCACTAGCATTACATAAATGGATATCCATATGACGTCCGTAAGTGGTCCATGGATGTCCTGACCCTCTAATGGCTTTAAAATGGGCAATGTAACTTATAATTTTTCCAATTGATGGAAAGCTAGACATACCTTATACTATGGACATACTTCTAAATAGATTAATATTAACAAGGTATGTTTGAGGGCTACTAGCACTATAGTTTTGCAGCCTGTGGTGTTTACTTCATTTTTCCAATTTCTCGAAAACTAGACAAATAAACAGGTTAATATTTACAATGGTTAAGGGCTACTTAACACTATAGTTAATAATCTGACGCCAGTGTCAAGTTCAGCGCTAAAAATTACATCTGAAACGCCATCTATCTCATTTTTGTTGAAAATTGGAGATTGTACACTTTGGAATTAGGCCCCTCACATTATAATATACTTTCATAAAATGCAAGACGGAAGACCCCAAAAGAAAAGAGGAAGTGAAGAAGAAAACCCGCTGAAGCCGGCGAATAAATTTTTTTATACAAGTAGAAGTGTCGCCATCTAAGGGAAATCCATCTAAAATAAGTAAACTCAAACTGAGAGCTCTGCTATAGGAGCGGCTAGAACTGCAAACAATCCGACGTTGCCATTTTCGGTTTTCCTTGTCTTGAACCGGTAAACTTTTATTTCCTTTGCTGGTAGATCAGCCACGTAGTAGTGTTGGGAATAATCGAATGAATTAAATAATCGAAATATTAGCTCTCGAATGATTTTAATAATCGAATGATCATTCGAATCAAAAAATATAGCAAATAAATCTACACAAAAATCATTTCTTGAATTTTTTTTGCTTGGATTGGCCGTTTTCGATAAAAACAAAAAAATGTAAAGTTGTACATAACATTATTTATTAGTGTAATTTGTTAAAAAAAAACAAAAAAGTAAGAGATCCATGAAAACAAAAACACTTCTTTAAACAAATTTGGCAACTAGCATGATTCCCCTTTATGCATTAAAAATTGTCACCAAATTTCAACTTTATACAAATTTGCGTCCTCTAGTTATTTAGGAAAAACCTTTTACAAAAATTCAACACCCTGTGTATAAACAAAGTCTTTTAGAACCTATGTTTTGTCTTAAAATTAAGTAAGGAATAATACCCTCAAGTTTGGCCACATACTTTACTAACATACTGTATATATTATAAAAACATGCAATAACACTATGCGTTGTCGAGAGATGAAATAATGCTCGAGCGATATCGAAGGATCATTCGAAATAAATAATCATTCGAATGAAAAACACATCCGAGACAATCGCATCGTAACGCAACGTCGAGGGCCGAGTCGGCGACGGCATCATTTCGTATTTCGTCTCGTCATTCGAAGCGGCGAAAGGCGATTATTATTATATTATAATCTCTCGGCTAAATCATTCGAATGATCGCGCTGACTTCTCGAGATATCTCGAGTGATTTGAATAATCGAATGATCGATTATTTTTCATTCGAGATATCCCATCGCTACCACGTAGTACAATGGTATAGAGTCCGCTTATTGACCCAGACGTCTTGGTTCGAATCCGTGCTCGGCCGCTTTTTTTTTTAATTTTTGTCACTTAAAATATTATAAAAAATTAAGAAATCGGCTCTAAAAGTTGTATTGGCAACGGGTTAGCACTCCTTCCTCGATAAAAATTTTGTTTTGTCTTTTTTTAAAGGTCCCGAGCAAAAAATTAATCGTGTCTAGGTAACTTAACCTAAAAATTATGTTTTGTTTGTTGTCCAGAAAATCTAGCGAACGGTGGATCGGAGGGCACCCTAAGGTCGGAACAGGGTTAGCACCTGGTTAGGGGCCCTGACCAGTCCCTTTCCTCGCAAGCGAAGAGGGATCGGTGCGAAAAAATCCACTATTGTTCCTTCCCCTGTCCATCCCCTAGGCCCTAGACTCTAGTCTTGTCACTCACTGTATGAATGACAGAAGAAAAAATACCGATATTTTAAAATCTTCGAGCTATCGCACATGTGGCAACGTCGGATTGTTTGCAGTTCTAGCCGCTTCTCTCTGCTATACTTTTCCGTTCAATTTTGGGTTGCATAGCTTTTTCATTCACATGCTTCACATGTGTATATAAAAACATAGGCTAATAATAGCTTCTCCAATCTAAGAGCTAGACGAACACTGCCGTGCAACGAAAAGCGGGTCTCTCTTGAGACATTTGGTGAGTTTACTGGATAGAAATACCTATATACCTATACTATGTATCTACATGTAGGTATATATAATGGTGGACCGGTGGACCAACAAGCTTTTAAACCATAAACCAGTAAACCCACGAAATGTCTCCAGGGTGACCGGATTTTCGATATATTCGAGTGTGTCTGTATTCTTTATGGTCTCTGATAGAAATAAAAGTCATATATATATATATATATATATATATATATATATATATATATATATATATATATATATATATATATATATATATATATATATATATATATATATATATATATATATATATTGTGCTTCAGATACCTACATATTTACCAAGATACAAAAAGAACTACTTATTTTGATCATAAAACTCGATTCCAAATTTAGCTTCGGTACAAATAAATAATTCCGTTACTAGATGGCGCACGCTGTTATACTAACCCGACATTCTTCGTAAGATCTTTCTAATATATTAAAATAAATTTTCAATCGGCAAGATCATACTTCACAGGATCATTTCTGTAGTTGATCTTCGCAATCTCTCTACTCAAAACTAGAGTTATCGCAACCATGAGGATGAGGGACAGTCGCATTTCCTGAGCGTGAGATATGACTTCAAACTGCTTTTTGTAAGTGGTCTGATTGTCGCCGATGATCGTTCAACTGTCGCTTGCGGCAGGATATGGGAATGCGATAGTCTGAGTGGTTGCACTTTAAAATAATGAATTAATGAACTACAAGTCGTGAGAATGTTTGCAAAGTACAGGTACAGGTCTAAAATATACAAGGATAAGGTATGAGCGGTATGCAATATGCAACCCAAAATTCATTCCGTTGTCTATTTGGGTTTAAAAATTTTAACAAGACCTACAATGTTAAATTTAGCTCTGGGGGTTTTTTTTTTTGGGGGGGGGGGTGTTCTTCAGTTTATACGGGATTTGCTGCAATGAGTCTTCCATCATTGTGTAATGGAAATCAACTAGGTACGATTGTGCGTAATTCTATACAATTAAGAGTGAAGTAACTCTAACAGTCAAGCAGAGATGGCACTAAGAGTTATTTCGCACAGTCGTGATGCGATGATCGAATGTGAAAGGCAACATCCAGATCTTTATAATCAGCTTTGCGCAGTGACTAGCGTCTACGGATCCCACACTAAAAATTTTGCTTTCAGGTTTTTAGCTTTACTATCGCGCAGGTGCATCTAAGGTTGCATACGTTTCTGTTTTGGTTTGGTTAGGTGCAATTATTGCATAGTGAAAAAACATTGTAAAAGCTAGAGCTATTATTTATTTATTTAAAGGTACTTTTCATGAAATATGTAAATGTTGTTGTCTAACTGTGGTAGCAGGTTGTCTAGTTGTTTATTTAATTAATTATTAAACCAACTGTAGTTGTAGCAGATATTTTGAAGTATAATCTGTATGATATTAAAATGTTTTAGGGAATTATTACATTATACAAGGCCGTCCCTATACGGCGTGCAGCGTGTGCCCCGCACAAAGGCAGCAATGGATAGGGGCGGTAAAATCAGTTAATAAGGAATTTTTTTAACTTTAGAATAATAGTTTATTATGCAATGAGCACTTAATGTTAGCTATTAATATTGAATTGAAATATCCACCCAACATTATTACGTCAATTTTATTGTTGTCAGCTTCTTATTTTTCTTAATGCCAATGTCATAATCAGAGCTAGGCAAACTACTTGAAAAAAGTAGTGGAGTATTACTACTAACTACTTTATCAAAAAAGTAGTTTAACTACTTGGTAGTTAAACTACTTCTTCAAAAAAGTAGTTAGAATACTAACTACTAAGTAGTTAGACTACTAACTACCTACTAAGTAGTTAGAAGTTCAATATTTAACTACAAACCAAACCAGACATGTACCGTTGTGGCTCAAAAAACCAGTGGCGTAGCTGTACTTACAAAAATGATTAAAAAAAGGACTTGAACCTATAACAAATAAAAAAATTTAAAATAAAATATTTTTTATTATTTAAACTTTATTGTAAAGTTAACTGTCCACTGACTTAAATTTGATCATCAATTATTAACACAGTTCCTTTTTGGTACAAAAATACAAAACTAAATCATATTAGGTAAAAGGAATACGAGGTATTTAAAAATCAAAAATTTTGATTTCTTGAAAAGTAAAACCTGAAAATTCTATATTAGGTTTGCTTATCGCTTACTGGACTGGAAACGTCAGACGAGAAATTTCCGAGAACTTGTTCTAACGAGATTTTTGGCACGCGTCAACGTACACGTCATGTAATGACGTAATATAGAGGGATGTAGTTAAATATTTTTAAAAGTAGTTAAATTACACCAAAATAGTTAAAATATCTTAAGTAGTTAGCACTGAGTAGTTAACTACTTTTTGCGAATATTTTATGCAGACTTAAAATATTCGAGTATAACTACTAGGAGAAAAAAGTAGTAAGAATACGACTACTTTTACAGAAAAAGTAGTTAACTACTGCCTAGGTGTGGTCACAATAAGGAGACTTAGACATTTTATTATTTTTTAATTCTTTTAAGTCCAAAATTCGGTCTACTATAGTATTAACAGTTTATATATCTAGGTCGTAATGGAGACATTTACTGTAGTAAACTAAAGATTTTTTAAAATAGAACATTGGAAAAATTTATATACTAGTTTTATTTCTTTTTTTTTCTTATTATAAAACACCAATACTAAATGGTCAAACAGTTTGTGACTTCAAATGTCCAGACTGCGATGTAAAGCATAAAATACATATTACATTATCTACTTTTTTAAATGCCCTTGTATTACAAAACTAGTAATTTTCAACGCTTGCCCGTATAATGTGACAACGAAAACGCCAAAACAGAAGCGTATGCAACCACAGATGCACAAAGCAAAATTTTTAGTGTGGGATCTGTAGACGCTTGTTGCGCAGTGGCAGTATCGTAACCAATGAGGTTTATCCGAGGTGCGATTATTGCTAGTTGAAAACTTTAACCAATACCCCGCCATGTGCACGTGAAATACCGTGCGCTACGGCAATTTTTGTTATTTGTTAGCCTCTGAGGAGGCTTCTTGAAAGATTTGAAATGAAATTTTAGTTGATTATCTGGAAGAAGCCTGCTAAAAACTAAAACTAGATTTATTGTAAAAACCGGTTTTAATTTAATGATATTACACTTAAGCGGTGTGTTAATAGTGTTGTTATACTTCTACTTACAAACTGAATAGGTAGGTTTTTGTTTTGAGACAGCTTGAAAATAAATTTTTCAATAGAATGCTTTTTCTTTTATTTATATTTGAATCAACAAATTTATTTTGCAGTATAATATCAGGGAATAGGTAGGTAGGTATAATGGTGTAATAGGTATCGACGAAGTAACATCGTACCTAGGTACATTTTTATTTTAGAAACAGGTCGTAACCTGCATTTTTAACAAATTGTAGGTTTAAATGTGTTCGTTTCAAGCAATAGGTATTTTGGTAAAACTTTGTTAAAACCTGGTTTTTAAAAACCAAAAATATTTAATTTTTATTGAAATTTTAGAAAGTCAAGGTAACGAATCTTTTAGAGTAGAAACCTTTTTTACATACCTACATATTATTATGTATGTGTGTAAATTCGGTTTCAACTTTACTTAAGTAGTACCTACCTAGTTTTAAGGTAAAACCTTGTTAAAACTTTTAACAAGGTTTTTACCACAATTTTAGAAAGTAGATGTAAAAATCTTTTAAAGTAAAAACCGATTTTACATACACAGGTACCTATGTAACAATTACGTTTATAAATGTTAAAACTCAATAACAAAGAAAATGTGAATGAAGCAGTCAATCAGTTTATTTTTAATTCAGATTCTAGTTTTAGTTTGTAGAAAAACATTCTGTATAATATATGTATATATGTAATATGTATATCTCAAGTTATTGACGTGTTGTGCTGTGGATTATTGGCGCGTTGCTGTGCTCTCGCTTCGCCTTCGCTGACGACGGTGTTTGGTTTAAGTGTGACGGTTTTACATAGATGGCGACATCGGTAAAACTGTGCCGCTTCAAAATTAGAAAATTACTTTAACTTTCGGAGTTTTCAAGCTTTAGGTATCGCTTCTCGGCCTTTTGGCTAAGATCAAAGTGTGTCGCTTCTCAGCCTTTTGGCTAAGATCAATGTGTTGTAATCGCTTCTCGGCCTTTTAGCTAAGATCAAAATGTATCGCTTCTCGGCCTTTTGGCTAAGATCAAAGTATATCGCTTCTCAGCCTTTTGGCTAAGATCCAAGTGTGACCGACAAGATAATTTCTAATCATTTTAGTAGTTCGAAGCAGTACCTAATACGGCTGATATGCGATGGGTTTATCCAAATGTTTAAACCTGTTTATTGCGGTACTTCTACTATATAATTTGTAAAAGCCGGTTTAATATTTTTCTCAGAAATTTTTAATTTTAAGTTAATACTTCCGGGAGATCGTTGGTTTAAAAAAATGAAACTAGAAGTAGTTTTTACCGGTTTTATCACAGCTTAAAAACGACATGGTTTTACTTACTAAATTTTAAGTTAATGCTAAATACTTCTGGGAGATCGTGGTTTAAAAAAAATGGAACTCGAAATAAGTTTTACCGGTTTTATAAAGTTTAAAAATAATACTGTTTCACTAACTAAATTTTAGGTTAGTGTCAAATACTTCTAGGAGATCGTGGTTTAAGAAAGTCTTACTATGGAGTTCAAAGAGTCCAGACCTCGATCCTATTGAGAACGTTTGGGGAGAAATGACAAAATATATGTATAGGCATGATTTTAGACAAGGAAGCCAAGAAGAACTCCGACGAGGATACTTGAAGCATGGAATGAAATAACTCCAGAATTTACAAGAAATTTGGTGTTAAGCATGCCACGTCGTCTACAAGCCGTGATCGACAGCAACGGTGTAATGACGAAATATTAATTATCATCATTTATTGTTCTTTTTATTTATATTCTCCAAATACAGTTTAAACATTGATGAAAATATAATATATTATTTGACAAGAGACGATGACTTTACTTTACTCATGATCTCTAATAAAAAAGTATCACCTAAAAAAATACCAGAAAAGCTTTTCAACAACAGAATGCTGCAGAGCATTTTGAAAACCTTCATCTTTACCTCGTATACCTACTAACGTATGGCAAGGTGGAACCTTAGATACCACTTTCCTTTCCGAAAGGTTTTCATCGTAGTCTAGAAGCAACATAATATGTATTTTGATTTTTTTTCTGGTACTATTATTTTTTGGCCGCAGTGGTACCTAAATATGGCTATTTCCTTCTGAATCAGCTGATATCATTTTAGCTAAAATAAAAGATAGCTTCTCAGGCTTTTGGCTAAGATCGAAGTGATGTAATTGCATCTCGGCCTTTTGGCTTAGATCAAAGTATTGTAATCGCATCTCAGCCTTTTGGCTAAGATCAAAGTGTGTCGCTTCTCGGCCTTTTGGCTAAGATCAAAATGTATCGCTTCTCAACCTTTTGGCTAAGATCAAAGTATATCGCATCTCAGCCCTTTGGCTAAGATCAAAGTATTGTAATCATTTCTCAGCCTTTTGGCTAAGATCAATGTGTTGTAATCGCTTCTCGGCCTTTTAGCTAAGATCAAAATGTATCGCTTCTCGGCCTTTTGGCTAAGATCAAAGTATATCGCTTCTCAGCCTTTTGGCTAAGATCCAAGTGTGACGCTTCTCGGCCTTTTGGCTAAGATCAAAGTCATGTAGTCACATCTCGACCTTTTGGCTAAAATCAAAGTATTGTAATCACTTCTCGGCCTTTTGGCTAAGATCAAAATGTATCGCCTCTCGGCCTTTTGGCTAAGATCAAAGTATACCGCATCTCAGCCTTTTGGCTAAGATCAAAGTATTGTAATCGTTTCTCAGCCTTTTGGCTAAGATCAATGTATTGTAATCGCTTCTCGGTCTTTTGGCTAAGATCAAAGTGTGTCGCTTCTCAGCCTTTTGGCTAAGATCAATGTGTTGTAATCGCTTCTCGGCCTTTTAGCTAAGATCAAAATGTATCGCTTCTCGGCCTTTTGGCTAAGATCAAAGTATATCGCTTCTCAGCCTTTTGGCTAAGATCCAAGTGTGACGCTTCTCGGCCTTTTGGCTAAGATCAAAATGTATCGCTTCTCGGCCTTTTGGCTAAGATCAAAGTATATCGCTTCTCAGCCTTTTGGCTAAGATCAAAGTGTGACGCTTCTCGGCCTTTTGGCTAAGATCAAAGTCATGTAGTCACATCTCGACCTTTTGGCTAAAATCAAAGTATTGTAATCACTTCTCGGCCTTTTGGCTAAGATCAAAATGTATCGCCTCTCGGCCTTTTGGCTAAGGTCAAAGTATACCGCATCTCAGCCTTTTGGCTAAGATCAAAGTATTGTAATCGTTTCTCAGCCTTTTGGCTAAGATCAATGTATTGTAATCGCTTCTCGGTCTTTTGGCTAAGATCAAAGTGTGTCGCTTCTCAGCCTTTTGGCTAAGATCAATGTGTTGTAATCGCTTCTCGGCCTTTTAGCTAAGATCAAAATGTATCGCTTCTCGGCCTTTTGGCTAAGATCAAAGTATATCGCTTCTCAGCCTTTTGGCTAAGATCCAAGTGTGACCGACAAGATAATTTCTAATCATTTTAGTAGTTCGAAGCAGTACCTAATACGGCTGATATGCGATGGGTTTATCCAAATGTTTAAACCTGTTTATTGCGGTACTTCTACTATATAATTTGTAAAAGACGGTTTAATATTTTTCTCAGAAATTTTTAATTTTAAGTTAATACTTCCGGGAGATCGTTGGTTTAAAAAAATGAAACTAGAAGTAGTTTTTACCGGTTTTATCACAGCTTAAAAACGACATGGTTTTACTTACTAAATTTTAAGTTAATGCTAAATACTTCTGGGAGATCGTGGTTTAAAAAAAATGGAACTCGAAATAAGTTTTACCGGTTTTATAAAGTTTAAAAATAATACTGTTTCACTAACTAAATTTTAGGTTAGTGTCAAATACTTCTAGGAGATCTTGGTTTAAGAAAGTCTTACTATGGAGTTCAAAGAGTCCAGACCTCGATCCTATTGAGAACGTTTGGGGAGAAATGACAAAATATATGTATAGGCATGATTTTAGACAAGGAAGCCAAGAAGAACTCCGACGAGGATACTTGAAGCATGGAATGAAATAACTCCAGAATTTACAAGAAATTTGGTGTTAAGCATGCCACGTCGTCTACAACCCTTGATCGACAGCAACGGTGTAATGACGAAATATTAATTATCATCATTTATTGTTCTTTTTATTTATATTCTCCAAATACAGTTTAAACATTGATGAAAATATAATATATTATTTGACAAGAGACGATGACTTTACTTTACTCATGATCTCTAATAAAAAAGTATCACCTAAAAAAATACCAGAAAAGCTTTTCAACAACAGAATGCTGCAGAGCATTTTGAAAACCTTCATCTTTACCTCGTATACCTACTAACGTATGGCAAGGTGGAACCTTAGATACCACTTTCCTTTCCGAAAGGTTTTCATCGTAGTCTAGAAGCAACATAATATGTATTTTGATTTTTTTTCTGGTACTATTATTTTTTGGCCGCAGTGGTACCTAAATATGGCTATTTCCTTCTGAATCAGCTGATATCATTTTAGCTAAAATAAAAGATAGCTTCTCAGGCTTTTGGCTAAGATCGAAGTGATGTAATTGCATCTCGGCCTTTTGGCTTAGATCAAAGTATTGTAATCGCATCTCAGCCTTTTGGCTAAGATCAAAGTGTGTCGCTTCTCGGCCTTTTGGCTAAGATCAAAATGTATCGCTTCTCAACCTTTTGGCTAAGATCAAAGTATATCGCATCTCAGCCCTTTGGCTAAGATCAAAGTATTGTAATCATTTCTCAGCCTTTTGGCTAAGATCAATGTGTTGTAATCGCTTCTCGGCCTTTTAGCTAAGATCAAAATGTATCGCTTCTCGGCCTTTTGGCTAAGATCAAAGTATATCGCTTCTCAGCCTTTTGGCTAAGATCCAAGTGTGACGCTTCTCGGCCTTTTGGCTAAGATCAAAGTCATGTAGTCACATCTCGACCTTTTGGCTAAAATCAAAGTATTGTAATCACTTCTCGGCCTTTTGGCTAAGATCAAAATGTATCGCCTCTCGGCCTTTTGGCTAAGATCAAAGTATACCGCATCTCAGCCTTTTGGCTAAGATCAAAGTATTGTAATCGTTTCTCAGCCTTTTGGCTAAGATCAATGTATTGTAATCGCTTCTCGGTCTTTTGGCTAAGATCAAAGTGTGTCGCTTCTCAGCCTTTTGGCTAAGATCAATGTGTTGTAATCGCTTCTCGGCCTTTTAGCTAAGATCAAAATGTATCGCTTCTCGGCCTTTTGGCTAAGATCAAAGTATATCGCTTCTCAGCCTTTTGGCTAAGATCCAAGTGTGACGCTTCTCGGCCTTTTGGCTAAGATCAAAATGTATCGCTTCTCGGCCTTTTGGCTAAGATCAAAGTATATCGCTTCTCAGCCTTTTGGCTAAGATCAAAGTGTGACGCTTCTCGGCCTTTTGGCTAAGATCAAAGTCATGTAGTCACATCTCGACCTTTTGGCTAAAATCAAAGTATTGTAATCACTTCTCGGCCTTTTGGCTAAGATCAAAATGTATCGCCTCTCGGCCTTTTGGCTAAGATCAAAGTATACCGCATCTCAGCCTTTTGGCTAAGATCAAAGTATTGTAATCGTTTCTCAGCCTTTTGGCTAAGATCAATGTATTGTAATCGCTTCTCGGTCTTTTGGCTAAGATCAAAGTGTGTCGCTTCTCAGCCTTTTGGCTAAGATCAATGTGTTGTAATCGCTTCTCGGCCTTTTAGCTAAGATCAAAATGTATCGCTTCTCGGCCTTTTGGCTAAGATCAAAGTATATCGCTTCTCAGCCTTTTGGCTAAGATCCAAGTGTGACCGACAAGATAATTTCTAATCATTTTAGTAGTTCGAAGCAGTACCTAATACGGCTGATATGCGATGGGTTTATCCAAATGTTTAAACCTGTTTATTGCGGTACTTCTACTATATAATTTGTAAAAGCCGGTTTAATATTTTTCTCAGAAATTTTTAATTTTAAGTTAATACTTCCGGGAGATCGTTGGTTTAAAAAAATGAAACTAGAAGTAGTTTTTACCGGTTTTATCACAGCTTAAAAACGACATGGTTTTACTTACTAAATTTTAAGTTAATGCTAAATACTTCTGGGAGATCGTGGTTTAAAAAAAATGTAACTCGAAATAAGTTTTACCGGTTTTATAAAGTTTAAAAATAATACTGTTTCACTAACTAAATTTTAGGTTAGTGTCAAATACTTCTAGGAGATCGTGGTTTAAGAAAGTCTTACTATGGAGTTCAAAGAGTCCAGACCTCGATCCTACTGAGAACGTTTGGGGAGAAATGACAAAATATATGTATAGGCATGATTTTAGACAAGGAAGCCAAGAAGAACTCCGACGAGGATACTTGAAGCATGGAATGAAATAACTCCAGAATTTACAAGAAATTTGGTGTTAAGCATGCCACGTCGTCTACAAGCCGTGATCGACAGCAACGGTGTAATGACGAAATATTAATTATCATCATTTATTGTTCTTTTTATTTATATTCTCCAAATACAGTTTAAACATTGATGACAATATAATATATTATTTGACAAGAGACGATGACTTTACTTTACTCATGATCTCTAATAAAAAAGTATCACCTAAAAAAATACCAGAAAAGCTTTTCAACAACAGAATGCTGCAGAGCATTTTGAAAACCTTCATCTTTACCTCGTATACCTACTAACGTATGGCAAGGTGGAACCTTAGATACCACTTTCCTTTCCGAAAGGTTTTCATCGTAGTCTAGAAGCAACATAATATGTATTTTGATTTTTTTTCTGGTACTATTATTTTTTGGCCGCAGTGGTACCTAAATATGGCTATTTCCTTCTGAATCAGCTGATATCATTTTAGCTAAAATAAAAGATAGCTTCTCAGGCTTTTGGCTAAGATCGAAGTGATGTAATTGCATCTCGGCCTTTTGGCTTAGATCAAAGTATTGTAATCGCATCTCAGCCTTTTGGCTAAGATCAAAGTGTGTCGCTTCTCGGCCTTTTGGCTAAGATCAAAATGTATCGCTTCTCAACCTTTTGGCTAAGATCAAAGTATATCGCATCTCAGCCCTTTGGCTAAGATCAAAGTATTGTAATCATTTCTCAGCCTTTTGGCTAAGATCAATGTGTTGTAATCGCTTCTCGGCCTTTTAGCTAAGATCAAAATGTATCGCTTCTCGGCCTTTTGGCTAAGATCAAAGTATATCGCTTCTCAGCCTTTTGGCTAAGATCCAAGTGTGACGCTTCTCGGCCTTTTGGCTAAGATCAAAGTCATGTAGTCACATCTCGACCTTTTGGCTAAAATCAAAGTATTGTAATCACTTCTCGGCCTTTTGGCTAAGATCAAAATGTATCGCCTCTCGGCCTTTTGGCTAAGATCAAAGTATACCGCATCTCAGCCTTTTGGCTAAGATCAAAGTATTGTAATCGTTTCTCAGCCTTTTGGCTAAGATCAATGTATTGTAATCGCTTCTCGGTCTTTTGGCTAAGATCAAAGTGTGTCGCTTCTCAGCCTTTTGGCTAAGATCAATGTGTTGTAATCGCTTCTCGGCCTTTTAGCTAAGATCAAAATGTATCGCTTCTCGGCCTTTTGGCTAAGATCAAAGTATATCGCTTCTCAGCCTTTTGGCTAAGATCCAAGTGTGACGCTTCTCGGCCTTTTGGCTAAGATCAAAATGTATCGCTTCTCGGCCTTTTGGCTAAGATCAAAGTATATCGCTTCTCAGCCTTTTGGCTAAGATCAAAGTGTGACGCTTCTCGGCCTTTTGGCTAAGATCAAAGTCATGTAGTCACATCTCGACCTTTTGGCTAAAATCAAAGTATTGTAATCACTTCTCGGCCTTTTGGCTAAGATCAAAATGTATCGCCTCTCGGCCTTTTGGCTAAGATCAAAGTATACCGCATCTCAGCCTTTTGGCTAAGATCAAAGTATTGTAATCGTTTCTCAGCCTTTTGGCTAAGATCAATGTATTGTAATCGCTTCTCGGTCTTTTGGCTAAGATCAAAGTGTGTCGCTTCTCAGCCTTTTGGCTAAGATCAATGTGTTGTAATCGCTTCTCGGCCTTTTAGCTAAGATCAAAATGTATCGCTTCTCGGCCTTTTGGCTAAGATCAAAGTATATCGCTTCTCAGCCTTTTGGCTAAGATCCAAGTGTGACCGACAAGATAATTTCTAATCATTTTAGTAGTTCGAAGCAGTACCTAATACGGCTGATATGCGATGGGTTTATCCAAATGTTTAAACCTGTTTATTGCGGTACTTCTACTATATAATTTGTAAAAGCCGGTTTAATATTTTTCTCAGAAATTTTTAATTTTAAGTTAATACTTCCGGGAGATCGTTGGTTTAAAAAAATGAAACTAGAAGTAGTTTTTACCGGTTTTATCACAGCTTAAAAACGACATGGTTTTACTTACTAAATTTTAAGTTAATGCTAAATACTTCTGGGAGATCGTGGTTTAAAAAAAATGGAACTCGAAATAAGTTTTACCGGTTTTATAAAGTTTAAAAATAATACTGTTTCACTAACTAAATTTTAGGTTAGTGTCAAATACTTCTAGGAGATCGTGGTTTAAGAAAGTCTTACTATGGAGTTCAAAGAGTCCAGACCTCGATCCTATTGAGAACGTTTGGGGAGAAATGACAAAATATATGTATAGGCATGATTTTAGACAAGGAAGCCAAGAAGAACTCCGACGAGGATACTTGAAGCATGGAATGAAATAACTCCAGAATTTACAAGAAATTTGGTGTTAAGCATGCCACGTCGTCTACAAGCCGTGATCGACAGCAACGGTGTAATGACGAAATATTAATTATCATCATTTATTGTTCTTTTTATTTATATTCTCCAAATACAGTTTAAACATTGATGAAAATATAATATATTATTTGACAAGAGACGATGACTTTACTTTACTCATGATCTCTAATAAAAAAGTATCACCTAAAAAAATACCAGAAAAGCTTTTCAACAACAGAATGCTGCAGAGCATTTTGAAAACCTTCATCTTTACCTCGTATACCTACTAACGTATGGCAAGGTGGAACCTTAGATACCACTTTCCTTTCCGAAAGGTTTTCATCGTAGTCTAGAAGCAACATAATATGTATTTTGATTTTTTTTCTGGTACTATTATTTTTTGGCCGCAGTGGTACCTAAATATGGCTATTTCCTTCTGAATCAGCTGATATCATTTTAGCTAAAATAAAAGATAGCTTCTCAGGCTTTTGGCTAAGATCGAAGTGATGTAATTGCATCTCGGCCTTTTGGCTTAGATCAAAGTATTGTAATCGCATCTCAGCCTTTTGGCTAAGATCAAAGTGTGTCGCTTCTCGGCCTTTTGGCTAAGATCAAAATGTATCGCTTCTCAACCTTTTGGCTAAGATCAAAGTATATCGCATCTCAGCCCTTTGGCTAAGATCAAAGTATTGTAATCATTTCTCAGCCTTTTGGCTAAGATCAATGTGTTGTAATCGCTTCTCGGCCTTTTAGCTAAGATCAAAATGTATCGCTTCTCGGCCTTTTGGCTAAGATCAAAGTATATCGCTTCTCAGCCTTTTGGCTAAGATCCAAGTGTGACGCTTCTCGGCCTTTTGGCTAAGATCAAAGTCATGTAGTCACATCTCGACCTTTTGGCTAAAATCAAAGTATTGTAATCACTTCTCGGCCTTTTGGCTAAGATCAAAATGTATCGCCTCTCGGCCTTTTGGCTAAGATCAAAGTATACCGCATCTCAGCCTTTTGGCTAAGATCAAAGTATTGTAATCGTTTCTCAGCCTTTTGGCTAAGATCAATGTATTGTAATCGCTTCTCGGTCTTTTGGCTAAGATCAAAGTGTGTCGCTTCTCAGCCTTTTGGCTAAGATCAATGTGTTGTAATCGCTTCTCGGCCTTTTAGCTAAGATCAAAATGTATCGCTTCTCGGCCTTTTGGCTAAGATCAAAGTATATCGCTTCTCAGCCTTTTGGCTAAGATCCAAGTGTGACCGACAAGATAATTTCTAATCATTTTAGTAGTTCGAAGCAGTACCTAATACGGCTGATATGCGATGGGTTTATCCAAATGTTTAAACCTGTTTATTGCGGTACTTCTACTATATAATTTGTAAAAGACGGTTTAATATTTTTCTCAGAAATTTTTAATTTTAAGTTAATACTTCCGGGAGATCGTTGGTTTAAAAAAATGAAACTAGAAGTAGTTTTTACCGGTTTTATCACAGCTTAAAAACGACATGGTTTTACTTACTAAATTTTAAGTTAATGCTAAATACTTCTGGGAGATCGTGGTTTAAAAAAAATGGAACTGGAAATAAGTTTTACCGGTTTTATAAAGTTTAAAAATAATACTGTTTCACTAACTAAATTTTAGGTTAGTGTCAAATACTTCTAGGAGATCTTGGTTTAAGAAAGTCTTACTATGGAGTTCAAAGAGTCCAGACCTCGATCCTATTGAGAACGTTTGGGGAGAAATGACAAAATATATGTATAGGCATGATTTTAGACAAGGAAGCCAAGAAGAACTCCGACGAGGATACTTGAAGCATGGAATGAAATAACTCCAGAATTTACAAGAAATTTGGTGTTAAGCATGCCACGTCGTCTACAACCCTTGATCGACAGCAACGGTGTAATGACGAAATATTAATTATCATCATTTATTGTTCTTTTTATTTATATTCTCCAAATACAGTTTAAACATTGATGAAAATATAATATATTATTTGACAAGAGACGATGACTTTACTTTACTCATGATCTCTAATAAAAAAGTATCACCTAAAAAAATACCAGAAAAGCTTTTCAACAACAGAATGCTGCAGAGCATTTTGAAAACCTTCATCTTTACCTCGTATACCTACTAACGTATGGCAAGGTGGAACCTTAGATACCACTTTCCTTTCCGAAAGGTTTTCATCGTAGTCTAGAAGCAACATAATATGTATTTTGATTTTTTTTCTGGTACTATTATTTTTTGGCCGCAGTGGTACCTAAATATGGCTATTTCCTTCTGAATCAGCTGATATCATTTTAGCTAAAATAAAAGATAGCTTCTCAGGCTTTTGGCTAAGATCGAAGTGATGTAATTGCATCTCGGCCTTTTGGCTTAGATCAAAGTATTGTAATCGCATCTCAGCCTTTTGGCTAAGATCAAAGTGTGTCGCTTCTCGGCCTTTTGGCTAAGATCAAAATGTATCGCTTCTCAACCTTTTGGCTAAGATCAAAGTATATCGCATCTCAGCCCTTTGGCTAAGATCAAAGTATTGTAATCATTTCTCAGCCTTTTGGCTAAGATCAATGTGTTGTAATCGCTTCTCGGCCTTTTAGCTAAGATCAAAATGTATCGCTTCTCGGCCTTTTGGCTAAGATCAAAGTATATCGCTTCTCAGCCTTTTGGCTAAGATCCAAGTGTGACGCTTCTCGGCCTTTTGGCTAAGATCAAAGTCATGTAGTCACATCTCGACCTTTTGGCTAAAATCAAAGTATTGTAATCACTTCTCGGCCTTTTGGCTAAGATCAAAATGTATCGCCTCTCGGCCTTTTGGCTAAGATCAAAGTATACCGCATCTCAGCCTTTTGGCTAAGATCAAAGTATTGTAATCGTTTCTCAGCCTTTTGGCTAAGATCAATGTATTGTAATCGCTTCTCGGTCTTTTGGCTAAGATCAAAGTGTGTCGCTTCTCAGCCTTTTGGCTAAGATCAATGTGTTGTAATCGCTTCTCGGCCTTTTAGCTAAGATCAAAATGTATCGCTTCTCGGCCTTTTGGCTAAGATCAAAGTATATCCCTTCTCAGCCTTTTGGCTAAGATCCAAGTGTGACGCTTCTCGGCCTTTTGGCTAAGATCAAAATGTATCGCTTCTCGGCCTTTTGGCTAAGATCAAAGTATATCGCTTCTCAGCCTTTTGGCTAAGATCAAAGTGTGACGCTTCTCGGCCTTTTGGCTAAGATCAAAGTCATGTAGTCACATCTCGACCTTTTGGCTAAAATCAAAGTATTGTAATCACTTCTCGGCCTTTTGGCTAAGATCAAAATGTATCGCCTCTCGGCCTTTTGGCTAAGATCAAAGTATACCGCATCTCAGCCTTTTGGCTAAGATCAAAGTATTGTAATCGTTTCTCAGCCTTTTGGCTAAGATCAATGTATTGTAATCGCTTCTCGGTCTTTTGGCTAAGATCAAAGTGTGTCGCTTCTCAGCCTTTTGGCTAAGATCAATGTGTTGTAATCGCTTCTCGGCCTTTTAGCTAAGATCAAAATGTATCGCTTCTCGGCCTTTTGGCTAAGATCAAAGTATATCGCTTCTCAGCCTTTTGGCTAAGATCCAAGTGTGACCGACAAGATAATTTCTAATCATTTTAGTAGTTCGAAGCAGTACCTAATACGGCTGATATGCGATGGGTTTATCCAAATGTTTAAACCTGTTTATTGCGGTACTTCTACTATATAATTTGTAAAAGCCGGTTTAATATTTTTCTCAGAAATTTTTAATTTCAAGTTAATACTTCCGGGAGATCGTTGGTTTAAAAAAATGAAACTAGAAGTAGTTTTTACCGGTTTTATCACAGCTTAAAAACGACATGGTTTTACTTACTAAATTTTAAGTTAATGCTAAATACTTCTGGGAGATCGTGGTTTAAAAAAAATGTAACTCGAAATAAGTTTTACCGGTTTTATAAAGTTTAAAAATAATACTGTTTCACTAACTAAATTTTAGGTTAGTGTCAAATACTTCTAGGAGATCGTGGTTTAAGAAAGTCTTACTATGGAGTTCAAAGAGTCCAGACCTCGATCCTACTGAGAACGTTTGGGGAGAAATGACAAAATATATGTATAGGCATGATTTTAGACAAGGAAGCCAAGAAGAACTCCGACGAGGATACTTGAAGCATGGAATGAAATAACTCCAGAATTTACAAGAAATTTGGTGTTAAGCATGCCACGTCGTCTACAAGCCGTGATCGACAGCAACGGTGTAATGACGAAATATTAATTATCATCATTTATTGTTCTTTTTATTTATATTCTCCAAATACAGTTTAAACATTGATGAAAATATAATATATTATTTGACAAGAGACGATGACTTTACTTTACTCATGATCTCTAATAAAAAAGTATCACCTAAAAAAATACCAGAAAAGCTTTTCAACAACAGAATGCTGCAGAGCATTTTGAAAACCTTCATCTTTACCTCGTATACCTACTAACGTATGGCAAGGTGGAACCTTAGATACCACTTTCCTTTCCGAAAGGTTTTCATCGTAGTCTAGAAGCAACATAATATGTATTTTGATTTTTTTTCTGGTACTATTATTTTTTGGCCGCAGTGGTACCTAAATATGGCTATTTCCTTCTGAATCAGCTGATATCATTTTAGCTAAAATAAAAGATAGCTTCTCAGGCTTTTGGCTAAGATCGAAGTGATGTAATTGCATCTCGGCCTTTTGGCTTAGATCAAAGTATTGTAATCGCATCTCAGCCTTTTGGCTAAGATCAAAGTGTGTCGCTTCTCGGCCTTTTGGCTAAGATCAAAATGTATCGCTTCTCAACCTTTTGGCTAAGATCAAAGTATATCGCATCTCAGCCCTTTGGCTAAGATCAAAGTATTGTAATCATTTCTCAGCCTTTTGGCTAAGATCAATGTGTTGTAATCGCTTCTCGGCCTTTTAGCTAAGATCAAAATGTATCGCTTCTCGGCCTTTTGGCTAAGATCAAAGTATATCGCTTCTCAGCCTTTTGGCTAAGATCCAAGTGTGACGCTTCTCGGCCTTTTGGCTAAGATCAAAGTCATGTAGTCACATCTCGACCTTTTGGCTAAAATCAAAGTATTGTAATCACTTCTCGGCCTTTTGGCTAAGATCAAAATGTATCGCCTCTCGGCCTTTTGGCTAAGGTCAAAGTATACCGCATCTCAGCCTTTTGGCTAAGATCAAAGTATTGTAATCGTTTCTCAGCCTTTTGGCTAAGATCAATGTATTGTAATCGCTTCTCGGTCTTTTGGCTAAGATCAAAGTGTGTCGCTTCTCAGCCTTTTGGCTAAGATCAATGTGTTGTAATCGCTTCTCGGCCTTTTAGCTAAGATCAAAATGTATCGCTTCTCGGCCTTTTGGCTAAGATCAAAGTATATCGCTTCTCAGCCTTTTGGCTAAGATCCAAGTGTGACCGACAAGATAATTTCTAATCATTTTAGTAGTTCGAAGCAGTACCTAATACGGCTGATATGCGATGGGTTTATCCAAATGTTTAAACCTGTTTATTGCGGTACTTCTACTATATAATTTGTAAAAGACGGTTTAATATTTTTCTCAGAAATTTTTAATTTTAAGTTAATACTTCCGGGAGATCGTTGGTTTAAAAAAATGAAACTAGAAGTAGTTTTTACCGGTTTTATCACAGCTTAAAAACGACATGGTTTTACTTACTAAATTTTAAGTTAATGCTAAATACTTCTGGGAGATCGTGGTTTAAAAAAAATGGAACTCGAAATAAGTTTTACCGGTTTTATAAAGTTTAAAAATAATACTGTTTCACTAACTAAATTTTAGGTTAGTGTCAAATACTTCTAGGAGATCTTGGTTTAAGAAAGTCTTACTATGGAGTTCAAAGAGTCCAGACCTCGATCCTATTGAGAACGTTTGGGGAGAAATGACAAAATATATGTATAGGCATGATTTTAGACAAGGAAGCCAAGAAGAACTCCGACGAGGATACTTGAAGCATGGAATGAAATAACTCCAGAATTTACAAGAAATTTGGTGTTAAGCATGCCACGTCGTCTACAACCCTTGATCGACAGCAACGGTGTAATGACGAAATATTAATTATCATCATTTATTGTTCTTTTTATTTATATTCTCCAAATACAGTTTAAACATTGATGAAAATATAATATATTATTTGACAAGAGACGATGACTTTACTTTACTCATGATCTCTAATAAAAAAGTATCACCTAAAAAAATACCAGAAAAGCTTTTCAACAACAGAATGCTGCAGAGCATTTTGAAAACCTTCATCTTTACCTCGTATACCTACTAACGTATGGCAAGGTGGAACCTTAGATACCACTTTCCTTTCCGAAAGGTTTTCATCGTAGTCTAGAAGCAACATAATATGTATTTTGATTTTTTTTCTGGTACTATTATTTTTTGGCCGCAGTGGTACCTAAATATGGCTATTTCCTTCTGAATCAGCTGATATCATTTTAGCTAAAATAAAAGATAGCTTCTCAGGCTTTTGGCTAAGATCGAAGTGATGTAATTGCATCTCGGCCTTTTGGCTTAGATCAAAGTATTGTAATCGCATCTCAGCCTTTTGGCTAAGATCAAAGTGTGTCGCTTCTCGGCCTTTTGGCTAAGATCAAAATGTATCGCTTCTCAACCTTTTGGCTAAGATCAAAGTATATCGCATCTCAGCCCTTTGGCTAAGATCAAAGTATTGTAATCATTTCTCAGCCTTTTGGCTAAGATCAATGTGTTGTAATCGCTTCTCGGCCTTTTAGCTAAGATCAAAATGTATCGCTTCTCGGCCTTTTGGCTAAGATCAAAGTATATCGCTTCTCAGCCTTTTGGCTAAGATCCAAGTGTGACGCTTCTCGGCCTTTTGGCTAAGATCAAAGTCATGTAGTCACATCTCGACCTTTTGGCTAAAATCAAAGTATTGTAATCACTTCTCGGCCTTTTGGCTAAGATCAAAATGTATCGCCTCTCGGCCTTTTGGCTAAGATCAAAGTATACCGCATCTCAGCCTTTTGGCTAAGATCAAAGTATTGTAATCGTTTCTCAGCCTTTTGGCTAAGATCAATGTATTGTAATCGCTTCTCGGTCTTTTGGCTAAGATCAAAGTGTGTCGCTTCTCAGCCTTTTGGCTAAGATCAATGTGTTGTAATCGCTTCTCGGCCTTTTAGCTAAGATCAAAATGTATCGCTTCTCGGCCTTTTGGCTAAGATCAAAGTATATCGCTTCTCAGCCTTTTGGCTAAGATCCAAGTGTGACGCTTCTCGGCCTTTTGGCTAAGATCAAAATGTATCGCTTCTCGGCCTTTTGGCTAAGATCAAAGTATATCGCTTCTCAGCCTTTTGGCTAAGATCAAAGTGTGACGCTTCTCGGCCTTTTGGCTAAGATCAAAGTCATGTAGTCACATCTCGACCTTTTGGCTAAAATCAAAGTATTGTAATCACTTCTCGGCCTTTTGGCTAAGATCAAAATGTATCGCCTCTCGGCCTTTTGGCTAAGATCAAAGTATACCGCATCTCAGCCTTTTGGCTAAGATCAAAGTATTGTAATCGTTTCTCAGCCTTTTGGCTAAGATCAATGTATTGTAATCGCTTCTCGGTCTTTTGGCTAAGATCAAAGTGTGTCGCTTCTCAGCCTTTTGGCTAAGATCAATGTGTTGTAATCGCTTCTCGGCCTTTTAGCTAAGATCAAAATGTATCGCTTCTCGGCCTTTTGGCTAAGATCAAAGTATATCGCTTCTCAGCCTTTTGGCTAAGATCCAAGTGTGACCGACAAGATAATTTCTAATCATTTTAGTAGTTCGAAGCAGTACCTAATACGGCTGATATGCGATGGGTTTATCCAAATGTTTAAACCTGTTTATTGCGGTACTTCTACTATATAATTTGTAAAAGCCGGTTTAATATTTTTCTCAGAAATTTTTAATTTTAAGTTAATACTTCCGGGAGATCGTTGGTTTAAAAAAATGAAACTAGAAGTAGTTTTTACCGGTTTTATCACAGCTTAAAAACGACATGGTTTTACTTACTAAATTTTAAGTTAATGCTAAATACTTCTGGGAGATCGTGGTTTAAAAAAAATGTAACTCGAAATAAGTTTTACCGGTTTTATAAAGTTTAAAAATAATACTGTTTCACTAACTAAATTTTAGGTTAGTGTCAAATACTTCTAGGAGATCGTGGTTTAAGAAAGTCTTACTATGGAGTTCAAAGAGTCCAGACCTCGATCCTACTGAGAACGTTTGGGGAGAAATGACAAAATATATGTATAGGCATGATTTTAGACAAGGAAGCCAAGAAGAACTCCGACGAGGATACTTGAAGCATGGAATGAAATAACTCCAGAATTTACAAGAAATTTGGTGTTAAGCATGCCACGTCGTCTACAAGCCGTGATCGACAGCAACGGTGTAATGACGAAATATTAATTATCATCATTTATTGTTCTTTTTATTTATATTCTCCAAATACAGTTTAAACATTGATGACAATATAATATATTATTTGACAAGAGACGATGACTTTACTTTACTCATGATCTCTAATAAAAAAGTATCACCTAAAAAAATACCAGAAAAGCTTTTCAACAACAGAATGCTGCAGAGCATTTTGAAAACCTTCATCTTTACCTCGTATACCTACTAACGTATGGCAAGGTGGAACCTTAGATACCACTTTCCTTTCCGAAAGGTTTTCATCGTAGTCTAGAAGCAACATAATATGTATTTTGATTTTTTTTCTGGTACTATTATTTTTTGGCCGCAGTGGTACCTAAATATGGCTATTTCCTTCTGAATCAGCTGATATCATTTTAGCTAAAATAAAAGATAGCTTCTCAGGCTTTTGGCTAAGATCGAAGTGATGTAATTGCATCTCGGCCTTTTGGCTTAGATCAAAGTATTGTAATCGCATCTCAGCCTTTTGGCTAAGATCAAAGTGTGTCGCTTCTCGGCCTTTTGGCTAAGATCAAAATGTATCGCTTCTCAACCTTTTGGCTAAGATCAAAGTATATCGCATCTCAGCCCTTTGGCTAAGATCAAAGTATTGTAATCATTTCTCAGCCTTTTGGCTAAGATCAATGTGTTGTAATCGCTTCTCGGCCTTTTAGCTAAGATCAAAATGTATCGCTTCTCGGCCTTTTGGCTAAGATCAAAGTATATCGCTTCTCAGCCTTTTGGCTAAGATCCAAGTGTGACGCTTCTCGGCCTTTTGGCTAAGATCAAAGTCATGTAGTCACATCTCGACCTTTTGGCTAAAATCAAAGTATTGTAATCACTTCTCGGCCTTTTGGCTAAGATCAAAATGTATCGCCTCTCGGCCTTTTGGCTAAGATCAAAGTATACCGCATCTCAGCCTTTTGGCTAAGATCAAAGTATTGTAATCGTTTCTCAGCCTTTTGGCTAAGATCAATGTATTGTAATCGCTTCTCGGTCTTTTGGCTAAGATCAAAGTGTGTCGCTTCTCAGCCTTTTGGCTAAGATCAATGTGTTGTAATCGCTTCTCGGCCTTTTAGCTAAGATCAAAATGTATCGCTTCTCGGCCTTTTGGCTAAGATCAAAGTATATCGCTTCTCAGCCTTTTGGCTAAGATCCAAGTGTGACGCTTCTCGGCCTTTTGGCTAAGATCAAAATGTATCGCTTCTCGGCCTTTTGGCTAAGATCAAAGTATATCGCTTCTCAGCCTTTTGGCTAAGATCAAAGTGTGACGCTTCTCGGCCTTTTGGCTAAGATCAAAGTCATGTAGTCACATCTCGACCTTTTGGCTAAAATCAAAGTATTGTAATCACTTCTCGGCCTTTTGGCTAAGATCAAAATGTATCGCCTCTCGGCCTTTTGGCTAAGATCAAAGTATACCGCATCTCAGCCTTTTGGCTAAGATCAAAGTATTGTAATCGTTTCTCAGCCTTTTGGCTAAGATCAATGTATTGTAATCGCTTCTCGGTCTTTTGGCTAAGATCAAAGTGTGTCGCTTCTCAGCCTTTTGGCTAAGATCAATGTGTTGTAATCGCTTCTCGGCCTTTTAGCTAAGATCAAAATGTATCGCTTCTCGGCCTTTTGGCTAAGATCAAAGTATATCGCTTCTCAGCCTTTTGGCTAAGATCCAAGTGTGACCGACAAGATAATTTCTAATCATTTTAGTAGTTCGAAGCAGTACCTAATACGGCTGATATGCGATGGGTTTATCCAAATGTTTAAACCTGTTTATTGCGGTACTTCTACTATATAATTTGTAAAAGCCGGTTTAATATTTTTCTCAGAAATTTTTAATTTTAAGTTAATACTTCCGGGAGATCGTTGGTTTAAAAAAATGAAACTAGAAGTAGTTTTTACCGGTTTTATCACAGCTTAAAAACGACATGGTTTTACTTACTAAATTTTAAGTTAATGCTAAATACTTCTGGGAGATCGTGGTTTAAAAAAAATGGAACTCGAAATAAGTTTTACCGGTTTTATAAAGTTTAAAAATAATACTGTTTCACTAACTAAATTTTAGGTTAGTGTCAAATACTTCTAGGAGATCGTGGTTTAAGAAAGTCTTACTATGGAGTTCAAAGAGTCCAGACCTCGATCCTATTGAGAACGTTTGGGGAGAAATGACAAAATATATGTATAGGCATGATTTTAGACAAGGAAGCCAAGAAGAACTCCGACGAGGATACTTGAAGCATGGAATGAAATAACTCCAGAATTTACAAGAAATTTGGTGTTAAGCATGCCACGTCGTCTACAAGCCGTGATCGACAGCAACGGTGTAATGACGAAATATTAATTATCATCATTTATTGTTCTTTTTATTTATATTCTCCAAATACAGTTTAAACATTGATGAAAATATAATATATTATTTGACAAGAGACGATGACTTTACTTTACTCATGATCTCTAATAAAAAAGTATCACCTAAAAAAATACCAGAAAAGCTTTTCAACAACAGAATGCTGCAGAGCATTTTGAAAACCTTCATCTTTACCTCGTATACCTACTAACGTATGGCAAGGTGGAACCTTAGATACCACTTTCCTTTCCGAAAGGTTTTCATCGTAGTCTAGAAGCAACATAATATGTATTTTGATTTTTTTTCTGGTACTATTATTTTTTGGCCGCAGTGGTACCTAAATATGGCTATTTCCTTCTGAATCAGCTGATATCATTTTAGCTAAAATAAAAGATAGCTTCTCAGGCTTTTGGCTAAGATCGAAGTGATGTAATTGCATCTCGGCCTTTTGGCTTAGATCAAAGTATTGTAATCGCATCTCAGCCTTTTGGCTAAGATCAAAGTGTGTCGCTTCTCGGCCTTTTGGCTAAGATCAAAATGTATCGCTTCTCAACCTTTTGGCTAAGATCAAAGTATATCGCATCTCAGCCCTTTGGCTAAGATCAAAGTATTGTAATCATTTCTCAGCCTTTTGGCTAAGATCAATGTGTTGTAATCGCTTCTCGGCCTTTTAGCTAAGATCAAAATGTATCGCTTCTCGGCCTTTTGGCTAAGATCAAAGTATATCGCTTCTCAGCCTTTTGGCTAAGATCCAAGTGTGACGCTTCTCGGCCTTTTGGCTAAGATCAAAGTCATGTAGTCACATCTCGACCTTTTGGCTAAAATCAAAGTATTGTAATCACTTCTCGGCCTTTTGGCTAAGATCAAAATGTATCGCCTCTCGGCCTTTTGGCTAAGATCAAAGTATACCGCATCTCAGCCTTTTGGCTAAGATCAAAGTATTGTAATCGTTTCTCAGCCTTTTGGCTAAGATCAATGTATTGTAATCGCTTCTCGGTCTTTTGGCTAAGATCAAAGTGTGTCGCTTCTCAGCCTTTTGGCTAAGATCAATGTGTTGTAATCGCTTCTCGGCCTTTTAGCTAAGATCAAAATGTATCGCTTCTCGGCCTTTTGGCTAAGATCAAAGTATATCGCTTCTCAGCCTTTTGGCTAAGATCAAGGTGTGACGCTTCTCGGCCTTTTGGCTAAGATCAAAGTCATGTAGTCACATCTCGACCTTTTGGCTAAAATCAAAGTATTGTAATCACTTCTCGGCCTTTTGGCTAAGATCAAAATGTATCGCCTCTCGGCCTTTTGGCTAAGATCAAAGTATACCGCATCTCAGCCTTTTGGCTAAGATCAAAGTATTGTAATCGTTTCTCAGCCTTTTGGCTAAGATCAATGTATTGTAATCGCTTCTCGGTCTTTTGGCTAAGATCAAAGTGTGTCGCTTCTCAGCCTTTTGGCTAAGATCAATGTGTTGTAATCGCTTCTCGGCCTTTTAGCTAAGATCAAAATGTATCGCTTCTCGGCCTTTTGGCTAAGATCAAAGTATATCGCTTCTCAGCCTTTTGGCTAAGATCCAAGTGTGACCGACAAGATAATTTCTAATCATTTTAGTAGTTCGAAGCAGTACCTAATACGGCTGATATGCGATGGGTTTATCCAAATGTTTAAACCTGTTTATTGCGGTACTTCTACTATATAATTTGTAAAAGACGGTTTAATATTTTTCTCAGAAATTTTTAATTTTAAGTTAATACTTCCGGGAGATCGTTGGTTTAAAAAAATGAAACTAGAAGTAGTTTTTACCGGTTTTATCACAGCTTAAAAACGACATGGTTTTACTTACTAAATTTTAAGTTAATGCTAAATACTTCTGGGAGATCGTGGTTTAAAAAAAATGGAACTCGAAATAAGTTTTACCGGTTTTATAAAGTTTAAAAATAATACTGTTTCACTAACTAAATTTTAGGTTAGTGTCAAATACTTCTAGGAGATCTTGGTTTAAGAAAGTCTTACTATGGAGTTCAAAGAGTCCAGACCTCGATCCTATTGAGAACGTTTGGGGAGAAATGACAAAATATATGTATAGGCATGATTTTAGACAAGGAAGCCAAGAAGAACTCCGACGAGGATACTTGAAGCATGGAATGAAATAACTCCAGAATTTACAAGAAATTTGGTGTTAAGCATGCCACGTCGTCTACAACCCTTGATCGACAGCAACGGTGTAATGACGAAATATTAATTATCATCATTTATTGTTCTTTTTATTTATATTCTCCAAATACAGTTTAAACATTGATGAAAATATAATATATTATTTGACAAGAGACGATGACTTTACTTTACTCATGATCTCTAATAAAAAAGTATCACCTAAAAAAATACCAGAAAAGCTTTTCAACAACAGAATGCTGCAGAGCATTTTGAAAACCTTCATCTTTACCTCGTATACCTACTAACGTATGGCAAGGTGGAACCTTAGATACCACTTTCCTTTCCGAAAGGTTTTCATCGTAGTCTAGAAGCAACATAATATGTATTTTGATTTTTTTTCTGGTACTATTATTTTTTGGCCGCAGTGGTACCTAAATATGGCTATTTCCTTCTGAATCAGCTGATATCATTTTAGCTAAAATAAAAGATAGCTTCTCAGGCTTTTGGCTAAGATCGAAGTGATGTAATTGCATCTCGGCCTTTTGGCTTAGATCAAAGTATTGTAATCGCATCTCAGCCTTTTGGCTAAGATCAAAGTGTGTCGCTTCTCGGCCTTTTGGCTAAGATCAAAATGTATCGCTTCTCAACCTTTTGGCTAAGATCAAAGTATATCGCATCTCAGCCCTTTGGCTAAGATCAAAGTATTGTAATCATTTCTCAGCCTTTTGGCTAAGATCAATGTGTTGTAATCGCTTCTCGGCCTTTTAGCTAAGATCAAAATGTATCGCTTCTCGGCCTTTTGGCTAAGATCAAAGTATATCGCTTCTCAGCCTTTTGGCTAAGATCCAAGTGTGACGCTTCTCGGCCTTTTGGCTAAGATCAAAGTCATGTAGTCACATCTCGACCTTTTGGCTAAAATCAAAGTATTGTAATCACTTCTCGGCCTTTTGGCTAAGATCAAAATGTATCGCTTCTCGGCCTTTTGGCTAAGATCAAAGTATACCGCATCTCAGCCTTTTGGCTAAGATCAAAGTATTGTAATCGTTTCTCAGCCTTTTGGCTAAGATCAATGTATTGTAATCGCTTCTCGGTCTTTTGGCTAAGATCAAAGTGTGTCGCTTCTCAGCCTTTTGGCTAAGATCAATGTGTTGTAATCGCTTCTCGGCCTTTTAGCTAAGATCAAAATGTATCGCTTCTCGGCCTTTTGGCTAAGATCAAAGTATATCGCTTCTCAGCCTTTTGGCTAAGATCCAAGTGTGACGCTTCTCGGCCTTTTGGCTAAGATCAAAATGTATCGCTTCTCGGCCTTTTGGCTAAGATCAAAGTATATCGCTTCTCAGCCTTTTGGCTAAGATCAAAGTGTGACGCTTCTCGGCCTTTTGGCTAAGATCAAAGTCATGTAGTCACATCTCGACCTTTTGGCTAAAATCAAAGTATTGTAATCACTTCTCGGCCTTTTGGCTAAGATCAAAATGTATCGCCTCTCGGCCTTTTGGCTAAGATCAAAGTATACCGCATCTCAGCCTTTTGGCTAAGATCAAAGTATTGTAATCGTTTCTCAGCCTTTTGGCTAAGATCAATGTATTGTAATCGCTTCTCGGTCTTTTGGCTAAGATCAAAGTGTGTCGCTTCTCAGCCTTTTGGCTAAGATCAATGTGTTGTAATCGCTTCTCGGCCTTTTAGCTAAGATCAAAATGTATCGCTTCTCGGCCTTTTGGCTAAGATCAAAGTATATCGCTTCTCAGCCTTTTGGCTAAGATCCAAGTGTGACCGACAAGATAATTTCTAATCATTTTAGTAGTTCGAAGCAGTACCTAATACGGCTGATATGCGATGGGTTTATCCAAATGTTTAAACCTGTTTATTGCGGTACTTCTACTATATAATTTGTAAAAGCCGGTTTAATATTTTTCTCAGAAATTTTTAATTTTAAGTTAATACTTCCGGGAGATCGTTGGTTTAAAAAAATGAAACTAGAAGTAGTTTTTACCGGTTTTATCACAGCTTAAAAACGACATGGTTTTACTTACTAAATTTTAAGTTAATGCTAAATACTTCTGGGAGATCGTGGTTTAAAAAAAATGTAACTCGAAATAAGTTTTACCGGTTTTATAAAGTTTAAAAATAATACTGTTTCACTAACTAAATTTTAGGTTAGTGTCAAATACTTCTAGGAGATCGTGGTTTAAGAAAGTCTTACTATGGAGTTCAAAGAGTCCAGACCTCGATCCTACTGAGAACGTTTGGGGAGAAATGACAAAATATATGTATAGGCATGATTTTAGACAAGGAAGCCAAGAAGAACTCCGACGAGGATACTTGAAGCATGGAATGAAATAACTCCAGAATTTACAAGAAATTTGGTGTTAAGCATGCCACGTCGTCTACAAGCCGTGATCGACAGCAACGGTGTAATGACGAAATATTAATTATCATCATTTATTGTTCTTTTTATTTATATTCTCCAAATACAGTTTAAACATTGATGAAAATATAATATATTATTTGACAAGAGACGATGACTTTACTTTACTCATGATCTCTAATAAAAAAGTATCACCTAAAAAAATACCAGAAAAGCTTTTCAACAACAGAATGCTGCAGAGCATTTTGAAAACCTTCATCTTTACCTCGTATACCTACTAACGTATGGCAAGGTGGAACCTTAGATACCACTTTCCTTTCCGAAAGGTTTTCATCGTAGTCTAGAAGCAACATAATATGTATTTTGATTTTTTTTCTGGTACTATTATTTTTTGGCCGCAGTGGTACCTAAATATGGCTATTTCCTTCTGAATCAGCTGATATCATTTTAGCTAAAATAAAAGATAGCTTCTCAGGCTTTTGGCTAAGATCGAAGTGATGTAATTGCATCTCGGCCTTTTGGCTTAGATCAAAGTATTGTAATCGCATCTCAGCCTTTTGGCTAAGATCAAAGTGTGTCGCTTCTCGGCCTTTTGGCTAAGATCAAAATGTATCGCTTCTCAACCTTTTGGCTAAGATCAAAGTATATCGCATCTCAGCCCTTTGGCTAAGATCAAAGTATTGTAATCATTTCTCAGCCTTTTGGCTAAGATCAATGTGTTGTAATCGCTTCTCGGCCTTTTAGCTAAGATCAAAATGTATCGCTTCTCGGCCTTTTGGCTAAGATCAAAGTATATCGCTTCTCAGCCTTTTGGCTAAGATCCAAGTGTGACGCTTCTCGGCCTTTTGGCTAAGATCAAAGTCATGTAGTCACATCTCGACCTTTTGGCTAAAATCAAAGTATTGTAATCACTTCTCGGCCTTTTGGCTAAGATCAAAATGTATCGCCTCTCGGCCTTTTGGCTAAGATCAAAGTATACCGCATCTCAGCCTTTTGGCTAAGATCAAAGTATTGTAATCGTTTCTCAGCCTTTTGGCTAAGATCAAAGTGTGTCGCTTCTCAGCCTTTTGGCTAAGATCAATGTGTTGTAATCGCTTCTCGGCCTTTTAGCTAAGATCAAAATGTATCGCTTCTCGGCATTTTGGCTAAGATCAAAGTATATCGCTTCTCAGCCTTTTGGCTAAGATCCAAGTGTGACGCTTCTCGGCCTTTTGGCTAAGATCAAAATGTATCGCTTCTCGGCCTTTTGGCTAAGATCAAAGTATATCGCTTCTCAGCCTTTTGGCTAAGATCAAAGTGTGACGCTTCTCGGCCTTTTGGCTAAGATCAAAGTCATGTAGTCACATCTCGACCTTTTGGCTAAAATCAAAGTATTGTAATCACTTCTCGGCCTTTTGGCTAAGATCAAAATGTATCGCCTCTCGGCCTTTTGGCTAAGATCAAAGTATACCGCATCTCAGCCTTTTGGCTAAGATCAAAGTATTGTAATCGTTTCTCAGCCTTTTGGCTAAGATCAATGTATTGTAATCGCTTCTCGGTCTTTTGGCTAAGATCAAAGTGTGTCGCTTCTCAGCCTTTTGGCTAAGATCAATGTGTTGTAATCGCTTCTCGGCCTTTTAGCTAAGATCAAAATGTATCGCTTCTCGGCCTTTTGGCTAAGATCAAAGTATATCGCTTCTCAGCCTTTTGGCTAAGATCCAAGTGTGACCGACAAGATAATTTCTAATCATTTTAGTAGTTCGAAGCAGTACCTAATACGGCTGATATGCGATGGGTTTATCCAAATGTTTAAACCTGTTTATTGCGGTACTTCTACTATATAATTTGTAAAAGCCGGTTTAATATTTTTCTCAGAAATTTTTAATTTTAAGTTAATACTTCCGGGAGATCGTTGGTTTAAAAAAATGAAACTAGAAGTAGTTTTTACCGGTTTTATCACAGCTTAAAAACGACATGGTTTTACTTACTAAATTTTAAGTTAATGCTAAATACTTCTGGGAGATCGTGGTTTAAAAAAAATGGAACTCGAAATAAGTTTTACCGGTTTTATAAAGTTTAAAAATAATACTGTTTCACTAACTAAATTTTAGGTTAGTGTCAAATACTTCTAGGAGATCGTGGTTTAAGAAAGTCTTACTATGGAGTTCAAAGAGTCCAGACCTCGATCCTATTGAGAACGTTTGGGGAGAAATGACAAAATATATGTATAGGCATGATTTTAGACAAGGAAGCCAAGAAGAACTCCGACGAGGATACTTGAAGCATGGAATGAAATAACTCCAGAATTTACAAGAAATTTGGTGTTAAGCATGCCACGTCGTCTACAAGCCGTGATCGACAGCAACGGTGTAATGACGAAATATTAATTATCATCATTTATTGTTCTTTTTATTTATATTCTCCAAATACAGTTTAAACATTGATGAAAATATAATATATTATTTGACAAGAGACGATGACTTTACTTTACTCATGATCTCTAATAAAAAAGTATCACCTAAAAAAATACCAGAAAAGCTTTTCAACAACAGAATGCTGCAGAGCATTTTGAAAACCTTCATCTTTACCTCGTATACCTACTAACGTATGGCAAGGTGGAACCTTAGATACCACTTTCCTTTCCGAAAGGTTTTCATCGTAGTCTAGAAGCAACATAATATGTATTTTGATTTTTTTTCTGGTACTATTATTTTTTGGCCGCAGTGGTACCTAAATATGGCTATTTCCTTCTGAATCAGCTGATATCATTTTAGCTAAAATAAAAGATAGCTTCTCAGGCTTTTGGCTAAGATCGAAGTGATGTAATTGCATCTCGGCCTTTTGGCTTAGATCAAAGTATTGTAATCGCATCTCAGCCTTTTGGCTAAGATCAAAGTGTGTCGCTTCTCGGCCTTTTGGCTAAGATCAAAATGTATCGCTTCTCAACCTTTTGGCTAAGATCAAAGTATATCGCATCTCAGCCCTTTGGCTAAGATCAAAGTATTGTAATCATTTCTCAGCCTTTTGGCTAAGATCAATGTGTTGTAATCGCTTCTCGGCCTTTTAGCTAAGATCAAAATGTATCGCTTCTCGGCCTTTTGGCTAAGATCAAAGTATATCGCTTCTCAGCCTTTTGGCTAAGATCCAAGTGTGACGCTTCTCGGCCTTTTGGCTAAGATCAAAGTCATGTAGTCACATCTCGACCTTTTGGCTAAAATCAAAGTATTGTAATCACTTCTCGGCCTTTTGGCTAAGATCAAAATGTATCGCCTCTCGGCCTTTTGGCTAAGATCAAAGTATACCGCATCTCAGCCTTTTGGCTAAGATCAAAGTATTGTAATCGTTTCTCAGCCTTTTGGCTAAGATCAATGTATTGTAATCGCTTCTCGGTCTTTTGGCTAAGATCAAAGTGTGTCGCTTCTCAGCCTTTTGGCTAAGATCAATGTGTTGTAATCGCTTCTCGGCCTTTTAGCTAAGATCAAAATGTATCGCTTCTCGGCCTTTTGGCTAAGATCAAAGTATATCGCTTCTCAGCCTTTTGGCTAAGATCCAAGTGTGACGCTTCTCGGCCTTTTGGCTAAGATCAAAATGTATCGCTTCTCGGCCTTTTGGCTAAGATCAAAGTATATCGCTTCTCAGCCTTTTGGCTAAGATCAAAGTGTGACGCTTCTCGGCCTTTTGGCTAAGATCAAAGTCATGTAGTCACATCTCGACCTTTTGGCTAAAATCAAAGTATTGTAATCACTTCTCGGCCTTTTGGCTAAGATCAAAATGTATCGCCTCTCGGCCTTTTGGCTAAGATCAAAGTATACCGCATCTCAGCCTTTTGGCTAAGATCAAAGTATTGTAATCGTTTCTCAGCCTTTTGGCTAAGATCAATGTATTGTAATCGCTTCTCGGTCTTTTGGCTAAGATCAAAGTGTGTCGCTTCTCAGCCTTTTGGCTAAGATCAATGTGTTGTAATCGCTTCTCGGCCTTTTAGCTAAGATCAAAATGTATCGCTTCTCGGCCTTTTGGCTAAGATCAAAGTATATCGCTTCTCAGCCTTTTGGCTAAGATCCAAGTGTGACCGACAAGATAATTTCTAATCATTTTAGTAGTTCGAAGCAGTACCTAATACGGCTGATATGCGATGGGTTTATCCAAATGTTTAAACCTGTTTATTGCGGTACTTCTACTATATAATTTGTAAAAGACGGTTTAATATTTTTCTCAGAAATTTTTAATTTAAGTTAATACTTCCGGGAGATCGTTGGTTTAAAAAAATGAAACTAGAAGTAGTTTTTACCGGTTTTATCACAGCTTAAAAACGACATGGTTTTACTTACTAAATTTTAAGTTAATGCTAAATACTTCTGGGAGATCGTGGTTTAAAAAAAATGGAACTCGAAATAAGTTTTACCGGTTTTATAAAGTTTAAAAATAATACTGTTTCACTAACTAAATTTTAGGTTAGTGTCAAATACTTCTAGGAGATCTTGGTTTAAGAAAGTCTTACTATGGAGTTCAAAGAGTCCAGACCTCGATCCTATTGAGAACGTTTGGGGAGAAATGACAAAATATATGTATAGGCATGATTTTAGACAAGGAAGCCAAGAAGAACTCCGACGAGGATACTTGAAGCATGGAATGAAATAACTCCAGAATTTACAAGAAATTTGGTGTTAAGCATGCCACGTCGTCTACAACCCTTGATCGACAGCAACGGTGTAATGACGAAATATTAATTATCATCATTTATTGTTCTTTTTATTTATATTCTCCAAATACAGTTTAAACATTGATGAAAATATAATATATTATTTGACAAGAGACGATGACTTTACTTTACTCATGATCTCTAATAAAAAAGTATCACCTAAAAAAATACCAGAAAAGCTTTTCAACAACAGAATGCTGCAGAGCATTTTGAAAACCTTCATCTTTACCTCGTATACCTACTAACGTATGGCAAGGTGGAACCTTAGATACCACTTTCCTTTCCGAAAGGTTTTCATCGTAGTCTAGAAGCAACATAATATGTATTTTGATTTTTTTTCTGGTACTATTATTTTTTGGCCGCAGTGGTACCTAAATATGGCTATTTCCTTCTGAATCAGCTGATATCATTTTAGCTAAAATAAAAGATAGCTTCTCAGGCTTTTGGCTAAGATCGAAGTGATGTAATTGCATCTCGGCCTTTTGGCTTAGATCAAAGTATTGTAATCGCATCTCAGCCTTTTGGCTAAGATCAAAGTGTGTCGCTTCTCGGCCTTTTGGCTAAGATCAAAATGTATCGCTTCTCAACCTTTTGGCTAAGATCAAAGTATATCGCATCTCAGCCCTTTGGCTAAGATCAAAGTATTGTAATCATTTCTCAGCCTTTTGGCTAAGATCAATGTGTTGTAATCGCTTCTCGGCCTTTTAGCTAAGATCAAAATGTATCGCTTCTCGGCCTTTTGGCTAAGATCAAAGTATATCGCTTCTCAGCCTTTTGGCTAAGATCCAAGTGTGACGCTTCTCGGCCTTTTGGCTAAGATCAAAGTCATGTAGTCACATCTCGACCTTTTGGCTAAAATCAAAGTATTGTAATCACTTCTCGGCCTTTTGGCTAAGATCAAAATGTATCGCCTCTCGGCCTTTTGGCTAAGATCAAAGTATACCGCATCTCAGCCTTTTGGCTAAGATCAAAGTATTGTAATCGTTTCTCAGCCTTTTGGCTAAGATCAATGTATTGTAATCGCTTCTCGGTCTTTTGGCTAAGATCAAAGTGTGTCGCTTCTCAGCCTTTTGGCTAAGATCAATGTGTTGTAATCGCTTCTCGGCCTTTTAGCTAAGATCAAAATGTATCGCTTCTCGGCCTTTTGGCTAAGATCAAAGTATATCGCTTCTCAGCCTTTTGGCTAAGATCCAAGTGTGACGCTTCTCGGCCTTTTGGCTAAGATCAAAATGTATCGCTTCTCGGCCTTTTGGCTAAGATCAAAGTATATCGCTTCTCAGCCTTTTGGCTAAGATCAAAGTGTGACGCTTCTCGGCCTTTTGGCTAAGATCAAAGTCATGTAGTCACATCTCGACCTTTTGGCTAAAATCAAAGTATTGTAATCACTTCTCGGCCTTTTGGCTAAGATCAAAATGTATCGCCTCTCGGCCTTTTGGCTAAGATCAAAGTATACCGCATCTCAGCCTTTTGGCTAAGATCAAAGTATTGTAATCGTTTCTCAGCCTTTTGGCTAAGATCAATGTATTGTAATCGCTTCTCGGTCTTTTGGCTAAGATCAAAGTGTGTCGCTTCTCAGCCTTTTGGCTAAGATCAATGTGTTGTAATCGCTTCTCGGCCTTTTAGCTAAGATCAAAATGTATCGCTTCTCGGCCTTTTGGCTAAGATCAAAGTATATCGCTTCTCAGCCTTTTGGCTAAGATCCAAGTGTGACCGACAAGATAATTTCTAATCATTTTAGTAGTTCGAAGCAGTACCTAATACGGCTGATATGCGATGGGTTTATCCAAATGTTTAAACCTGTTTATTGCGGTACTTCTACTATATAATTTGTAAAAGCCGGTTTAATATTTTTCTCAGAAATTTTTAATTTTAAGTTAATACTTCCGGGAGATCGTTGGTTTAAAAAAATGAAACTAGAAGTAGTTTTTACCGGTTTTATCACAGCTTAAAAACGACATGGTTTTACTTACTAAATTTTAAGTTAATGCTAAATACTTCTGGGAGATCGTGGTTTAAAAAAAATGGAACTCGAAATAAGTTTTACCGGTTTTATAAAGTTTAAAAATAATACTGTTTCACTAACTAAATTTTAGGTTAGTGTCAAATACTTCTAGGAGATCGTGGTTTAAGAAAGTCTTACTATGGAGTTCAAAGAGTCCAGACCTCGATCCTATTGAGAACGTTTGGGGAGAAATGACAAAATATATGTATAGGCATGATTTTAGACAAGGAAGCCAAGAAGAACTCCGACGAGGATACTTGAAGCATGGAATGAAATAACTCCAGAATTTACAAGAAATTTGGTGCTAAGCATGCCACGTCGTCTACAAGCCGTGATCGACAGCAACGGTGTAATGACGAAATATTAATTATCATCATTTATTGTTCTTTTTATTTATATTCTCCAAATACAGTTTAAACATTGATGAAAATATAATATATTATTTGACAAGAGACGATGACTTTACTTTACTCATGATCTCTAATAAAAAAGTATCACCTAAAAAAATACCAGAAAAGCTTTTCAACAACAGAATGCTGCAGAGCATTTTGAAAACCTTCATCTTTACCTCGTATACCTACTAACGTATGGCAAGGTGGAACCTTAGATACCACTTTCCTTTCCGAAAGGTTTTCATCGTAGTCTAGAAGCAACATAATATGTATTTTGATTTTTTTTCTGGTACTATTATTTTTTGGCCGCAGTGGTACCTAAATATGGCTATTTCCTTCTGAATCAGCTGATATCATTTTAGCTAAAATAAAAGATAGCTTCTCAGGCTTTTGGCTAAGATCGAAGTGATGTAATTGCATCTCGGCCTTTTGGCTTAGATCAAAGTATTGTAATCGCATCTCAGCCTTTTGGCTAAGATCAAAGTGTGTCGCTTCTCGGCCTTTTGGCTAAGATCAAAATGTATCGCTTCTCAACCTTTTGGCTAAGATCAAAGTATATCGCATCTCAGCCCTTTGGCTAAGATCAAAGTATTGTAATCATTTCTCAGCCTTTTGGCTAAGATCAATGTGTTGTAATCGCTTCTCGGCCTTTTAGCTAAGATCAAAATGTATCGCTTCTCGGCCTTTTGGCTAAGATCAAAGTATATCGCTTCTCAGCCTTTTGGCTAAGATCCAAGTGTGACGCTTCTCGGCCTTTTGGCTAAGATCAAAGTCATGTAGTCACATCTCGACCTTTTGGCTAAAATCAAAGTATTGTAATCACTTCTCGGCCTTTTGGCTAAGATCAAAATGTATCGCCTCTCGGCCTTTTGGCTAAGATCAAAGTATACCGCATCTCAGCCTTTTGGCTAAGATCAAAGTATTGTAATCGTTTCTCAGCCTTTTGGCTAAGATCAATGTATTGTAATCGCTTCTCGGTCTTTTGGCTAAGATCAAAGTGTGTCGCTTCTCAGCCTTTTGGCTAAGATCAATGTGTTGTAATCGCTTCTCGGCCTTTTAGCTAAGATCAAAATGTATCGCTTCTCGGCCTTTTGGCTAAGATCAAAGTATATCGCTTCTCAGCCTTTTGGCTAAGATCCAAGTGTGACGCTTCTCGGCCTTTTGGCTAAGATCAAAATGTATCGCTTCTCGGCCTTTTGGCTAAGATCAAAGTATATCGCTTCTCAGCCTTTTGGCTAAGATCAAAGTGTGACGCTTCTCGGCCTTTTGGCTAAGATCAAAGTCATGTAGTCACATCTCGACCTTTTGGCTAAAATCAAAGTATTGTAATCACTTCTCGGCCTTTTGGCTAAGATCAAAATGTATCGCCTCTCGGCCTTTTGGCTAAGATCAAAGTATACCGCATCTCAGCCTTTTGGCTAAGATCAAAGTATTGTAATCGTTTCTCAGCCTTTTGGCTAAGATCAATGTATTGTAATCGCTTCTCGGTCTTTTGGCTAAGATCAAAGTGTGTCGCTTCTCAGCCTTTTGGCTAAGATCAATGTGTTGTAATCGCTTCTCGGCCTTTTAGCTAAGATCAAAATGTATCGCTTCTCGGCCTTTTGGCTAAGATCAAAGTATATCGCTTCTCAGCCTTTTGGCTAAGATCCAAGTGTGACCGACAAGATAATTTCTAATCATTTTAGTAGTTCGAAGCAGTACCTAATACGGCTGATATGCGATGGGTTTATCCAAATGTTTAAACCTGTTTATTGCGGTACTTCTACTATATAATTTGTAAAAGCCGGTTTAATATTTTTCTCAGAAATTTTTAATTTTAAGTTAATACTTCCGGGAGATCGTTGGTTTAAAAAAATGAAACTAGAAGTAGTTTTTACCGGTTTTATCACAGCTTAAAAACGACATGGTTTTACTTACTAAATTTTAAGTTAATGCTAAATACTTCTGGGAGATCGTGGTTTAAAAAAAATGGAACTCGAAATAAGTTTTACCGGTTTTATAAAGTTTAAAAATAATACTGTTTCACTAACTAAATTTTAGGTTAGTGTCAAATACTTCTAGGAGATCGTGGTTTAAGAAAGTCTTACTATGGAGTTCAAAGAGTCCAGACCTCGATCCTATTGAGAACGTTTGGGGAGAAATGACAAAATATATGTATAGGCATGATTTTAGACAAGGAAGCCAAGAAGAACTCCGACGAGGATACTTGAAGCATGGAATGAAATAACTCCAGAATTTACAAGAAATTTGGTGTTAAGCATGCCACGTCGTCTACAAGCCGTGATCGACAGCAACGGTGTAATGACGAAATATTAATTATCATCATTTATTGTTCTTTTTATTTATATTCTCCAAATACAGTTTAAACATTGATGAAAATATAATATATTATTTGACAAGAGACGATGACTTTACTTTACTCATGATCTCTAATAAAAAAGTATCACCTAAAAAAATACCAGAAAAGCTTTTCAACAACAGAATGCTGCAGAGCATTTTGAAAACCTTCATCTTTACCTCGTATACCTACTAACGTATGGCAAGGTGGAACCTTAGATACCACTTTCCTTTCCGAAAGGTTTTCATCGTAGTCTAGAAGCAACATAATATGTATTTTGATTTTTTTTCTGGTACTATTATTTTTTGGCCGCAGTGGTACCTAAATATGGCTATTTCCTTCTGAATCAGCTGATATCATTTTAGCTAAAATAAAAGATAGCTTCTCAGGCTTTTGGCTAAGATCGAAGTGATGTAATTGCATCTCGGCCTTTTGGCTTAGATCAAAGTATTGTAATCGCATCTCAGCCTTTTGGCTAAGATCAAAGTGTGTCGCTTCTCGGCCTTTTGGCTAAGATCAAAATGTATCGCTTCTCAACCTTTTGGCTAAGATCAAAGTATATCGCATCTCAGCCCTTTGGCTAAGATCAAAGTATTGTAATCATTTCTCAGCCTTTTGGCTAAGATCAATGTGTTGTAATCGCTTCTCGGCCTTTTAGCTAAGATCAAAATGTATCGCTTCTCGGCCTTTTGGCTAAGATCAAAGTATATCGCTTCTCAGCCTTTTGGCTAAGATCCAAGTGTGACGCTTCTCGGCCTTTTGGCTAAGATCAAAGTCATGTAGTCACATCTCGACCTTTTGGCTAAAATCAAAGTATTGTAATCACTTCTCGGCCTTTTGGCTAAGATCAAAATGTATCGCCTCTCGGCCTTTTGGCTAAGATCAAAGTATACCGCATCTCAGCCTTTTGGCTAAGATCAAAGTATTGTAATCGTTTCTCAGCCTTTTGGCTAAGATCAATGTATTGTAATCGCTTCTCGGTCTTTTGGCTAAGATCAAAGTATATCGCATCTCAGCCCTTTGGCTAAGATCAAAGTATTGTAATCATTTCTCAGCCTTTTGGCTAAGATCAATGTGTTGTAATCGCTTCTCGGCCTTTTAGCTAAGATCAAAATGTATCGCTTCTCGGCCTTTTGGCTAAGATCAAAGTATATCGCTTCTCAGCCTTTTGGCTAAGATCCAAATGTGACGCTTCTCGGCCTTTTGGCTAAGATCAAAGTCATGTAGTCACATCTCGACCTTTTGGCTAAAATCAAAGTATTGTAATCACTTCTCGGCCTTTTGGCTAAGATCAAAATGTATCGCCTCTCGGCCTTTTGGCTAAGATCAAAGTATACCGCATCTCAGCCTTTTGGCTAAGATCAAAGTATTGCAATCGTTTCTCAGCCTTTTGGCTAAGATCAATGTATTGTAATCGCTTCTCGGTCTTTTGGCTAAGATCAAAGTGTGTCGCTTCTCAGCCTTTTGGCTAAGATCAATGTGTTGTAATCGCTTCTCGGCCTTTTAGCTAAGATCAAAATGTATCGCTTCTCGGCCTTTTGGCTAAGATCAAAGTATATCGCTTCTCAGCCTTTTGGCTAAGATCCAAGTGTGACGCTTCTCGGCCTTTTGGCTAAGATCAAAATGTATCGCTTCTCGGCCTTTTGGCTAAGATCAAAGTATATCGCTTCTCAGCCTTTTGGCTAAGATCAAAGTGTGACGCTTCTCGGCCTTTTGGCTAAGATCAAAGTCATGTAGTCACATCTCGACCTTTTGGCTAAAATCAAAGTATTGTAATCACTTCTCGGCCTTTTGGCTAAGATCAAAATATATCGCCTCTCGGCCTTTTGGCTAAGATCAAAGTATACCGCATCTCAGCCTTTTGGCTAAGATCAAAGTATTGTAATCGTTTCTCAGCCTTTTGGCTAAGATCAATGTATTGTAATCGCTTCTCGGTCTTTTGGCTAAGATCAAAGTGTGTCGCTTCTCAGCCTTTTGGCTAAGATCATGTGTTGTAATCGCTTCTCGGCCTTTTAGCTAAGATCAAAATGTATCGCTTCTCGGCCTTTTGGCTAAGATCAAAGTATATCGCTTCTCAGCCTTTTGGCTAAGATCCAAGTGTGACCGACAAGATAATTTCTAATCATTTTAGTAGTTCGAAGCAGTACCTAATACGGCTGATATGCGATGGGTTTATCCAAATGTTTAAACCTGTTTATTGCGGTACTTCTACTATATAATTTGTAAAAGCCGGTTTAATATTTTTCTCAGAAATTTTTAATTTTAAGTTAATACTTCCGGGAGATCGTTGGTTTAAAAAAATGAAACTAGAAGTAGTTTTTACCGGTTTTATCACAGCTTAAAAACGACATGGTTTTACTTACTAAATTTTAAGTTAATGCTAAATACTTCTGGGAGATCGTGGTTTAAAAAAAATGGAACTCGAAATAAGTTTTACCGGTTTTATAAAGTTTAAAAATAATACTGTTTCACTAACTAAATTTTAGGTTAGTGTCAAATACTTCTAGGAGATCGTGGTTTAAGAAAGTCTTACTATGGAGTTCAAAGAGTCCAGACCTCGATCCTATTGAGAACGTTTGGGGAGAAATGACAAAATATATGTATAGGCATGATTTTAGACAAGGAAGCCAAGAAGAACTCCGACGAGGATACTTGAAGCATGGAATGAAATAACTCCAGAATTTACAAGAAATTTGGTGTTAAGCATGCCACGTCGTCTACAAGCCGTGATCGACAGCAACGGTGTAATGACGAAATATTAATTATCATCATTTATTGTTCTTTTTATTTATATTCTCCAAATACAGTTTAAACATTGATGAAAATATAATATATTATTTGACAAGAGACGATGACTTTACTTTACTCATGATCTCTAATAAAAAAGTATCACCTAAAAAAATACCAGAAAAGCTTTTCAACAACAGAATGCTGCAGAGCATTTTGAAAACCTTCATCTTTACCTCGTATACCTACTAACGTATGGCAAGGTGGAACCTTAGATACCACTTTCCTTTCCGAAAGGTTTTCATCGTAGTCTAGAAGCAACATAATATGTATTTTGATTTTTTTTCTGGTACTATTATTTTTTGGCCGCAGTGGTACCTAAATATGGCTATTTCCTTCTGAATCAGCTGATATCATTTTAGCTAAAATAAAAGATAGCTTCTCAGGCTTTTGGCTAAGATCGAAGTGATGTAATTGCATCTCGGCCTTTTGGCTTAGATCAAAGTATTGTAATCGCATCTCAGCCTTTTGGCTAAGATCAAAGTGTGTCGCTTCTCGGCCTTTTGGCTAAGATCAAAATGTATCGCTTCTCAACCTTTTGGCTAAGATCAAAGTATATCGCATCTCAGTCCTTTGGCTAAGATCAAAGTATTGTAATCATTTCTCAGCCTTTTGGCTAAGATCAATGTGTTGTAATCGCTTCTCGGCCTTTTAGCTAAGATCAAAATGTATCGCTTCTCGGCCTTTTGGCTAAGATCAAAGTATATCGCTTCTCAGCCTTTTGGCTAAGATCCAAGTGTGACGCTTCTCGGCCTTTTGGCTAAGATCAAAGTCATGTAGTCACATCTCGACCTTTTGGCTAAAATCAAAGTATTGTAATCACTTCTCGGCCTTTTGGCTAAGATCAAAATGTATCGCCTCTCGGCCTTTTGGCTAAGATCAAAGTATACCGCATCTCAGCCTTTTGGCTAAGATCAAAGTATTGTAATCGTTTCTCAGCCTTTTGGCTAAGATCAATGTATTGTAATCGCTTCTCGGTCTTTTGGCTAAGATCAAAGTGTGTCGCTTCTCAGCCTTTTGGCTAAGATCAATGTGTTGTAATCGCTTCTCGGCCTTTTAGCTAAGATCAAAATGTATCGCTTCTCGGCCTTTTGGCTAAGATCAAAGTATATCGCTTCTCAGCCTTTTGGCTAAGATCCAAGTGTGACGCTTCTCGGCCTTTTGGCTAAGATCAAAATGTATCGCTTCTCGGCCTTTTGGCTAAGATCAAAGTATATCGCTTCTCAGCCTTTTGGCTAAGATCAAAGTGTGACGCTTCTCGGCCTTTTGGCTAAGATCAAAGTCATGTAGTCACATCTCGACCTTTTGGCTAAAATCAAAGTATTGTAATCACTTCTCGGCCTTTTGGCTAAGATCAAAATGTATCGCCTCTCGGCCTTTTGGCTAAGATCAAAGTATACCGCATCTCAGCCTTTTGGCTAAGATCAAAGTATTGTAATCGTTTCTCAGCCTTTTGGCTAAGATCAATGTATTGTAATCGCTTCTCGGTCTTTTGGCTAAGATCAAAGTGTGTCGCTTCTCAGCCTTTTGGCTAAGATCAATGTGTTGTAATCGCTTCTCGGCCTTTTAGCTAAGATCAAAATGTATCGCTTCTCGGCCTTTTGGCTAAGATCAAAGTATATCGCTTCTCAGCCTTTTGGCTAAGATCCAAGTGTGACCGACAAGATAATTTCTAATCATTTTAGTAGTTCGAAGCAGTACCTAATACGGCTGATATGCGATGGGTTTATCCAAATGTTTAAACCTGTTTATTGCGGTACTTCTACTATATAATTTGTAAAAGACGGTTTAATATTTTTCTCAGAAATTTTTAATTTAAGTTAATACTTCCGGGAGATCGTTGGTTTAAAAAAATGAAACTAGAAGTAGTTTTTACCGGTTTTATCACAGCTTAAAAACGACATGGTTTTACTTACTAAATTTTAAGTTAATGCTAAATACTTCTGGGAGATCGTGGTTTAAAAAAAATGGAACTCGAAATAAGTTTTACCGGTTTTATAAAGTTTAAAAATAATACTGTTTCACTAACTAAATTTTAGGTTAGTGTCAAATACTTCTAGGAGATCTTGGTTTAAGAAAGTCTTACTATGGAGTTCAAAGAGTCCAGACCTCGATCCTATTGAGAACGTTTGGGGAGAAATGACAAAATATATGTATAGGCATGATTTTAGACAAGGAAGCCAAGAAGAACTCCGACGAGGATACTTGAAGCATGGAATGAAATAACTCCAGAATTTACAAGAAATTTGGTGTTAAGCATGCCACGTCGTCTACAACCCTTGATCGACAGCAACGGTGTAATGACGAAATATTAATTATCATCATTTATTGTTCTTTTTATTTATATTCTCCAAATACAGTTTAAACATTGATGAAAATATAATATATTATTTGACAAGAGACGATGACTTTACTTTACTCATGATCTCTAATAAAAAAGTATCACCTAAAAAAATACCAGAAAAGCTTTTCAACAACAGAATGCTGCAGAGCATTTTGAAAACCTTCATCTTTACCTCGTATACCTACTAACGTATGGCAAGGTGGAACCTTAGATACCACTTTCCTTTCCGAAAGGTTTTCATCGTAGTCTAGAAGCAACATAATATGTATTTTGATTTTTTTTCTGGTACTATTATTTTTTGGCCGCAGTGGTACCTAAATATGGCTATTTCCTTCTGAATCAGCTGATATCATTTTAGCTAAAATAAAAGATAGCTTCTCAGGCTTTTGGCTAAGATCGAAGTGATGTAATTGCATCTCGGCCTTTTGGCTTAGATCAAAGTATTGTAATCGCATCTCAGCCTTTTGGCTAAGATCAAAGTGTGTCGCTTCTCGGCCTTTTGGCTAAGATCAAAATGTATCGCTTCTCAACCTTTTGGCTAAGATCAAAGTATATCGCATCTCAGCCCTTTGGCTAAGATCAAAGTATTGTAATCATTTCTCAGCCTTTTGGCTAAGATCAATGTGTTGTAATCGCTTCTCGGCCTTTTAGCTAAGATCAAAATGTATCGCTTCTCGGCCTTTTGGCTAAGATCAAAGTATATCGCTTCTCAGCCTTTTGGCTAAGATCCAAGTGTGACGCTTCTCGGCCTTTTGGCTAAGATCAAAGTCATGTAGTCACATCTCGACCTTTTGGCTAAAATCAAAGTATTGTAATCACTTCTCGGCCTTTTGGCTAAGATCAAAATGTATCGCCTCTCGGCCTTTTGGCTAAGATCAAAGTATACCGCATCTCAGCCTTTTGGCTAAGATCAAAGTATTGTAATCGTTTCTCAGCCTTTTGGCTAAGATCAATGTATTGTAATCGCTTCTCGGTCTTTTGGCTAAGATCAAAGTGTGTCGCTTCTCAGCCTTTTGGCTAAGATCAATGTGTTGTAATCGCTTCTCGGCCTTTTAGCTAAGATCAAAATGTATCGCTTCTCGGCCTTTTGGCTAAGATCAAAGTATATCGCTTCTCAGCCTTTTGGCTAAGATCCAAGTGTGACGCTTCTCGGCCTTTTGGCTAAGATCAAAATGTATCGCTTCTCGGCCTTTTGGCTAAGATCAAAGTATATCGCTTCTCAGCCTTTTGGCTAAGATCAAAGTGTGACGCTTCTCGGCCTTTTGGCTAAGATCAAAGTCATGTAGTCACATCTCGACCTTTTGGCTAAAATCAAAGTATTGTAATCACTTCTCGGCCTTTTGGCTAAGATCAAAATGTATCGCCTCTCGGCCTTTTGGCTAAGATCAAAGTATACCGCATCTCAGCCTTTTGGCTAAGATCAAAGTATTGTAATCGTTTCTCAGCCTTTTGGCTAAGATCAATGTATTGTAATCGCTTCTCGGTCTTTTGGCTAAGATCAAAGTGTGTCGCTTCTCAGCCTTTTGGCTAAGATCAATGTGTTGTAATCGCTTCTCGGCCTTTTAGCTAAGATCAAAATGTATCGCTTCTCGGCCTTTTGGCTAAGATCAAAGTATATCGCTTCTCAGCCTTTTGGCTAAGATCCAAGTGTGACCGACAAGATAATTTCTAATCATTTTAGTAGTTCGAAGCAGTACCTAATACGGCTGATATGCGATGGGTTTATCCAAATGTTTAAACCTGTTTATTGCGGTACTTCTACTATATAATTTGTAAAAGCCGGTTTAATATTTTTCTCAGAAATTTTTAATTTTAAGTTAATACTTCCGGGAGATCGTTGGTTTAAAAAAATGAAACTAGAAGTAGTTTTTACCGGTTTTATCACAGCTTAAAAACGACATGGTTTTACTTACTAAATTTTAAGTTAATGCTAAATACTTCTGGGAGATCGTGGTTTAAAAAAAATGGAACTCGAAATAAGTTTTACCGGTTTTATAAAGTTTAAAAATAATACTGTTTCACTAACTAAATTTTAGGTTAGTGTCAAATACTTCTAGGAGATCGTGGTTTAAGAAAGTCTTACTATGGAGTTCAAAGAGTCCAGACCTCGATCCTATTGAGAACGTTTGGGGAGAAATGACAAAATATATGTATAGGCATGATTTTAGACAAGGAAGCCAAGAAGAACTCCGACGAGGATACTTGAAGCATGGAATGAAATAACTCCAGAATTTACAAGAAATTTGGTGCTAAGCATGCCACGTCGTCTACAAGCCGTGATCGACAGCAACGGTGTAATGACGAAATATTAATTATCATCATTTATTGTTCTTTTTATTTATATTCTCCAAATACAGTTTAAACATTGATGAAAATATAATATATTATTTGACAAGAGACGATGACTTTACTTTACTCATGATCTCTAATAAAAAAGTATCACCTAAAAAAATACCAGAAAAGCTTTTCAACAACAGAATGCTGCAGAGCATTTTGAAAACCTTCATCTTTACCTCGTATACCTACTAACGTATGGCAAGGTGGAACCTTAGATACCACTTTCCTTTCCGAAAGGTTTTCATCGTAGTCTAGAAGCAACATAATATGTATTTTGATTTTTTTTCTGGTACTATTATTTTTTGGCCGCAGTGGTACCTAAATATGGCTATTTCCTTCTGAATCAGCTGATATCATTTTAGCTAAAATAAAAGATAGCTTCTCAGGCTTTTGGCTAAGATCGAAGTGATGTAATTGCATCTCGGCCTTTTGGCTTAGATCAAAGTATTGTAATCGCATCTCAGCCTTTTGGCTAAGATCAAAGTGTGTCGCTTCTCGGCCTTTTGGCTAAGATCAAAATGTATCGCTTCTCAACCTTTTGGCTAAGATCAAAGTATATCGCATCTCAGCCCTTTGGCTAAGATCAAAGTATTGTAATCATTTCTCAGCCTTTTGGCTAAGATCAATGTGTTGTAATCGCTTCTCGGCCTTTTAGCTAAGATCAAAATGTATCGCTTCTCGGCCTTTTGGCTAAGATCAAAGTATATCGCTTCTCAGCCTTTTGGCTAAGATCCAAGTGTGACGCTTCTCGGCCTTTTGGCTAAGATCAAAGTCATGTAGTCACATCTCGACCTTTTGGCTAAAATCAAAGTATTGTAATCACTTCTCGGCCTTTTGGCTAAGATCAAAATGTATCGCCTCTCGGCCTTTTGGCTAAGATCAAAGTATACCGCATCTCAGCCTTTTGGCTAAGATCAAAGTATTGTAATCGTTTCTCAGCCTTTTGGCTAAGATCAATGTATTGTAATCGCTTCTCGGTCTTTTGGCTAAGATCAAAGTGTGTCGCTTCTCAGCCTTTTGGCTAAGATCAATGTGTTGTAATCGCTTCTCGGCCTTTTAGCTAAGATCAAAATGTATCGCTTCTCGGCCTTTTGGCTAAGATCAAAGTATATCGCTTCTCAGCCTTTTGGCTAAGATCCAAGTGTGACGCTTCTCGGCCTTTTGGCTAAGATCAAAATGTATCGCTTCTCGGCCTTTTGGCTAAGATCAAAGTATATCGCTTCTCAGCCTTTTGGCTAAGATCAAAGTGTGACGCTTCTCGGCCTTTTGGCTAAGATCAAAGTCATGTAGTCACATCTCGACCTTTTGGCTAAAATCAAAGTATTGTAATCACTTCTCGGCCTTTTGGCTAAGATCAAAATGTATCGCCTCTCGGCCTTTTGGCTAAGATCAAAGTATACCGCATCTCAGCCTTTTGGCTAAGATCAAAGTATTGTAATCGTTTCTCAGCCTTTTGGCTAAGATCAATGTATTGTAATCGCTTCTCGGTCTTTTGGCTAAGATCAAAGTGTGTCGCTTCTCAGCCTTTTGGCTAAGATCAATGTGTTGTAATCGCTTCTCGGCCTTTTAGCTAAGATCAAAATGTATCGCTTCTCGGCCTTTTGGCTAAGATCAAAGTATATCGCTTCTCAGCCTTTTGGCTAAGATCCAAGTGTGACCGACAAGATAATTTCTAATCATTTTAGTAGTTCGAAGCAGTACCTAATACGGCTGATATGCGATGGGTTTATCCAAATGTTTAAACCTGTTTATTGCGGTACTTCTACTATATAATTTGTAAAAGCCGGTTTAATATTTTTCTCAGAAATTTTTAATTTTAAGTTAATACTTCCGGGAGATCGTTGGTTTAAAAAAATGAAACTAGAAGTAGTTTTTACCGGTTTTATCACAGCTTAAAAACGACATGGTTTTACTTACTAAATTTTAAGTTAATGCTAAATACTTCTGGGAGATCGTGGTTTAAAAAAAATGGAACTCGAAATAAGTTTTACCGGTTTTATAAAGTTTAAAAATAATACTGTTTCACTAACTAAATTTTAGGTTAGTGTCAAATACTTCTAGGAGATCGTGGTTTAAGAAAGTCTTACTATGGAGTTCAAAGAGTCCAGACCTCGATCCTATTGAGAACGTTTGGGGAGAAATGACAAAATATATGTATAGGCATGATTTTAGACAAGGAAGCCAAGAAGAACTCCGACGAGGATACTTGAAGCATGGAATGAAATAACTCCAGAATTTACAAGAAATTTGGTGTTAAGCATGCCACGTCGTCTACAAGCCGTGATCGACAGCAACGGTGTAATGACGAAATATTAATTATCATCATTTATTGTTCTTTTTATTTATATTCTCCAAATACAGTTTAAACATTGATGAAAATATAATATATTATTTGACAAGAGACGATGACTTTACTTTACTCATGATCTCTAATAAAAAAGTATCACCTAAAAAAATACCAGAAAAGCTTTTCAACAACAGAATGCTGCAGAGCATTTTGAAAACCTTCATCTTTACCTCGTATACCTACTAACGTATGGCAAGGTGGAACCTTAGATACCACTTTCCTTTCCGAAAGGTTTTCATCGTAGTCTAGAAGCAACATAATATGTATTTTGATTTTTTTTCTGGTACTATTATTTTTTGGCCGCAGTGGTACCTAAATATGGCTATTTCCTTCTGAATCAGCTGATATCATTTTAGCTAAAATAAAAGATAGCTTCTCAGGCTTTTGGCTAAGATCGAAGTGATGTAATTGCATCTCGGCCTTTTGGCTTAGATCAAAGTATTGTAATCGCATCTCAGCCTTTTGGCTAAGATCAAAGTGTGTCGCTTCTCGGCCTTTTGGCTAAGATCAAAATGTATCGCTTCTCAACCTTTTGGCTAAGATCAAAGTATATCGCATCTCAGCCCTTTGGCTAAGATCAAAGTATTGTAATCATTTCTCAGCCTTTTGGCTAAGATCAATGTGTTGTAATCGCTTCTCGGCCTTTTAGCTAAGATCAAAATGTATCGCTTCTCGGCCTTTTGGCTAAGATCAAAGTATATCGCTTCTCAGCCTTTTGGCTAAGATCCAAGTGTGACGCTTCTCGGCCTTTTGGCTAAGATCAAAGTCATGTAGTCACATCTCGACCTTTTGGCTAAAATCAAAGTATTGTAATCACTTCTCGGCCTTTTGGCTAAGATCAAAATGTATCGCCTCTCGGCCTTTTGGCTAAGATCAAAGTATACCGCATCTCAGCCTTTTGGCTAAGATCAAAGTATTGTAATCGTTTCTCAGCCTTTTGGCTAAGATCAATGTATTGTAATCGCTTCTCGGTCTTTTGGCTAAGATCAAAGTGTGTCGCTTCTCAGCCTTTTGGCTAAGATCAATGTGTTGTAATCGCTTCTCGGCCTTTTAGCTAAGATCAAAATGTATCGCTTCTCGGCCTTTTGGCTAAGATCAAAGTATATCGCTTCTCAGCCTTTTGGCTAAGATCCAAGTGTGACGCTTCTCGGCCTTTTGGCTAAGATCAAAATGTATCGCTTCTCGGCCTTTTGGCTAAGATCAAAGTATATCGCTTCTCAGCCTTTTGGCTAAGATCAAAGTGTGACGCTTCTCGGCCTTTTGGCTAAGATCAAAGTCATGTAGTCACATCTCGACCTTTTGGCTAAAATCAAAGTATTGTAATCACTTCTCGGCCTTTTGGCTAAGATCAAAATGTATCGCCTCTCGGCCTTTTGGCTAAGATCAAAGTATACCGCATCTCAGCCTTTTGGCTAAGATCAAAGTATTGTAATCGTTTCTCAGCCTTTTGGCTAAGATCAATGTATTGTAATCGCTTCTCGGTCTTTTGGCTAAGATCAAAGTGTGTCGCTTCTCAGCCTTTTGGCTAAGATCAATGTGTTGTAATCGCTTCTCGGCCTTTTAGCTAAGATCAAAATGTATCGCTTCTCGGCCTTTTGGCTAAGATCAAAGTATATCGCTTCTCAGCCTTTTGGCTAAGATCCAAGTGTGACCGACAAGATAATTTCTAATCATTTTAGTAGTTCGAAGCAGTACCTAATACGGCTGATATGCGATGGGTTTATCCAAATGTTTAAACCTGTTTATTGCGGTACTTCTACTATATAATTTGTAAAAGACGGTTTAATATTTTTCTCAGAAATTTTTAATTTAAGTTAATACTTCCGGGAGATCGTTGGTTTAAAAAAATGAAACTAGAAGTAGTTTTTACCGGTTTTATAAAGTTTAAAAATAATACTGTTTCACTAACTAAATTTTAGGTTAGTGTCAAATACTTCTAGGAGATCTTGGTTTAAGAAAGTCTTACTATGGAGTTCAAAGAGTCCAGACCTCGATCCTATTGAGAACGTTTGGGGAGAAATGACAAAATATATGTATAGGCATGATTTTAGACAAGGAAGCCAAGAAGAACTCCGACGAGGATACTTGAAGCATGGAATGAAATAACTCCAGAATTTACAAGAAATTTGGTGTTAAGCATGCCACGTCGTCTACAACCCTTGATCGACAGCAACGGTGTAATGACGAAATATTAATTATCATCATTTATTGTTCTTTTTATTTATATTCTCCAAATACAGTTTAAACATTGATGAAAATATAATATATTATTTGACAAGAGACGATGACTTTACTTTACTCATGATCTCTAATAAAAAAGTATCACCTAAAAAAATACCAGAAAAGCTTTTCAACAACAGAATGCTGCAGAGCATTTTGAAAACCTTCATCTTTACCTCGTATACCTACTAACGTATGGCAAGGTGGAACCTTAGATACCACTTTCCTTTCCGAAAGGTTTTCATCGTAGTCTAGAAGCAACATAATATGTATTTTGATTTTTTTTCTGGTACTATTATTTTTTGGCCGCAGTGGTACCTAAATATGGCTATTTCCTTCTGAATCAGCTGATATCATTTTAGCTAAAATAAAAGATAGCTTCTCAGGCTTTTGGCTAAGATCGAAGTGATGTAATTGCATCTCGGCCTTTTGGCTTAGATCAAAGTATTGTAATCGCATCTCAGCCTTTTGGCTAAGATCAAAGTGTGTCGCTTCTCGGCCTTTTGGCTAAGATCAAAATGTATCGCTTCTCAACCTTTTGGCTAAGATCAAAGTATATCGCATCTCAGCCCTTTGGCTAAGATCAAAGTATTGTAATCATTTCTCAGCCTTTTGGCTAAGATCAATGTGTTGTAATCGCTTCTCGGCCTTTTAGCTAAGATCAAAATGTATCGCTTCTCGGCCTTTTGGCTAAGATCAAAGTATATCGCTTCTCAGCCTTTTGGCTAAGATCCAAGTGTGACGCTTCTCGGCCTTTTGGCTAAGATCAAAGTCATGTAGTCACATCTCGACCTTTTGGCTAAAATCAAAGTATTGTAATCACTTCTCGGCCTTTTGGCTAAGATCAAAATGTATCGCCTCTCGGCCTTTTGGCTAAGATCAAAGTATACCGCATCTCAGCCTTTTGGCTAAGATCAAAGTATTGTAATCGTTTCTCAGCCTTTTGGCTAAGATCAATGTTTTGTAATCGCTTCTCGGTCTTTTGGCTAAGATCAAAGTGTGTCGCTTCTCAGCCTTTTGGCTAAGATCCAAGTGTGACGCTTCTCGGCCTTTTGGCTAAGATCAAAATGTATCGCTTCTCGGCCTTTTGGCTAAGATCAAAGTATATCGCTTCTCAGCCTTTTGGCTAAGATCAAAGTGTGACGCTTCTCGGCCTTTTGGCTAAGATCAAAGTCATGTAGTCACATCTCGACCTTTTGGCTAAAATCAAAGTATTGTAATCACTTCTCGGCCTTTTGGCTAAGATCAAAATGTATCGCCTCTCGGCCTTTTGGCTAAGATCAAAGTATACCGCATCTCAGCCTTTTGGCTAAGATCAAAGTATTGTAATCGTTTCTCAGCCTTTTGGCTAAGATCAATGTATTGTAATCGCTTCTCGGTCTTTTGGCTAAGATCAAAGTGTGTCGCTTCTCAGCCTTTTGGCTAAGATCAATGTGTTGTAATCGCTTCTCGGCCTTTTAGCTAAGATCAAAATGTATCGCTTCTCGGCCTTTTGGCTAAGATCAAAGTATATCGCTTCTCAGCCTTTTGGCTAAGATCCAAGTGTGACCGACAAGATAATTTCTAATCATTTTAGTAGTTCGAAGCAGTACCTAATACGGCTGATATGCGATGGGTTTATCCAAATGTTTAAACCTGTTTATTGCGGTACTTCTACTATATAATTTGTAAAAGCCGGTTTAATATTTTTCTCAGAAATTTTTAATTTTAAGTTAATACTTCCGGGAGATCGTTGGTTTAAAAAAATGAAACTAGAAGTAGTTTTTACCGGTTTTATCACAGCTTAAAAACGACATGGTTTTACTTACTAAATTTTAAGTTAATGCTAAATACTTCTGGGAGATCGTGGTTTAAAAAAAATGGAACTCGAAATAAGTTTTACCGGTTTTATAAAGTTTAAAAATAATACTGTTTCACTAACTAAATTTTAGGTTAGTGTCAAATACTTCTAGGAGATCGTGGTTTAAGAAAGTCTTACTATGGAGTTCAAAGAGTCCAGACCTCGATCCTATTGAGAACGTTTGGGGAGAAATGACAAAATATATGTATAGGCATGATTTTAGACAAGGAAGCCAAGAAGAACTCCGACGAGGATACTTGAAGCATGGAATGAAATAACTCCAGAATTTACAAGAAATTTGGTGTTAAGCATGCCACGTCGTCTACAAGCCGTGATCGACAGCAACGGTGTAATGACGAAATATTAATTATCATCATTTATTGTTCTTTTTATTTATATTCTCCAAATACAGTTTAAACATTGATGAAAATATAATATATTATTTGACAAGAGACGATGACTTTACTTTACTCATGATCTCTAATAAAAAAGTATCACCTAAAAAAATACCCGAAAAGCTTTTCAACAACAGAATGCTGCAGAGCATTTTGAAAACCTTCATCTTTACCTCGTATACCTACTAACGTATGGCAAGGTGGAACCTTAGATACTACTTTCCTTTCCGAAAGGTTTTCATCGTAGTCTAGAAGCAACATAATATGTATTTTGATTTTTTTTCTGGTACTATTATTTTTTGGCCGCAGTGGTACCTAAATATGGCTATTTCCTTCTGAATCAGCTGATATCATTTTAGCTAAAATAAAAGATAGCTTCTCAGGCTTTTGGCTAAGATCGAAGTGATGTAATTGCATCTCGGCCTTTTGGCTTAGATCAAAGTATTGTAATCGCATCTCAGCCTTTTGGCTAAGATCAAAGTGTGTCGCTTCTCGGCCTTTTGGCTAAGATCAAAATGTATCGCTTCTCAACCTTTTGGCTAAGATCAAAGTATATCGCATCTCAGCCCTTTGGCTAAGATCAAAGTATTGTAATCATTTCTCAGCCTTTTGACTAAGATCAATGTGTTGTAATCGCTTCTCGGCCTTTAAGCTAAGATCAAAATGTATCGCTTCTCTGCCTTTTGGCTAAGATCAAAGTATATCGCTTCTCAGCCTTTTGGCTAAGATCCAAGTGTGACGCTTCTCGGCCTTTTGGCTAAGATCAAAATGTATCGCTTCTCGGCCTTTTGGCTAAGATCAAAGTATATCGCTTCTCAGCCTTTTGGCTAAGATCAAAGTGTGACGCTTCTCGGCCTTTTGGCTAAGATCAAAGTCATGTAGTCACATCTCGACCTTTTGGCTAAAATCAAAGTATTGTAATCACTTCTCGGCCTTTTGGCTAAGATCAAAATGTATCGCCTCTCGGCCTTTTGGCTAAGATCAAAGTATACCGCATCTCAGCCTTTTGGCTAAGATCAAAGTATTGTAATCGTTTCTCAGCCTTTTGGCTAAGATCAATGTATTGTAATCGCTTCTCGGTCTTTTGGCTAAGATCAAAGTGTGTCGCTTCTCAGCCTTTTGGCTAAGATCAATGTGTTGTAATCGCTTCTCGGCCTTTTAGCTAAGATCAAAATGTATCGCTTCTCGGCCTTTTGGCTAAGATCAAAGTATATCGCTTCTCAGCCTTTTGGCTAAGATCCAAGTGTGACCGACAAGATAATTTCTAATCATTTTAGTAGTTCGAAGCAGTACCTAATACGGCTGATATGCGATGGGTTTATCCAAATGTTTAAACCTGTTTATTGCGGTACTTCTACTATATAATTTGTAAAAGCCGGTTTAATATTTTTCTCAGAAATTTTTAATTTTAAGTTAATACTTCCGGGAGATCGTTGGTTTAAAAAAATGAAACTAGAAGTAGTTTTTACCGGTTTTATCACAGCTTAAAAACGACATGGTTTTACTTACTAAATTTTAAGTTAATGCTAAATACTTCTGGGAGATCGTGGTTTAAAAAAAATGGAACTCGAAATAAGTTTTACCGGTTTTATAAAGTTTAAAAATAATACTGTTTCACTAACTAAATTTTAGGTTAGTGTCAAATACTTCTAGGAGATCGTGGTTTAAGAAAGTCTTACTATGGAGTTCAAAGAGTCCAGACCTCGATCCTATTGAGAACGTTTGGGGAGAAATGACAAAATATATGTATAGGCATGATTTTAGACAAGGAAGCCAAGAAGAACTCCGACGAGGATACTTGAAGCATGGAATGAAATAACTCCAGAATTTACAAGAAATTTGGTGTTAAGCATGCCACGTCGTCTACAAGCCGTGATCGACAGCAACGGTGTAATGACGAAATATTAATTATCATCATTTATTGTTCTTTTTATTTATATTCTCCAAATACAGTTTAAACATTGATGAAAATATAATATATTATTTGACAAGAGACGATGACTTTACTTTACTCATGATCTCTAATAAAAAAGTATCACCTAAAAAAATACCAGAAAAGCTTTTCAACAACAGAATGCTGCAGAGCATTTTGAAAACCTTCATCTTTACCTCGTATACCTACTAACGTATGGCAAGGTGGAACCTTAGATACCACTTTCCTTTCCGAAAGGTTTTCATCGTAGTCTAGAAGCAACATAATATGTATTTTGATTTTTTTTCTGGTACTATTATTTTTTGGCCGCAGTGGTACCTAAATATGGCTATTTCCTTCTGAATCAGCTGATATCATTTTAGCTAAAATAAAAGATAGCTTCTCAGGCTTTTGGCTAAGATCGAAGTGATGTAATTGCATCTCGGCCTTTTGGCTTAGATCAAAGTATTGTAATCGCATCTCAGCCTTTTGGCTAAGATCAAAGTGTGTCGCTTCTCGGCCTTTTGGCTAAGATCAAAATGTATCGCTTCTCAACCTTTTGGCTAAGATCAAAGTATATCGCATCTCAGCCCTTTGGCTAAGATCAAAGTATTGTAATCATTTCTCAGCCTTTTGGCTAAGATCAATGTGTTGTAATCGCTTCTCGGCCTTTTAGCTAAGATCAAAATGTATCGCTTCTCGGCCTTTTGGCTAAGATCAAAGTATATCGCTTCTCAGCCTTTTGGCTAAGATCCAAGTGTGACGCTTCTCGGCCTTTTGGCTAAGATCAAAGTCATGTAGTCACATCTCGACCTTTTGGCTAAAATCAAAGTATTGTAATCACTTCTCGGCCTTTTGGCTAAGATCAAAATGTATCGCCTCTCGGCCTTTTGGCTAAGATCAAAGTATACCGCATCTCAGCCTTTTGGCTAAGATCAAAGTATTGTAATCGTTTCTCAGCCTTTTGGCTAAGATCAATGTATTGTAATCGCTTCTCGGTCTTTTCGCTAAGATCAAAGTGTGTCGCTTCTCAGCCTTTTGGCTAAGATCAATGTGTTGTAATCGCTTCTCGGCCTTTTAGCTAAGATCAAAATGTATCGCTTCTCGGCCTTTTGGCTAAGATCAAAGTATATCGCTTCTCAGCCTTTTGGCTAAGATCCAAGTGTGACGCTTCTCGGCCTTTTGGCTAAGATCAAAATGTATCGCTTCTCGGCCTTTTGGCTAAGATCAAAGTATATCGCTTCTCAGCCTTTTGGCTAAGATCAAAGTGTGACGCTTCTCGGCCTTTTGGCTAAGATCAAAGTCATGTAGTCACATCTCGACCTTTTGGCTAAAATCAAAGTATTGTAATCACTTCTCGGCCTTTTGGCTAAGATCAAAATGTATCGCCTCTCGGCCTTTTGGCTAAGATCAAAGTATACCGCATCTCAGCCTTTTGGCTAAGATCAAAGTATTGTAATCGTTTCTCAGCCTTTTGGCTAAGATCAATGTATTGTAATCGCTTCTCGGTCTTTTGGCTAAGATCAAAGTGTGTCGCTTCTCAGCCTTTTGGCTAAGATCAATGTGTTGTAATCGCTTCTCGGCCTTTTAGCTAAGATCAAAATGTATCGCTTCTCGGCCTTTTGGCTAAGATCAAAGTATATCGCTTCTCAGCCTTTTGGCTAAGATCCAAGTGTGACGCTTCTCGGCCTTTTGGCTAAGATCAAAATGTATCGCTTCTCGGCCTTTTGGCTAAGATCAAAGTATATCGCTTCTCAGCCTTTTGGCTAAGATCAAAGTGTGACGCTTCTCGGCCTTTTGGCTAAGATCAAAGTCATGTAGTCACATCTCGACCTTTTGGCTAAAATCAAAGTATTGTAATCACTTCTCGGCCTTTTGGCTAAGATCAAAATGTATCGCCTCTCGGCCTTTTGGCTAAGATCAAAGTATACCGCATCTCAGCCTTTTGGCTAAGATCAAAGTATTGTAATCGTTTCTCAGCCTTTTGGCTAAGATCAATGTATTGTAATCGCTTCTCGGTCTTTTGGCTAAGATCAAAGTGTGTCGCTTCTCAGCCTTTTGGCTAAGATCAATGTGTTGTAATCGCTTCTCGGCCTTTTAGCTATAATCAAAATGTATCGCTTCTCGGCCTTTTGGCTAAGATCAAAGTATATCGCTTCTCAGCCTTTTTTCTAAGATCAAAGTGTTGTAATCGCTTTGGTGGAAGTGCCGGGTACCCTAGACGTATACGTGACAATATAATACCTTCACTTTATAACAAAACCCGATTTTTATAAATATAAGTAAAACAGGTTTTTACTTTAAAAATACTTAGTTTGGATGTTTGAACTGTATGATTTGTGTGTTTATACGTATTATCACAGGTATTATATTGGGATATGCAAAAAATTACGTTAATAAACGTTAAAACTCAATAACAAAGAAAATATGAATGAAACACTCAAACAATTTATTTTTAATTCAGATTCTAGTTTTAGTTAATAGAAAAACATTCTGTATATTTGAAGTTCTTGACGTGTTATGTTGTGGATTGTCTCGTTGGTTGCCTCCGCTATGCTCTCGCTTCGCTGACGTCGGAGACTGGTTTTAGTGTGACGGTATTACATAGAAGGCGCCATCGGTATAGCGTTGCCGTTTCAAAATTAGAAAATTGCTTTAACTTTCAGCGTTGTTAGATAAACTCCATAACAGTACGATTAGTACACATCATTTCATTTTTAAATCTGACGTTAACAAGATCTAATAATGAATCCCGACAGACCATTAAGTCGAGTTTCGTAGATTTGGAGCGGCGAGACAGTCGATATTATATGAACGAATTCGATTTGAATCGAGTCGATATTGATGGATTGGCCAACATTCATGCCATCGGCTGGGATGAGGGCGATGAGCGGCCCCTTCGTATTCGAAGAAGCCGATTTCGATTGGGGAATCCAACTGACAACCATGATGTCGAGTTGCCGGCTGAAGAGATGAAGCCGAACTTCGGCACCGATTGGGTGGGTCCTCCATTTGGTGGATCGCGACGAAGATGGTTCAGCTAATTCCACTAATTCGTCTGCACCCGACGAATATAAAAACTGTCCTTTTCAGGACAACAAAATAATTCAGCGTAGTTGTTAGTTGATTCATATCACATCCCAACTAACATGATATTTTTCAAGGCCGAGGCATACCGTGAGATCACAAGAACGGAGAATGCGATCGAATATTGTACAACAGATGAGGACCGCCTGGTGCGGTTTTTTGCGGAAATGAACAGCTTCAAACCGCGTTGGCCGGGCCACCTGTCGAAATATCTGCGGCTCCAGATGGCGGAGAAGTTGTGGAACCACTATAACCCCATCAAATCCAAGATAGAGTAAAGACAGAGTAGAGACAGAATCCGCTATCGAAACCTTAAAAAGCTGCATCCTGAATGCTTGATTCTCGCGGCCCTCTATAATAAAGTTTTGGAACTCCACCGTGTTCCTAGTGCGTGGAAAGACGCAATGATTGTGCTTATTTATAAGAAGGGTGACCGTAACGACCTCAGCCATTGGCGTCCCATTCCCCTGTGCCCATGTCCCTACAAACTTTTTACACCTCTTGTTGTTCACAGACTTTCTACATGGGCAACCAGACAAAGAGTAATACCTAGTGCCCAGAAAGGATTTGGCCAGTTTGAACGATTCTTCGGCCTTTTTGCTAATATCGAAATGTTGTAATCGCTTTTCGGCCTTTTGGCTAAGATCAAAGTGTATCGCTTCTCAGCCTTTTGGCTAAAATCAAACTGTTGTATTCGCTTCTCGGCCTTTTGGCCAAGATCAAAATGTATCGCTTCTAAGCCTTGTGGCTAAAATCAAACTGTTGCATTCACTTCTCGGCCTTTTGGCTAAGATCAAAGTGTTTTCTTGAACAGAAATATTTTGGCAAGACCAAGTTCTCGAAAACAAAATTTGGGAATGAAAAGCTTATCTAAATGGACTTAACTAGCAATTTTTTTTATTTCATAATATAAAAGTACTTCATTCGAAAAGCCTATCTCCAAAAATTAGAATTCTTTCTGACATAATTTACCCTCAAAATAGCGATTAAATATCGCTTATTAAAAAACCGGGAGATGGCATCTGGTAACGAAGTCTCACGATGGGTTTCAAGAAAAAATAATTGAGTTCGACGATTGAAAAATGCTACAAAAGTTACGCAAAATTTCAATATTCCCTTTTAGTACTAAAACGTCCGAAGGGGCCCATGGCGGTGTTGCCGTATCCTTGATTTGATTGGATACATTGCCCACTACGCTCAATTGTTTTTCATAGGATGACGTCAGGTGGGAAACTGAATTTATTTAATTTGAAATTAAAAAATGACTTAATTTGGATGTTTGAAGAGTTTGAATTGTTGTGATTTGTGTGTTTATACGTATTATATTAGGATATGCAAAAAAATACGTTAATAAATGTTAAAACTTAGTAACAAAGAAAATATGAATCAAGCAGTCAAACAATTTTTTTAAAATTCAGATTCTAGTTTTAGTTTGTAGAAAAATATCCTGTATATCTCACGGTCTTGGCGTGTTGTACTGTGGATTGTCGCATTGGTTGCCTCCGCTCTCCGCTGTGCTCTCGCTTCGCTGACGCCGGAGATTGGTTTTAGTGTGACGGTTTTACATAGAAGGCGCCATCGGTATAGCGTTGCCGCTTCAAAATTAGAAAATTACTTTAACTTTCAGGGTTTTCAAACGGTTTGCATAGCTTTTCGGCTCTTGCAAATTGCTGACTGTATAACCCGAAAGCATATTGAAGGAAAGCCTCACATTTGTCACCCATTCATGAAGTGGGACAGACTGTTTAGAGTACAAGGGAGTCGAAGATTAGGGAGTATTGGGAGGATTGGCATTTAAAAACGCCAACGAGTCGGCGCAAGGGCCGGCGGACTGCACTGCTGCGTAAATCACCAACCCGTATGTCTCCCTATGACAAAACCAGTCCTTTTCAGGGCCACAAAATATTTTATCGTGGTTTAGTTATTCATGCGCATATCCGTCATCGTCCTCCCTGACAAAACCAGTCCTTTTCAGGGCTACAAAATATTTTTATAGTAGTTTAGTTATTCTATGTCACTTTGTGTTTGCACTGTATTAGTGAAAAATGCAAAGAAAAAAACAGCCCCACAAAAAAAAATGATTTTGGATCTGCTATCGAGACAACTGTATCCCTATGTAATTTTCGACGCTGAATCCGAATCCGAGGTCAAAAAAGTCGTACAATCGAACAGATGAGCTTTTCTAAAAGGTACTGCAACTATTTTTTGAATTTTTTGTTATGTAAGGAGTAATTTCCACCCTCTCATGGGGATGTTACTGAATGAATTTGGGGCAATGCAAGTATTCACCTCCAAACTGCAGTGCAGCATATCTTTAGCCAATTTTAGCATCGATTAAAATAGAAATCACGATGACAAAATTTTTTTGGATTCAGCGTCAAAAATTACATAGGGATATAGTTGTCTCGATTGCACTCCCAAAAAAAATTTTTTTTGTGGGGCGTTTTTATCAAGGATGGTATGCATAACCGTCATCGTTCCTTGTGAAGGATGTTGACAGATACAGATATGTACAGGGTTATTCATTATATTTTGACTCCCACCTACAACTCTTATTACAAGTTATAGAAAAAAACTTTAAATACAAAAGTTTTAGGTTTTTTGACGTAGTATCTTTTGGTAATAGCGGAAATAAAAAATCGACTTTACAACATTGAAAAAATTAATTGAGTCATATTTTTTTAAATGGAACACCCTGTATATTATTAGCTCAAATGAAAGATCTCTTTGTTCTGATTTCAAATATATATAATTTGTTGGCATTTGGTTTAGCCACTTTTGAAATATTTGAGTTTATAACTTATTTTTCCACAATTGGAGATCATCAATCATTAAAATTTGTTGCTTTAATATAAATCAAGTTGCCTCGAAAACGTATTGTTGTAGTTTAAATAAAGTATTTTTTAAACTCAAATATTTCAAAAGTGGCTGAACCAAATGCCAACAAATTATATATATTTGAAATCAGAACAAAGAGATCTTTCATTTGAGCTAATAATATACAGGGTGTTCCATTTAAAAAAATATGACTCAATTAATTTTTTCAATGTTGTAAGGTTGATTTTTATTTCCGCTATTACCAAAAGATACTACTAAAACTTTTGTATTTAAAGTTTTTTTCTATAACTTGTAATAAGAGTTGTAGGTGGGAGTCAAAATATAATGAATACCCCTGTACATTGCCCAAATAAGTCAGTCATTTGCATATTGTCGAAAAACTTCGGGAAATACCTTAAACATTTTAATGAATTTGGTGAAACAATCGAATATCCTTACTTTTCCGAAGTCGAAATTTGTGCATTTGTATTGATAAACTCTAGCTTGTTAGGGGTGAAGCGATGGAGGGGGTAGATTATCTCTATTTAAACGGGTGCGAACCAGTTACAGCAGGGTTGCCACCTTTCGCTTTTAAAAAATCGGGACTACCTCGCGCATTCGTCATTTTTATTAAAATAATAAAATTAGCATGCATGTGATTTGACTGGATTTTATAGAATATAGAGGAGGCCAAGGAGCGAACTTCACGTGCATATTTTAAATTCAACTTCACTAATGTACTTCCTTTACTTACACTTTACTGATTAAGTACCTACTGTACTATATTTATCATGGAAAAAAGTATAAATATTGAAAAAATTATAAATAAACCTCAAGCATTCCTACAATGTTAAAAATTATGTTTAATTAATGTATAAAAATTTATTTTTTATCACCGAAAAGATTAGGGAAGCGGTGCTTGCCCCGCACGCCTCTCAATTTAAACATAAGTTTAGGGTACCCGATTATCTATAGGTACCTAAAATATTGCTGTTTCCTTTTGAATCACCTCATATAATTTTAGCTAAAATAAAAGGTAGCTGTGACGCATGTAGTGACGTAAGTGTCAAAGTGGCAAGACAATGTCATATGGGTTTGAGTGATAGGTAGAAAAAGAGCATTTTCAACCGCTATGAATTACCTTAAACCAGTAAAAGTGATGCAATCTGTTATTAGAAGAATGGGGTATATGGCTGAAAATAGAGATAAATACTGGTTAGATAGAGTTGGAACCAGAGAAATGGTTGGATTTGGTAGGTAAAAAAATTAAGGCTCCCACATGCTTGGTGATTTTTGTTGGATTTTCTATTTTTTACCTATTTAAAAATTAAGTTTTACAACCATAGACTTTAAAAAATTAATGGCGGTGTTTACAATTCAACGCACAAAGTGTAATTTTAGTGCTGTAACTCACGGACCTTTGATAAATACTAACATTTCCTTTTGGATTATTAGTATTAGGAATTATTGTGTTTTATTTGTTATCTTCAGGATTTAATGGTATCCCTTGCTACATGGATAGAGCTGACCATCCGTTTCCTGCACTAAGATGGAAGGAGACCTCGCCCGAGATCCAGAGCCTCAACGAGAAGCAAAAAGGAGACTGGAGGCTGCTCACCAAGGACGAAAAGAAAACTCTGTATAGAGCTAACTATTGTCAAACTTTTGCTGAATTTCTAGCTCCAAGGGGTAAAGTTAATTATTTAAGTGCAAATAAGCTTGAAATTAAAATTATGCTATAATCAGAGAAAACCCAAGACATAGAGAAGAATATCTCTTCTTCTCGCAAGCTCGAAAACGCCATGGCCTCCAAACGGCAACACCCCGATATTGGCGCGTGGGATTCTCGCAATATACCCCGACATAGCCAATGCGGTAGCAACACGGCAAGCAGAGAGAGTTTTCTGGGGTGCGGCGCGTCTCAATACTCACTCTCACTGTGCTTTATACCGTTTATACGGACGGGCTATTCTGTTTTTAACGCGTGGCTACATTTTTAGAGAATTTTTTAATCTTGATTGTTGTTTTTTATTTTGCAGCATTTTTTATAACAACCCAAAATCTGCAAAGCACGTCCATGGTAGCTTTATTTAAACGTCGGTAGTCGAGTGCGTCAGGCCGCTTTGGAGGTCATAGAAAGCAAATCGTATTTATGAATGAAATCAGTACGAGATATTTTTCTCTGTCTTGGTTTTTCTCTGGTATAATGTTAAAAATTATGCATAATTAATGTATAAAAATTTGTTTTTTTGTCCAAAATGTTTAAGGAAGCGGCGCTTTCCCTGCTTCCCTGTAGTACATACCTACATTTACAAGAAATATTGACGTACTCAGGAAATATCTTTACTGCCTTTTAAAAAAATCTACAGGGTTATAATATGCCTCTTTAATATCACCAACCTCGTTTGTTTTTACGGCTACGATATGTAAATGGAATTATTTTAGGAGACTGGATGGAACCAGTCGGTTACGCTCTAATCCTCTGCTCGATGGGAATATGGCTCTTCATATTTATTAGACTATGCGTTTATAGCGAACTGCCCGAATCGTTCCAGCCATCCTGGCAAAGAGCTCAACTCCGAAGACAAATAGATCTCAAAATGAATCCAGTTCAAGGACTTGCTTCCAGGTGGAATTATGACAAAATGGATTGGAAACGAAAGACATGGTCCACGCCGCCGAATCCGTTTGTCATGTGTGACGATGATCACAAATAAGTTATTTTTGTTAAGGTTATTTTCCTCCAATCGTTGAACAAAAAAAAGTCAGTATTACATCTAGTCGTTGCTAGGTAATAAAAATTATTCCCTTACAGTTGTTAGTGTATCTATTGCTAAAGTTATTAAAAACACGCGAGTTCTGGAGGAGTTCCAGGAATGTAAAATTCATCGTCAGTCATTATTTTCACTCATAAATTTTTGAAAAAAAAAATATGTTAAATTTACATGCGTTGACAATATAAAATTCGTACGTTTAATTTTATCTTGCATGCTCAATTTCAAGGACATTTTTATTGACTTAGATATTCCAACTGATGTTTCAGTCAAATAATAGAATTGACTATTACAATGTCATTATCATCAATCGACGAACAAGGAAACTTCGCGTGCAGGTGGAATATGGTAGCGAGACTTTGAAAATGTCATTAAGAATTGACATTGAAATTTTTAAAATTATTTTTAATAATAGGATGCGATGATTTTAAACTTATGTATAATTATAAATTGTAACTAAGATTTTATTACATTTTGCTCTAAAATAAAAATTAATAGTACTTCTCTCATGAGTCAATTTTGATTTTTAAAATTTTTGCCTACCCTGTACATGCTATCTCAAGTGTGAATTACTTAATATTTTTTTAGAGTAACTTTTTTTCGTAAAGTCAAAGTCAAAGTCAAAATAAGCTTTATTGTATAAGAATAAAAATTCTCGTTAAAAAAGCTTTCCATGTAGAGAACTTATAAGTGGACACACTGTATGTACAGGGTCTTCCAACGAGGACTGAACAGGGGCTCATTTTTGAGCTTCCTTGTATTTAAAGAAAAATCTAAAATAGCCAATCGATGTACTTTTTCCTGCAGAATTCAAAAATGAAACCAAAAATTTATTTGAACCAGAAACAAAAGAGTTACGCTATGGATAAGGTGTTTTTTAAATGGAACATAGCTTTTTTATACGATTTTCGGAACGAGTGATTTTTTTTTATGTCCGTTCTGATTAAAATATTTAATATTGTGACAGCTATTTTTATTAAATTTTAATGTTTTATCCAGTATAATTTAACTTCAACCTGTTTGAAACATACACTAGGTAATAAAGGTAAAATCACCTTGAAATCCTTCAAAGTCAAAAAATTTGACAAATTTACTATAATATTGCCGAAATGAAATATTCATTAGATGAGAGATTGCAGATTTTTATCTTGTTCTACAAATGCCAAGAAAATGCAAGAGAAGCAAGGAGAAGATTTATTGCAAATTTTTACAAGATAACAATCTGCAATCTCTCATCTAATGAATATTTCATTTCGGCAATATTATAGTAAATTTGTCAAATTTTTTGACTTTGAAGGATTTCAAGGTGATTTTACCTTTATTACCTAGTGTATGTTTCAAACAGTTTGAAGTTAAATAATACTGGATAAAACATTAAAATTTAATAAAAATAGCTGTCACAATATTAAATATTTTAATCAGAACGGACATAAAAAAAATCACTCGTTCCGAAAATCGTATAAAAAAAGCTATGTTCCATTTAAAAAACACCTTATCCATAGCGTAACTCTTTTGTTTCTGGTTCAAATAAATTTTTGGTTTCATTTTTGAATTCTGCAGGAGAAAGTACATCGATTGGCTATTTTAGATTTTTCTTTAAATACAAGGAAGCTCAAAAATGAGCCCCTGTTCAGTCCTCGTTGGAAGACCCTGTACCTCTTGTAGGAAAAGCCGCATTGTCGGACTCTCTTGCTGGTCTCGGCTGGCGATGGTGCGGCCCTCGACCGGCAATCTTATTTTCTGTAGATTTTTGTTCATGTTCCCTTATAATAATAAATAAATAATGCAAGACAATTGTTTTTTTTATTTTTTCCAGTAGCGGCGTGCCGTGACAATTATAAAGGGGAAAGGGATCCGATAAAAATAATTAAAAAACTTAATTCAATGACCTGCATTCTTCAACTACCAATCCCATCCCCGTTTATGTTCACGACAGTACCTGCTAGGGCATCCGATCCCGAAATCTCGGGACCCCGAGCATATTTGAACCCAGCAATTGGGTTGAAAAATAAATACTTTTTTAAATGTTTTAAACAGTTATTTTTTGTATTAAACATGTTTACTCTGCCATAAGAGTATTAAAACAAATTAAGACATAAGGACAAGATGGCCTCGTCTTCTTATGATATTGCAGAGATTCGTTCTTTTAGCAAATTCTTAATTCTATTAAAAAGGCCAGTATCTTTGCTTATTTGCAATCTCCTAGTAGCAATGAAACAGATGATCTCTTTAAGATAAATAACAAAAAAAAACTATAATGCATTAAATAATTAAAATTATAGAAACGTTTAGTGAACAAAACACTGAACATACTTCGGAAAATATTCAGCGAAAAGGCAAGAATGAAAAAAATGCTGACTGATGACTTAGATGACGTTGTTAGTATTTATTGCCAATCTTCGGCGAACAATAGTTAAAAACACCCCAAGTCAAAGAAAGGCTACACAAAGTCCCAAAATAAAGTTATAGTGCGATCTGAATCGGTAAATCAACAAAATTTATTTGAAATCATTAATCACGAAGTGAATTTATTTGAAAGAAGTGGATTTCGTGTGCAAACTCGCCTTTAAAGGCACTATTCAAATCTGTATATAGTAACATTATTATATAATTTAAAATGGATTTCCATCAAGTCAAACTGAAATCAGTCAAATATAAGAATATTTACTGATTGTTTGAGAACCACTGACAAGTCAGCCATTTATTGCTGTACCTTTTTAATCCGAAACTGGCCAGTTTATAGCGGCCGGGCTTTACTGCCGACTAATGCCTAAAAATTTAAGTTAGCAGCCAAATTTGTAAAAATCTGAAACGGCGTGCAAGTGAACTACTCTGTATACAAACTATAGTGCTAGTAGGCCTTTAAACCGGACATTTCCACAGAGGTGGATCGGACGAAAGTCAGAATTTGCTAGGCCACCAAAGTCTCTAGATATAACACCCCTAGATTTTTCTTATGGGGATTCTTAAAAGAAAAAGTCTATGCCCACAGACATTTCCAAAGCATTAGACCATTTAGAGAGAATTATCAGAAAGGTGTCCACGAAATATCCCCTCAGATGTTTAGAAATGCAGTGGCGGAATTTTCAAGACTTAAATAGTTTGTACGAAAATAAACGGAGGTCATGTTAAAGCTTAGGGTAGTATTTCATAAAATGTTATCGTTGTTTATTTTGGTAATATGTTATTTAAAAAACATGTATTTCAAAACACTTTTTAAAAAATTCAAAGGTACATATTATGAATGACCATAGAGTTATTTTGTCAAATTTCATATTGAAACACGTGTCAGTTCTGGGCGACTTTTTCTTACGTTGTTGTACTTTGCAATAGGCCTGGTTATATGTCTAGTTTTCCAGAAATTGTCAAAATTTAAGTTAGCAGCCAAATTTGTAAAAAGCTGAAACGGCTTGCAAGTGAACGGTACTCTATGTAAAAACTATAGTGCTAGTAGGCCTTAACTTACCTTGTAAATATTAATCTGTTTATATGTCCGGTTTTCGAGAAATTGTCAAAATTTAAGTTAGCAGCCAAATTTGTAAAATGCTGAAACGGCTTACAAGTGAACGACTCTGTATACAAACTATGGTGGTAGTAGGCCTTAACTTACCTTTTAAATATTAATCTGTTTATATATGTCCAGTTTTTGAGAAATTGTCAAAATTTAAGGTAGCTGCCAAATGTGTAAAATACTGAAACGGCTTGCAAGTGAACTAATCTGTATACCAACTATAGTGCTAGTAGGCCTTAACATACCTTGTAAATATCAATCTGTTAATATGTCTAACTTAACTTAACTTAACTTACCTTGTAAAAACAAACTATTGTCCTAGCAGGTCCTAACTTACCTAGTAAATATTAATCTGTTCATATGTCTAGTTTTTGAGAAATTGTAAAAATTTAAGTTAGCACCCAAATTTGTAAAAAACTGAAACGGCTTGCAAGTGAACTACTCTTGATACGAACTATAGTGCTGGTAGGCCTTAACTTATTTTGTAAATATCAATGTGTTTATATGTCTAGTTTTCGAGAAATTGTAAAAATTTAAGTTAGCAGCCAAATCTGTAAAAACTGAAACGGCTTGCAAGTGAACGACTCTGGATACGAACCATAGTGCTGGTAGGCCTTAACTTACCTCGTAAATATTAATCTGTTTATATGTCTAGTTTTCGAGAAATTGCAAAAATTTAAGTTAGCAGCCAAATTTGTAAAAAACTGAAACGGCTTGCAAGGGAACGACTCTGGATACAAACTATAGTGCTGGTAGGCCTTAACTTATTTTGTAAATATCAATGTGTTTATATGTCTAGTTTTCGAGAAATTGTAATTTCTTCCACATGAACAACGAAAACAAGGCGCAATCTGAAAAGAATTCAACAGTCGATAAAATCGGTAACCCTTATGGAAGTTTCTGCTTTACATAATTATTTTTATAAGTGCACAAAGTTATACTTTTCCGCACGCAACTGCAGTTTACCACACGACGCGTAGCGGAGTGCTGTTAAGCAGTAAGTGCGGAACAGTAACTTTCCGCATGAGTTAGGAACATAACTTTTTCAATAGTTCCTGGAATTTCTTCGTCAGAACTTTCCATTTTAAGATTAAAAAAAAGGTTAAAATAATTTTACTATGGTGCTATTTTGATTTTATTACTATAATTAAATTAAAAATTTTGCTTCTTTTAATACATACTATAAATCACTAGAACTAAAGACAACAAATTACTTTTGCCATATTCTAGCTTATTTATTTCTTAATAAGAATGAAAATTTAAAAACTGTTTGATTAACCTTTGCTTTTCCATACTAGTGCGGAAATATACACTTTACGCACTATAATGCGTGCGTAAAGTACCTACTTTGCGCACGCTCGTGGGTAAAAGTATCAAAGAAATAGTTTTAACATTGTCTTTAACGGTTTTAGTAGGCATTTATTCGACATACTGTGTCTATAAAACAAAAAGATAGAGAAAGTATTCGAGAACACTACATTGTCAATTGTTTTTAAAAAATATTTTAACTAAGTAGGTATCTACGTCATATTATTTATGCTACATAATTTTATTCTGTTTTGTGTTCTAATTTTTAGATGACTTGGTGTCTAAAAACTCCTTACACCTTTTTTTTATCTTTAACTGGCAGTGCCCAGATTTTTTCCCCCTTTTTTGTTGTTACAACTCAAGCTTTGTTTAACATAAATCGTTTATCTTTATAAAAAAATGTTAATATCTGATATCTAGCATATCAAACTTTCCCTCATATGCATACTTTATGTTTAAAGTAACCTTGCAGTCTGTAGTTAATTTTTTTTATCATTAACAAGTAACATGCATATAAATGACAATAAATACACATTGCATAGATGTATTTATTTCAATAAAACAGTCACATATAGGTTTATTCGTTATGAACTATTTAAAAACTATTTTTTCAAAACGCTCTTTTTACGGAGATCATCGCTAACTCCTGCATAACAGTCGATCTTCAGCAAGTAAAACATGTAGTTAATTTCTGCTTTGGTAAAATACAATATACACAAGTTGTTCTGGTTTCGGTTTAAAAGTCATTTTAGTATTCTAGCCGAATATTTGTCCATTACTTTGTTACTTTTCTTGAACCATTTGTAATATATTTTTTTATTCTTTGTTTCTTGGGATTAGGTTCATTGTAAAAACATAAGGTATTGGATAAATTATATTACTTTTTTATTTTTTGGGATTTTGGACTTTAAATGACTGAAATTGCTTTTTAGTAAGTTATACCCTTGTAGTCCTAATTTTTTTTCTTAAATTAAATATAAAAGAACGATCCGAACCTCAGGTCTCCTTCGTTTCATAAAAACCTTCCTGTAACCGATATTGCATTTTAAATTCCTCAAACTTCATTTATGAAATTCTTTCCATGCAAGTAACTCAGACCGCTTCATCGTGCTCAACGAAAAGACCGTTTCTCAAGTAGGGGGGTGGCATTCCACTCCATCAAGGTTCTTCGGCGAGCCGATACCGGCACCGTGGGCAAGCAACCAAGAACCACACCGAAGAAAGTCAGACAAAGACAGAGGTACTATCAAATGCGATGGTCCATTTCGGACGCTGACATCTCTTCGTGTGTAAGTTTAACAGTTCTTAGTCGGTACCGTCGGTGTTAACTACCTGTAACTTCGTGATAAAGGCCCTAAAAAGAAACCGTGGTGGACAGTGAACCCTGTGGTACTCGGAAATAAGGAATTTTTGCATTTTATAGGAGGGTACGACCCAAGCAAACGGATTTTGTTGTCAAGTGTGTGTGGGATATCTTTGTGATTTCACATTTGGAGGTGTTTTTTGAGTGGAAAACTTTAATTTTTGTGTTTTAGTGGTTGTATGTTATCCCATAATGAAGTAGGACCAGTTAGGGAATTAAGGTACAGGTAAATCTCATGCATTATTTCTGTTTTTAACATTTTTGTTTTAACGGTTTTTTATACGTGGATATCTTCGATAACGGCAAATAATTTCTATTAGAATAGATAACTCACGAGTTTTTACAATTTATAGAAAAATATGAAAACGTTATAGTTATTTTTGTAGAGATTACACCTGCGTACTGTATAAGAATGTGCATTTATACTCATTTTATGTGTATAATTCTAACTAAAGAAGTCTCGTTTTAAAGCTTCGACTCTTTAATGAAAACTGCAAAAAATCCCACAGGTAGTTAACAGTCCAAATGCATTTTAGGGTAGTTTCTAAGAATCTTGTCATTTGAGGGATTGGTTTCAACCGAGGGGTAACTCACTGGCGAAAATGGTGTACAAGTTCAAAAAAATACAAGGAAAATACAGAAAATACATGGATAAGTAGGAAAATACATAACTATCAAGAAAATACGGAGAAAATACAGAAAATATTAGGAAAATACAGAAAATATGAGGAAAATACCAAGAAAATACAGAAAATACGTGGAAAATACAAGCGATAGTCAATTTGGCAACGATGTAAAGTCGTTGGAAGATCTGACAACGCTGCAAGATTACCGGCGGTTTATTATTAAGAGGTTATGTTTCTGCCTCGGTTTCTGCTCAGTTTGCGATTTGCGAAAAGCTTATCCCCCAAAAAATTAGAATTTTTTCTGATCAAATTCACCCTTAAAATAGCGTTTAAATACCCTTTATTATAAAACGGGAAGAGGGCCTTTGGCGACGCCGTCCTACGATGGGCGACCCAAATTTGTATTTGTATTTATTGGGTATACCCACCTAAAGGTTTTGATCTTTAAACATTTACCCAATCTTTTTTGTTATATATTTGAAATAATTAAACTTATCTCTCTTTTTTTGGTATATTTACCTTTGTCCCCTAATATCTAAATAAACGTTTTTAAGGCACCAGTTTAACCTAGTAATATCCTAATTTAATTTAACGAAAATATTCTGCATTTTCTTGTAGTTTACAGAAAGCAGTAAAATTAGGCAATCTTTAACAAAGTTTTATTTGTCTATTTCGCCTTCGTTGTGTTCAAAAAATACAAAAAAAGTACATTTAAAACACTGAAAATACAATAAAATAAAGAAAATGCGCTGAAAATACAGAAAATACACAGAAAATACATTGAAAATAATGACAATCTACAAGAAAATACGAAAAATATCGAAAATATAAGGAAAATACGACCGCATGGAAAATGGTGTACAAATTTTTCGTCAACGGTTTCAACCATGGCTGTACTTTTTGATTGCGGTATATAGAAATGCCGGACATTGAAGGAACAGGATTCAAAGAATAGGTAAAAATATAGCACACTGTTATATTGCCTAAAAATTGATGAATTACGATCGTATTTTCTAGGGAAAATCGAAAACATCTACATATTAGTATTTTTGGTAACTTGGATTGTAAAAGGAGTGAAAGAGTACACATAAGATATTATAAAAATCGCTTGAACTACCTACTACAGTTTAAATAAGTTTTAAGTGGGCGGAAAGGAACGTTGAATCGAAGCCGATACATTATTTTCCAATTTGTGCCAGTGGCGTATTAAAACATTTAGGGGCCCCACGCTCAACTGGTCAGACGGGGCCACCTAATCTTTTCTAAATATTTTCCAGAAAATCCTCAGAAACGTTATTATTGGTAAAAGTTGATGCATGACCTAAAACCTACAAAAAATAAATTTTCGGTCATGATTTATACTTAATAGAGTGGGAAATTCAAAGAAATTTAATATGATTCAACTACCCCTGTTTTTAAAATGTTGTAAAAATTCACGAAGAAATCTTTCTTAAGATTAACAAGTTGAAGGCGAGGTGAAAATTAAAAAAAAAATATATTTTATACATTTTTTTGTAATTTTTAACTCTAACTTTAAACTGTCTTTATTCCAAACCAACTATATATAGTTTATTACATGGAATATGACAAAATACATATATTATATAAAGTATGTTCCGCGGATGGGGTTTAGAAGAGGTACACAATGGACACATTTTTTTTCTGCGGCGTTTTTCCACAATTTTCTTACATGATTTAGTTAGCAACTCAGTATAATATGTTCCCGTGATACTTCTACCCTGTTCTAAATAATCTATCAGGATTATTCCATCTTTGTTTTAGAAAACTGAAGCAAAAAATGTTGCCAGCCAATTTTTGAACATGGAATTTTTGGACCGTGTCGAACCAGAATGCTTTCCACTCTTTGGATTGATTTTTAGTCTGTAGGTTGATGATTTCTAAAATGGTCCATATCGACCCCCAGGGGTCGATTTCGACTTGCAGGGGGTCCATATCAGCGACAAAGAAATTTGGGATACCACGAGGTGGAAATGGAGGTCCACTCACAGTCATCATCAATTCAGGCGTTTCCTAAATGACAGATGAGAAATTCGGCAAATGGTCTACAGTTTGAGGAATCTTCTTCAAAACGTCGGCAGATTTCCTTTAACATTGTCAATCAAAATCTGATCAGCATTCAATCATTTCGGAAACCATTTGGCCGAAAGCTTTCTCATAGTAAATGTGCACTGCTTCTGCTATACGTTTAAGCCCAATTCGTCGATGTTCTAAAATTATATCATGGACAGAATCAATCGAGATTCCGGAGTGGTCACAGAGATTGACCTTCCACCTTTGACATCTCATCTTCCTCTTTTAAGTTTCGCAAACGACATCAATTCCCCCTCGGATTGCTTTTCATTATTCTTTAGACGTTGACTTTCAGAATCATCACAAGTTTGTAACACAAGAAACAGTAATTTTTGTGTTCCATGAAATAGTCTATCTCTTTTCACAAGAACACGACCTTAAGAATGAAATCCGAGTGTAATATTACTAATAATAAAACTACTACAAAAGTATCAGCGCACGAACAGAACCAAGAAGTGCTGTATTTTACAGATGACGCACTTATGTCCGTTATGACCAGTGCCGATATCTGGGGTAATAATATAGCAATGGTAATTAAGTCAATGTTGATTAAAATCTAGTACTACTTTAGGACCTAATTGTATTTAAAATTTAATTTTAATGAAAGTAGATCTACAATAAACTGAGGCGCAATTTTAATTAACCACTTGTGGTGGCAAAAAATACATCTTTAATTAGCAGGTCCACTGTTGTTAATTATTTTGATCTGCTAATCGATCTACTTAAAGTACGTGCACTCGTGGAAGCTTAATAAGTTGAATTAAACAACAAAGCTAATTAAAATACTTGATTTTTTAAAAATATAATGAGACATCTGTTATTTAGACCTGTGCTACAGACTCTGAAAAAAATTCCAGTCGAAAGTCCACTTTACCGATATTCACTAATTTCTAATATACAGGAGTGTGGTAACGAATGGGGCATACCGTAGCCGTGGCTTCTCTGGCTCAATTTAAATTGATTTAATCCAAATTATCTTAGCAGAAAAGTTTATATTAATAAGAGAGATTCGGGGTGTTAAATCAAATTTTGTCGATATGTAGCAACTGTTTTTGAGAAAAAATGCATTTGAATTCGGTACAGGAATCGCTATGCAGTGCAACAAACAATTGTTGTATCCTACATTCAACGTATATGGAAGAGTACTTTTTCAGCAGGAAAGTCACGGCTACATATCGCTCCTGTAACCATGTTCATCTAGAACAACGTAATGTTAACGTGATTCCTTGACCCATACACTATCCTGATTTCTCCCCAATAGAATTTTAAGGAGAAGACTCAACTCATTGCGTAACCCACTTTGTACTTTGGCAGAGTTGAGGAATAAAATTCAAATTGCCTGGGATTAGTATTGTATTTTTTTTTATCTTCTGACGGCCCACGAAGACCGAAGTCTAAGTACTATGTACCGTGGGTGTACTGGGGAATCGACTCACACATCCAGAGCTGGAAACATCCGTAGGGATTTCACCGGCCCTTTAAGAGGATGTGTGGGGTGGTACCACCTCGGTCGAGGAAGAATTTCTCTACCACCTTCCAACAACAATCACAAAATATCCTAGGTCGAAGCGGGATTCGAACCCGCGCCTCTCGGTTGCAAAGCTGACGCCGTACCAACTCGGCCACCGGAGACCCGATGCCAGTCTTTTAAAAATGATATTGTTCATTATGTATGGGGGGATATATCCACTATATCCCCCCGCGGATACGCCGCTGATTTCAATCACCAGTAAATTCCAAAATTGCCAGTGATCAACCGTTTGAAGCCGGTCGATTTTCCTATAAATTTTTTAAAATGCCCGAGAAATGTACTCTGTTGGCTAACAAAAAATATGTTCACCTTAGTTTTGTCTATGTTTTTATGTTTTTTGTATATCGGAAAGAAGAATACTGCGAAAAATTACCTTATATGCCCATTCTAATAAAGAAGGACTAATGCCGTAAATCGTACGATAATTTTGTTGCGTTTGGACCATAATTTGTTGTGGGATATCTGGCAACACTGCGCAGTAGGCGAACTGCGGTCAATGCGAAATGCGCTTCCAGGCCCAGACCACGACAGCGACAAATTTTTTACGTTTACATAAGATTCCAGATAAATTATAAGAAATTAAATCTGTATTTTTATAAAATTATAGTATAATGCAAAAGTTATGCATTATTATTGTATAAAAATGTATATTTTTGTCTCCAAAAAGGTTAGGGAAGCGGTAGCGGAAGCGGGCCACATGCCCCTGGTATTTGCATACATATACCGAGACGGCAACAAACCCAACCCTCCCTCCCCGGTACCGGCCGAAACGGAGCAAACTCGTATATTAGAATAAACCATTATCAATTAAATATAATAATTAAATATCCTCGCTGACGTTTTCATTCTGGTTAATCAATCATCATCATAAAATAAACAATTTTTTTCATTTTATCTTTTGTCCAATTAAATGAGATTTTTAAAATTGTTAATTAACGAAGTACTACCAGCTTCAGATTTTAAAAATTTTGGTATGCAAGGTATGCCGGCTTGAAAAAGATGTTAACTGCTTTTTATTTGCATAAAAATGTAAGAGATTATTGACTTTTAACTCATTATTAACCATTTTGTCTATTTTAATTATGTTTATGCATGGCGTTTGTATATAAAGTAGACGTAGGTGGTTGAAAAACAATATGTACATGTAAGTACTACCTACAATGTTTGTCACATGAAGTTAGGATTTGAAAAGTTTTTGTCCGGTTATTGTTAATAACACATAACTCGTCATTAAAAATTTGGAGGTTATTCTATTATTGCCATATGCTGATTTAGAGGAGGGCGCAGGTCCCCTCAGGACGGCGCAGGTCCCCTCTATCTAAAGCCTTGTATATAAAGAATTTCAATTTTATAGAAATGAATATAGAAATCAATCAAAAACATTCCAAAATGTTGACCACCCCCATGCATGTTCTACAAAATATTATAAACAAAAACAAATATGCTCTCTATTTAGGTCTTGTGAAATAAATACACCACACAAATAGAAGTGTAAATACTAGATCTATAATACTAATAGGGTATGTATATAAAAAATTAAAGATATTTTTAACATGCTTTTAGATTGTTTCTGAAAAACTTTCTGGGGATTCTGGGAACGTCACTCCTGCGAATCGGGTCTGCAGTTTCTTTGTTCCAATTAGAAGAAAGACATAAATTAAGGTATTATTGACTTACAAAGTGCATTCCAATTGCAATTGATCGCGAAATACTACTGCAGAAACTTCAAAAATATGGCATAAGTGGTACTGTACTTGAGTGGTTAAAAGATTATCCAAGTGGTAGGTCGCATTGTACAAGAATAAAGTCGAATATATCAAATAAGGTTGAGAATGGGCTAGGGGTACCACAGGTGAGTGTCCCCTTCTGTTCATAGCCTATATTAATGAGGTAAGTGGTATTTTAAAAAAATCCTTTGTAAGTCTTTTTGCCGACGATACACTGGTATCTGTCGCAGTTGCGGGCTATGAATTATTAGTTGCCCAGACCTTGAACTCTGAATTACAGATTTTGTATAATTGTTTATGTATAAATAAATTAAAATTAAATTGTAACAAAACTAAGGTAAAAGTATTTGGAACTAAAAATTAAGTAAAAACTTTATGGATAAAAATTTAAACATAATGATAGATAATGAAATTGTTGCTTATGCGCCAGCAATGAAGTACTTGGCATGTTGATTATATTTCTAAAAAAATAGGGGAAAAACAGGGTTTTTATATCAAATTTATAGATATCTGAGCCGATGGACGAGATTATTGGTCTACAATATAATTTTACCACACTTTCTGTATTATAATTCACTGCTGATATCCTGTACCTCGGATAGTATCCAAAGATTTCAACTGATGCAAAATAAATTGATGAGAATAGGGTTGGGATGTGGTAGGGGTAAGCCAATACGGGTTATGACTGTTATGAGATTTAAGTTGCGTTAACTATCAGTCCAAGAAACCATTGAAAGTTAAAAAATCAATAGTATTCAGTATGCAGGTATCAGTTTTTATCAAAAAAAAAGTTCACTTACCCAAGTGAGATTTGAACAGCGATGAAAAACAACTTAAATTAACACTAAACCGCCCATTTTTCAGCAAGTTCATCATAAAGATAAATGATTTTCTTGTTCTGAACACAATCTATTGGTTTTTTATTATTAAAAATCTTCAGACTGCCACTGGCGCATATTTATTAACGGATCGGTCTCTGTTTAGAAACAACGGTGACTCCTTGCCCCACCTCTCCGGATTTTTGTTTGTATTATGGGACAAACAATTCCTATGCTTTGGGTATTTGCGTTACATATCTTTATTATAATTTGATCTGAGCAGCTTTTTCGGGCTGTATTTCTGAAAGGGACTATCTTCTGCGAGTGTGCATAATACTTTAGACTGTTGGTGTCGTATGTAGTTTTTTTAAAAAAGGATTTTCTAGTCGATACAATGTTTTTTTTAATTATTTGTATCGGATCGCAACCCCTTTTATAATTGTCACGCACGCCTCTGCTATATTCAATTAAAAAGCGTGATTTCTCAATCGGCGCGGCGCGCTGATGTAAAAAATAATGTAGCTTTTTAAAATAGATCTCCAATGAAGTATTACTTTCTTTTTGTGAAATGAATGTAATGGTTTACCTTTATCCGACGACCTTGTTAAGCTGGTTTCTGGGTGTCGATGTAGCGTAGGTGAACGAATTTTGAATTTCATTGTTCTTTAAATTGCATAACTGGTTGTTAGTCTTTAAGTTTTTGCTACTTTGGTCTTTTTAGCATTAGTGTTGCTCAATTATTTTCTATAAGAACATATGGCTTTTTAGTGTAGACACTAGACATTAGACACAAGTGCGTCTTCGGGGGTTTTATCAAGTCTTTTTTTATAATATACATGTATAATCATATTTAAATTGTAAATGATTTAAATAAACTTTATTATTATTATTATTTTTAATAAAATATAAAATGATTGAGAATAATAAAAATAATATTCAAGCACCCAGTTCACCTACCCCCCCCCCCCCCCCCCTTCATCCTATCGTCCCCTCTTTAAATTTGTAATGTCCATGTAATATTGGAGTTTAAAACCTTAGTAACCCCGAAAATGGCATAGTTAATATTTTTAAAGAATTTTCCACCCGCTTCTTTCGCCCCACCTCCCCCGCCTTAATTTTATGATATCCGTTATATGAATTTAGCTTTTCTGACTTCAGTAACCCCGAAAATGACCCATCAGTGCTTTTTTTATCTTCTGACAGCCCACGAAGACCGAAGTCTAAGTACTATGTACCGTGGGTGTACTGGGGAAATCCGACTCACACATCCAGTGCTGGAAACATCCGTAGGGATTTCAACAGCCTTTTAAAAGAATGTGTGGGGTGGTACCACCTCGGTCAAGGAAGAATTCCTCTACCACCTTCCAACAACAATCACAAAATATCCATGGTCGAAGCGGGATTGGAACCCGCGCCTCTCGGTTGCAAAGCTGGCGCCGTACCAACTCGGCCACCGGAGACCCATAGTCATAAAACTGAGACGATACCTGATAACTGAATTAGGATTTCTTGAAAACCCTTAACCGGAATGTTTCTTATAAAATATAGCTTTCGTGATACCTACGGGACCCCAGTAGCCCCAGACGTGTTCCCAGTGGCGTAGCTATAGCAAAGCAACCTATGCGACGCATAGGGGTCCCGGGGATTTGGGGCCCCGCGGGACTAATTTTACCTATTGTACCCTACAAATTTTGAATATTTTCATACGAATACGGATTTGCACGATAGGTAAGTAAATCACTACCATTTCCACCAAAACACAATCCTCTTTTTTTTTGGTCCTCGATCTCAAACCTTTGTTTCAGTGGAGGGGGGCACATAACAGTAGTTTGCCTCGGTGCATCGGGAACCCTTGCTATGCCACTGCGTGTTCCCTGATTCCATTGTAATTAAATATGTTGTTTTCATAAAATTGTACTTTACAATTTTCCTTCTAATGTATATGTATTTTATGATTTCCCATGCATTAATAGCAGGAAACTTTTAAGTAGTTTATCATCAAGATAAGTGCATATATTTACTGCTAAAGCTGTATCGATAATCATGCAGGAAAACATGACTTTTTGCTCTGTGAGAATCAGCTTGTTAAATGTAAAACATAAATGCAGTTTTTTTTTTTCATTTTCTCAGTTTTAGAATTATCGAAAAAAACATATTTTAATATTCAACAATAATCAGCAAAACTATCACAACTATATAGGTAGGTAATGTGATTATTCCATCTTTATCTTAGATATTTAAGTGATTTGTGTAATAATTTCTGGTTAAAAACCCTTTTAAATACATGCAATCACCTTTACAAAAATGACTTTTACTAATGCTTCCTTATTTAATTAAAAAAAGTTCAATGCCTCCTGTGAGGATTGAACTCACGACCCCTGGTTTACGAGACCAGTGCTCTACCACTGAGCTAAAGAGGCAGATTACTAATAAAGAGCCTAGGTAGTAAGTCAGGTACGCTCATCTCGCGGTCGGGAATTTCTATACGTGTGAATTTGGTAAATACGGAGGTCGTTCCATATGAAGTTCCTCCTGCATTTTGCTTGTAAATGCATTGTCAGTCTATTTAGGAGGAGTAGTCAGCTCCCATCCCTACTATTTTTGTTATTTTAATGTTATTGTTGCCAGGGGCGGATTAAGGCATTTCGGGGCCCTAGGCACTAGTGATTAGATGGGCCCCTTACCCCTTGAGCCATTAAGCCTGAAGTGCTAATTATACAGCCATCCGTTGACACTCGCAGCTAAATTTTTAAAGGATGGCAAAAACACATTTTTTTCATAATTTATTATGAAATGAATTTAAAAAGTAACAAAATAAACTTCTCACAGAGAAACTCAAATAATAAGAATTCTTTCAAAAAATTTGAATTATTAAGAGTTACGTGAATTGGTGCGTCGTCATGTTGGAAGTAACCTTGTCGCATCTCTTCATCGTCTAATACGTTTACAGAATTTTTTAAAATTTCATTACGGTACGCGTCAAATTGAATGTCCCTTCAAAAAGAAATCGGTCCAATAAACCTTCGTTTCGATATGGCCGCCCACATGTCAACTTTCTATGAATGCAGAGGCTTCTCTATAAAGAAATGTGGATTTTCAGAACTCCACATTCTCATTTGTTAAGAATTTACATAACCAGAGAGGTAAAACCATGTTACGTCAGCAAAAAAGGTTTTTTCAAATGCGTTTTCATTATTATGCAAATTACCCACAAAACACTCTGAAAATTGCATTTGCTGCGACTTGTCGTTTGGTAACAATTCTTGTACTGAGCTTAGACGATAAGCGTGCATGTGCAGGTCACATTTCAGGATTGGATTGCGGGATCTGTAGGATAAATTTACTTGCTGGCTTAAACGCCGAATAGAGGTTTGTGGGTGTACATTAACAATTTGCTTCAATTCTTTTACTTTTTGTGCAGTGTGAACTTTGGGTCTCCCACTGCTTTCCTTTCTATTCACGCTTCCTGTTTCTCTAAACAAAGCGACAGATCTAGTCAAAATTTGGCGAAACAGCTCAGTGGGACATTTTGTAACAGTTTTACATGTTTGTGTTTGAGGCAATATCGTTCGATCAATAACTTCATGACCCAGCAAAAAATAAAGCAAAATTCAAGTTGTTTTCAGTTTGCAAACCGTGGGAAAACATTCCTAAGATATTATGAGAGAAAGCGAAGTCAAATAAATTGTTTAAGTCTTGAATCGTCTTGAAGTCGGAATTGTATGCAATTATTGAAAGCATGGCTATTGATTTCTAAATAAAAAATGGTGTAAATCATTCATTTCAACGTCACGTAAATGAAAAACTGCATGAGAATAACAAAACACCAGCTATTCGTCGGTCATCAGTCAGCAAACACCCAAAGGGACTCAAAGTAAATGGCATGAAAACACACCTTTGTTACCAAATACCACTGTGCAGGTTATTTATTCTCATTATTATATACTGAGCTACCTGACTAAAAATTCCTTTGTAATGCCAGGTTACTTGACCTTAAAAGGAACATTTTTATAAAAACCTATATATAATTGGTGTGCCTTTTGGGTCTTCTGTAGCTTCTTTTATAAACCGAATTCCTTTTGAATTTTTTGTAGGTATGACTTTGGTATTGTTGCATGCATGCATTAAGTCTTTTGATGATGCATTTCTTTTTAAAGTTAGGAAAAAACTGAAAGAAAATGGAACAGAAGCTTATAGAGCTCGTTTCAAGCTCTTTCGTTGCCTTTTGACGGAATGGCAAGTCCCTCAATAAATGTAAATATAAATATTTCAAGATTCTTAAAATGCGGAGATTCAGAGTGGTTTAAATTCGGAATAATTTTGGAAAAAATAAAACCTTGATAAATTACGAATGATTATAACATTGTTTGCAACAGAGATATACAACTTTATATTTGGACACAAGAATGACATGGATACCAGTTGCAATATTCGTTTATATTTCTACCTTGGATGCAATGTTTGCCAAACGTTCTTTTCTATTGGGCGACCCTGTCAAAATGTAATTATTTCATTGAACATTAAGTTGCTTATTCTCAAGAATTCCTAAACATATTGAATTTGTGCTTTGTTTTCAGATTATTTTCACACAAAGTCCAACATTATACAATAAGAATGTAGCCAACCGAAGCCAGAATTTCATGAACGTAAAAAATGTCCTCACCTTCACCGGATCCATCTAAGGTGGATCATCACTATCAATCAAGTGAAACTAGTGATCATGTGCTGCTTAACCACACACACACTTGTACTTGCTGCCGCGAGGTAAGACTAATTTTATTATTAAAAACACAGCGATTGCAAATTGTTATAATTACCATATTACTTCTTATAACAATGCAAGGTAGACTTTTTTTTCATTTCCTAGAAAAGTCCCTATGCAAAATTTCAACCAAATACGTTATAATAATAAGTAATAACCTATTGGCGACTCAAGTTAAGGAATCAAGCTGATTATTAACGGGGAAGAATGACTCACAAGACGACAAAATTGACAAAAATGCCAAATAATACGATAATGAACACAACGAAGAAACGAACACGTTCCCCGTTATATACTTAGCAAATCAACTGCTACGTTCTTAATTTGAGTCGCCAATAGTGCGTGGTTCTGCAATTAAAATTGCTTGGATACTTTTTAGTGCGCAGACATATCTGAACCCCCAAAGACTGAACACATCTCCCCTCACTGCCATGCAAAGGCATCACCACATCATCAGTCCCATCTTATTAATTTAAGTCACCAGCATATGCAAACAAGCCATGTCCATCCGAGCCATCTTCATGTTCCATCGTCACCAAAAACTGGAACTCAGACTGCCAAATTAATGGGACCTTGTACTTGTCATCTTAAGGTAAGAAGTAAGATTTTTGCAGGTGAGCTTCTATTTGCTTTTTGTTGATTTCTTAAAATCGTGAGTGACGGTATGTTTTTTTCAATTTTGGTATTCAATATTTTTTATATATGCCTAAAATTTCCTTAAAAATGCATTTATGTTGTAACAATAAAGTTTTATATGTTGTGAAAATGTGTGTCACCTTCACTTGGTACGAAAAAGTAAAAAACAATAATAAAAGACGTTATTGTTCTTCAAAAAATAGATGCATTTTGAAGGATTTTTTTGAAGTTTTTTTGGCATACTCGTAATTGACAAACTAACAGAATTAATATTTACAGTGAGAACGTAAGGTTGGAGTAAATTCGTTTAAAAACTATAATTTAAATATATATATGCCCAGAGCACCCAGACCAGAATTAAAAAATAGTCCATCTTATATTTATTTTATTTTCATTTTACGGTCTTGTGCTTGCACTAGCGAAGAAATTTAAACTTTTGTATATTATTACCTATATAGACCGAAGAAATTGTCCCATTTTCTACATATGCACTGCTGCAAGTTTTTAATTTTTTGTGTCCTAAGTTTTTAAAAGGACTACAAACTGTGTCGATCATTTTTGATTTTACTGTTCGTATACCACTCTTAGCTCCATCACATATAATATGAACTGAAACAATGCAGAAATAAGTTATACATACCTTCGAATTTCGCCACTAAGTGGCCCAAATTCCAATCTTCCAGTAACTGGTGAATTGCCATTATTACCGCTAAGAGCACAACACAGATCTTCCGTCATCAAGGTTTGTTGCGCGACTAAATTATGGTCGATATGCGCGGCTTTGTTAAAAACCCTTCGCGAATTATCCAGAACGCAAGTGATACCTAGAGCACAGGGTCTTTAGCCAAATTCGCAGTATCTTGTTTAAGTAGCTGAGTCTTTGTGAATAGATTTTTGATACAAGGGTTCAAGTGTTAAGAAAAATATTTTGGTCTTAAAGTAATAGTTATTCAAGCGAATTTGTTAAATACTTCAAGAACCTTCATGTTCTTATGGGAAAAGCCATTCTGTTAATTCAATGTCTTTGCTTTTATTATCAATTTGTCAAGATCACTGAATATCTTAATACAAATGGAGTTTTTTAGGCTGAAAATGAATCCGATGAAAGAGCAACAATAGAAACCACAACCCAAACTAGAAAGCTGGATGAAGACAGGATAGAAGTTTCACCCTTGCCCCCTGCCTTACCACCAAGACCTCCTCCCAGACCTAGATATGATGGAAGCAGTAGTTTAAATTCTCGATATAGACCTCGAATATGTAAGTCAACTAAATTATTTGGATCGAAGACAGTTTTTTAACAAACGAGTCTTCAGAAATATTTGCAGCATCTACAAAATACAGGATGTTATGAAATTCACTGCATATATTGATCATTTTAATACTTAACATATCTAACGGCAAAATGACGGTCGTCATTTTGCTGTTCCAGTGTAAAATGACATGACGGTTATTTTCATTATGACCGTGACCTGACCGTGTCATAAATCTAAGCCCACATCACTAAAAATAACCCATTTTCGATTAATCTGCCCAAAATCCTATCTGCTAGATATTTGGACGTCATTGGCTAATCGGCTAGATCATTGACGTATACTCTTGTGCGCACTAATGAGAAAACTTTGACCATAACCATTCGAAACAAAGCTTACCGGTCTCTTTTTAAATATCGTGTGAAATTTTTATTTGAATTCTCCACGGTCATTTATCAATTTAAAAGAAAAAATAAGGCAATCATCAAGTCGTTCACAGCGCGCCTCCGGCTGAAGAAGTTTAAAATATAACGGATGAAATTCTTCAATCAAAATTATTAAGTCTTTGTTCTGTTACGAACTTACTGTACTATGGTCTACTAAAATAATGGGATGTTAGTGTTTGATAAACCTAAACTGGTTGTATAGCAAACTTTTTAGATCTTGCACTATGGTGGTCATGTCCCTTGTCATTTATGGCACCCAGTTGAGGTCTGATCTATTTTACGTTTAGAGGTTGGCTAAAAAGACAGGACCGGATCAAGAGGAGCAAAGACGCCATTCTAAATCCAAAATGCCGTATGCCACAAGATGGCGGAATCAGAGGCGTAGCTAGGGTGACTGGCGCCCCTGGCAAGACTTGAAAATAGCGCCCCCTCTTTGCTAAAAAGAGCGGGCGAGTGTTCAGTAACTTACAAAATGTATTCGTAGTCAAAACGGATTTTTATTATCAAATGAATTAATTTAAAAAATTGTTATTGTGTTAAAAACTTTACAAGTGTAAGTGTAAAATTCTTAAGTTAGGTTCTTGGCAACCAGCTTACTAGTTACTGAGGACAACGGAAGAAGAATAGACAGACACAAACTACAACCACCCGGGCTTCTAGGCATGACTAATCGAACGTCACGGAATTACGCGGTAACGACGCCCAGTTCCTTTGTTTTCCAGACTTGTAGAAATGCTGGAAATGTTTAAGACTAGCCAGAAATATATCTTAATTGTTATTTTATCTCAGTTTATGTTTTTGAATATAATTTTTTCGATCTTATTCTTTTTAGTATCAAAATCAGGTGATACATATGCCTTGACGATTAAGCGAAACCGTCGCGCCGTAGTGCGCCCCCCTGCTCCGGCGCCCCTGGCGGGGGCCATCCCTGCCAACCGCTTGCTACGCCCCTGGGCGGAATCACTTTTTCTTCAACCCCCTTGACATTTGTATCAAATAAAAGGGTTTGGGCAGAATACGATAAGCTGTGTGACGTTATTCTAAACCCAATATGGCGGACGCCACAAGATGACGGATTAACGATTTCTTCACAATTCCCTTGATATGGGTATCAAACAAAAGGGTTTGAGAACTAGAATACGACAACAGGTAAAATGTCTTGTAATAGTGATGCAGTATCAGAAATGCATAGGTTAAGACATAACGAAAAATTTAAAAATAAAATCTTGTAAAAATACTTTTTTAAATCAAGCTTTTGTTATTTAGATGTACTAAACCGAAAAAAATAAGTAGGTATAGTTTTTTCATTGTGGCAATGCTGAATGCTATTTATAAGTTGACGTAGTTCGCGTGGGTGGATCATAATAAGAGTAGTATCAAAGATCACTGAAACATATAATATATTATGCTAAATGTATTGTCTTAAAAGCTTGTCGCATGAATAGAAAAGAAACAAATACATACTCTCGTCTACTTCGTCATCTACTTTCTGGCAAACAAAATTAAAGTCTGTATGAAGTTTTCGCGCGCTACGAGCTTTTAAGACAATAAATTTAACATAATATATTATATCCGTTTCAGTGATAACTTTGATACTACTTTTATTAGGATCCACCCACGCGAACTACGTCCACCTATAAATAGAATTCAGCATTGCCACAATGAAAGAACTATTTTTATTTTTTTCGTTTTAGTACATCTAAATAATAAAAGCTTGTTTTTTAAAAACAATTTTTTAAACTTAAAAATATCTAAAAAACAGAGCGAACGCCTAAAGAATGCAAATGCAACCTAAGCATAAACACTAAACAGTGCAAAACCTAAGGAAGTAAGGAAGAATGAAATTTATTTATACAATTGAAAAAAAAGATACAATTTCAAATATGAGTTACAGTTATGAGTTACTTGCATACACATCCATTTGATTAATGTCCAAAAGCATCTGCAAATAAAACCTTTCAAACAAAACACTATTTTACTAAAAAAAGAAACAAGTACTTACGCTACTAAGGCCATTTAAAGAGGGATTTAAATATTAATTACTATTTACGACATACCAGATAAAAAAACACTTTTAATACAATATATTATATACTGCGTTTATCGTACCTACCTAAAATGCACAATCTTTGCCGGTTTTATTGGTCAAGTAAATTTGATTCTTTTTGAACGCAAAGCAATGCCTACCTGACAAATCCCTGACGATACATATTTTGCATTATGACGGAACCACCGTGTATATATCTATATATATATATATATATATATATATATATATATATATATATATATATATATATATATATATATATATATATATATATATATATATGTATATATATATATATATATATATATATATATTACATGATTTGATTATTATCTAGTTTGTTTACAAATTCATGCTGCAACCATTTTCTAGGTTCATTAATGCTTTAACACCACGCAAAGCTAATATTTTACTCTCATTTTAATTAAGTTACCTACATTAATAAAATTAATTAACTCAAGTGAAGTCAGGTGTAAAATTTTTGTGTTAAAAGTTTGTTAGCCTTGGGTAATTATTTTTCGTTTAAACACCTGCGACGCGACGTTACCCTCCCATAGCGTGTTTTAGTTATAATTAAATTATATGGTATACGGATTTCCTAAATTGTTTTTCAGTGGCTCAACTGGGGAGGGGAGCGAATGGGGGCAGCCGCCGTAGATGCGATATTGTCATTAGATAAAGAATGAAGCATTCTATAACATTTTCGAAATTCACTAAATTAACTTTTCTAGATTTTTTACAGGCGCTCAAAGTCGTGCGAGAATAGGCTAGATCAGTCATTTCGCGATTTTCAATAAATATGTTAATAATATTGCACAATCAGTCAATTGAAACACGCACACAAAAATTTTTGCTCGAAATTTTTACCAGACTCATGATCAGTCGTGTTGTTTACAACAATAAGTCACGTGTCCGTTAAAAATAGGATCAAAAATATTAAATTTAAGAACTTAGCAACCGATAATGATGGCGCCTCTGTGGTACCAATATAATGGTTACGGTTATGAACCTATCGTTACCTAGCTATTATTAGCCATAAACTAGTTGTAAAATATATATCTTCCTTAGTAAAGAGATTTTACCTTGATCCACCCACCGCTTATGGATTTAAATTGCAGGTGCAGTGAATAAATGAAATCAAATTGCGTGTAGCGTTATAGGTAAGTAATGAAGAGGGTCCGTGACAGCGGGGTAGCTTACGGCACTTGGGGTTGCAAAACGAGAGAAAACAACCCTTAGATAAAGTAGACCGGAGCGCTCGTACCCTATTAAACTACCCTTATTTACATGTTTGCTAAACAAAGACGAGACGATAGGTCAGAGTGTTTGGGGGTTGCTTTTGCAAGTCTCCGAGGAAAAGGCAGGAGCGAGAGGGGGAGAAAATATTGACTATTAGAGTGAAAAGTCGCCATGCGTCGCTATGGAGATAGGCTTGGGACAGAGATGTATCGAAAAGAGTTTTTCTCGCGATGCAGTTTGGCCTGATTGACTTGCCAGGTTTTGTAAATATGTAATACTTTTTGGGATATCTAAAATATTTTTTTAAATCTATTCTTCCATTATCTTTAATTTTATTGATCCCAAATACTTGAAGTTGTCCACCTGTTCTATTTGTTGTCCTTTTAATCTTATATGGTTTTTCTTTGTACTTGATATTATTATGCTTTTAGAGTTTCGACGTTTATTTGCATTTTAAACTTCATTAATCTTCGTCTAATATTTGTAGGTTTGGTTGTAGTTCTTCTTGTGATTCTGTTACTATGGCCATGTCATCTGCGAATATCAATTCAGTAATCTTTGTTTCTTTCATTTGCCAATATCCTAGTGTTAATTTTTTCATCCACTTCCTTGCTTCTTTTATTATTTCATCCAGGACTACTGAAAATATAATATGACTTAATATACAGCCCTGTTTTACTCCGACCATTGTAGCGAATTCTCTAGATTCTTCATTACTGGTCCGTACTGTATTTATATTATCTTTATACATAACTTTTATTATTTCTATTGTGATCCTATCTACTTCTCTCTTTCTTAAAATTCTCCATATGCATTCTCTTCGGATTCTGTCGAAGGCCTTCTCTAGATCTATGAAACAAATATGTAATTTATGTCTTTGTTCTTATTTATAAATTTTTCACTTGCTTGTCTTATTGTATAAATTAGATCTAATGTGTTTCTGTTCTTTCTAACTTCACATTGGGCGTTTTCTAGTATTATCTCTGTCTTATTTCTTAGTCTATTTTATAGTTATTTCTCGATAGTTACTGCACTTTCTCTTATCTCCTTTTTTTTATTGGCAATATAATACCTGAGTTCCAATCCTTGGTTATTTCTTATTATTTATTATTCCATTCATCAATTCTGTTAGCTGCTTGGAGCCTTCTTTCCCCATATATTTTATGATCTCCGGTGTTATATTGTCTCTGCCCGGCGCTTTTCCTTCTTTCAACATTTTTATCGCTTCTTCCACTTCTTTTTCTTCTATTTCTTCTAGTTCAGGTGTCTTATTTATTTCCCTCCTTGTATTTTAGATTCATCATATTATATTCCTTCTTCTGTCTCATTTGTTTCAATGTTCCATAAAATAATTTTTAGTTTTCTTTATAATTCTTATGATCAAATTTTTCCAAAGACTCCTGTTTTGGCTTTTTGATTTTTTATTTTACTTCTTTTCGTTTTTCTCTATATATTTCGTAGTCTTCATTATTTTTGTAGTCAAGTATTGTTTCCATTTGTCTTTTTTATCTTTTATAATTTTCCTTATGTCTTCGGTCCACCATTCCGTCTTTTTCTTATTATTGTTTGTTATTTTCGTTATTCCGCAAGTTTCTTTAGCAGCCTCAAGAACGCTGTTTTCAAAGTAATCACATTTTTCTTCTATTTCCTTTATTTATTTTATTTATTTAAACTTTTATTTAATATTTCTTTTAATTTATAACTTCTTATCTTACAATTTACTCTCTCCTTTTATCTTTCTTTATTTCTTTTTAGTTTCATCATTACTAGGTAGTGATCGCTACCAATCTTAGCTGATCTTGCAACTTTTACATTATTTACTTTCTTCCATTTATGCCTAGTAATCAAGAAGGAATCTAATCGCGAAATAACTGAACTAGCCATTTAAGATTTTTGTTCAATATACATAACTTGATATATGCAAGACTTTCACAAAAATTAAAGAATGATTTTGGTGAAATAATAACAAGAAATCGACAATTTTTAGTTGTTGAAAATGTCCCGTTACAACCCTGTCAGTTTCCCCTATTATCAAAATTCATACATCACATTTCCAGCATCAGTAAAAATCACTTTTCGCATGGTTATTTCTCAGTCGATCGCGTCTTTAGCCAATGCATTTTCACGATTTTTCGTCATTTTTTATGTCGTTTCTGTTATGGAAAAATCCATATTTTCCATGGCGAGTCGTGGAAAAACGTAGTAGTGTGGCGACAGCCGGTCGGTGGTGAGGTAGTGTTCGCAACGTGGTTTGTGACGTGAGTTATGCAAGCAGCATTGAAAATATTAGTGTTTTCAGTGTTTTTTACAAAAATGAAGTTTGGAACGCGGTTCTAGTGCTGGTGTTTTAATTAAAAATACACATAGAAATATTTTAACTGTTTTTTAGGGACATTTATGATATTTATAATATGATTGATAAAGGAGATAATCTAAGAAAAATACATAAAAGAGTAAACGAAAAAATCAATTAAATTATAATAAAGAAGCTGAAAGTCGACATCTCGAGAGGATAGAACTAATAAGAATAAAGAATAATTTATTGAAGACATTAGAAGTATGATTTACAAGTAGATATATTATAAAAAGTAAAGTAATTTCACTTACTCCAAAATTCAGTAAGGGGTTTTGATTTTTAAACGATTTCAGTGCTCATGGGTAATTTTATACAGGGTGCCCGAAAAGTCTTTGTATTTGCAAATATATAAAATTATTAAAAGTGGCGTTTTTTGAATTGCAGATATTTCTATAAAAATATAAAAACCATGAGAATCAAACTTAAATCTGATGAATAAAATCTACAAACTAAATAAAGTATAAACAATAAATAAGACAAAATGCCTTAAAATGAAATAACAAGAAGTGGTCAGCCGTGAGATGTAAAGGTCTTTACTATACCTTTAGTGAATATAGCAAGTAAATCTTAATAAGATAAAATTATCTAAATGATTTTTTTAAATTCCAGATTTTACTGAAAAAAATAAACATCATGAGAAACTAACGAATACAACATATAGACTAAATAAAAAAAGAAAAACGTGGTAAAATAAAATACAAATAAGTGGCCTAGTACCTAAATATTTGTGAATATCGCAAGTAAAACTAGATATTATTAAATTATCAAAAATTATGCTCTTTGAATTTCAGGTTTTTTTCTATAAGAATATAAAAACCATGAGAAGCAAACTTAAATCTAATAAATAAATCATACAAACTAAATAAAGAAGACAAATCATCGTAAAATGAAATAACAAGAAGTGGCCAACTGTAAAATTCAACGGTCGTCATTATATCTTTAGTGAATATCGCGAATTTTTTCAAAAAAGCGTAACAAAAGCGTAGTTAAGATGCACGGGTACCCAGTTATGCAGGTGGTGCAGTACCACATACCACCTGCCATGATGCCCCATTGTGCGACACATTTACCACATGCAGGTAAATACTTTTACATGGTTAAAGTGGAATTATTAAATTCAAGTACAACCTAATAAAAATATTTTATTTTGTGGTCTGTTAAGTTCCGTTCTTAACTTTAAACCACTTTTCAATAACTAATGAAATCCAGATATTTTGGGAATTGGGAACAATACCCAAATATTGTTAAATATTGCATGCCTGGTGAAGATCTTATAGAAAATAAAAGCGAATATTGCAGTTTCTTCTTCGCCTCCGTCTTTTCTCAACTATATACCTGGGCAACATTCAGGTTAATAGTCCCCACAACGCTTTGTGCTGAGTTTCTACTCCTACCTGTCTCCTACCATACTTATTTCTGTCATATCTAACCTTCTTTCATGCACTTCCATCATCAGTGGCGTATTTCAAACCAAAGCAGCGAGAAGGGAGAAGAAAATATGAATTCCTGCTGAACGCTCCCATTGGGAAGGGGAGGACTCTCGACAAAGGGAGTATTCCAGAAAAACATTTTATTAAAGGAAGCTTTTAAAGCCGACGATTTTAGCATTACCGGAGCGGCATGTTCGGTCCTATCGCTATTCTTATTATTTGTTGTATTGCTATTCCTTGATGTTTTATTGATATGCCTTTGTGCTTGTTAGAGTTGTTACTGATGCAGTCATTAAATGAGTGTGTAGTAATATGGATATAGAGGACCTTTGAAAGACTTGGGAAATTTCTTAGATCGTTTCCCACTAAAGGAATGATTATTTTAAAGTAATTTTATTCAACTTAAGAGTTTCCTTTTTGTACGTGTGATATATCTAGACAGGCACGAGATGTGACAGTATTAGATTTTAATGGAATATGTAATTGCTATACAATATTTTTTTCTATTTTTTCAGCAAGTCCACCTTCTGGCGGAGTTAGAAAATATGTTTTTTGGTGCTGTGCTTGTGGCGGTTTGGCAACAATTTTAGGATTCCTATTTCTTGCTGTGTACTTTTTACTGAGAAGTTACACCACGACGCTGGGATATTTTGAAACCATTCCTACCTTCGTACCTGCTACAATGGTAAGAAAATATCACATGGTGATATCGGTCATGTTTCTGAATAAAATCAATTATCTGGAAACCAGAAAGAGTTAGGCATAGGGTAGGCTGAATAAAAAATGTTTAGCTTTTAATAATGAATCTAAGTAATCCAGAAACATGAACTCGTGTAAAGGATGTCTAAAATAGGTGATACCACTATTGCTATCTCCGAAACGGTGAAAGATAGGAGCTTGGTTGAATTAGAGAAAATGTGACATTTTTAGTCCCTATTCATATTCCGTTTACAGAGTTTGATTGGGTTTGATTGGGTTCTCTATAGTTTAATATCTACAGGGGATTTTTTAAAAATAGTCAAAAATTGAATTCTTAAATATCTCGAATACTAAGATAGAAAAAAATTGTTGATGCCAAAGAGATAAAAATTATTTTAACAGTATTTCTGTTTATATTATATATATATATATATATATATATATATATATATATATATATATATATATATATATATAAATTGAATTCTTAAATATCTCGAATACTAAGATAGAAAAAAATTGTTTTAACAAATATATATATATATATATATATATATATATATATATATATATATATATATATATATATATATATTTGTTAAAACAATTTTTTTCTATCTTAGTATTCGAGATATTTAAGAATTCAATTTATATATATATATATATATATATATATATATATATATATATATATATATATATATATATATATATATATATATATATAATATAAACAGAAATACTGTTAAAATAATTTTTATCTCTTTGGCATCGAGGCAGGAAATAAACCTAATAATAAATAACAAATTGTTGCTACTAACACTACAACTATTTTTTTAAATTATTTTTAGCTTATATTAACCGGAATTTGTGTCATAAGCTTAGCAAGGAGGAAGAATAGATACAGTTACTTGGTAAGTACAAAATTAACTATCGTTTTTGAAATAAAAATTTTAGTTTCCTGTACAATTTTCCATATAAGCTTTCAGATTCGCTTTGATTTTTTTTATATTTCAAGCGGTGACTACATTAGTCTCCACTCGAGAAAAATTAAATGTGGCAACTATGAGGATCAGATTACCTGTGTAAGGGATGATTGGTGTGAGAGTAAAATAGCCAAAAAGATCAAACATAAATGAAAGAGATAAAAAAAAGCAATGTTGCCAACTGTTTTCATAATTTTAATAATAATCGTAAAAGAGATCATTTACTGTAAAATTGGACACAAGAGGGATGCGGAAAACCACAGATTCTCTGTCTACATAATGTGTATTTTTTCTAAGAAAGAGATTCTTCAGGCTGGCCATCCTATTCAAATTCCATGACTTTTCCAGGTTTTCCTTGATTTTGCCTTATTTTTTTTAAATTAATTCTTGATGATTTATTTTTAAATTATTTTTTGTTTTGTTGTTTTATTAATGTAAAAATCACCTAAGGCTGTATTACAGATAAAAGTTTGCGGCCTCTGTTGCTTGGTGTGTGCCTTAACGTGCGTTCTGGTCACGATAACCACAACTGTCATCCACATGAACCGTCTACAAACACTTAGAGAATGTGTCTACACTCAAAAGACACAAACATGTACCTGTTACTCTGTCTTGTTGGAGGCTCAATCCAGTGCTGAAGATGGTAAGATTTAAATGACAATTTATATATTTAAAACATTTTTTGTCTCCCTTATTTTAAAGCTTCTACAAAACATAGCTTGATGATTCTTTTCTTGAAAAAAAGGAATCTTCTCATTGAGCCCTTATTAAGGATTTTGTGCCTGAAGAAGGCATTAAGTACCAAAAAAGTTCAATTAATTTTGACGTAATATATAGTTCTTGACACTATGGCGAATGACCTGGAGTGTTGTTTTCAAAGAGATCCTCTAACATATATTCATTACAATGTCTGTATGATTCAAACCATTAATCTGATTGATGGAGTATATACTACGCCACTGAGTAATGATATTTAATATAATATTTTCGCAATTTTTTGTTTTAGGAATGAGATACGTTTTCGATCAGACACCAGATTGTGAAGTAATCCATGGAGCTTTATATTCATGTTTAAGAGCTATGTTTGGATTGTCAGTTAGTGGAATCTTAGTCTGTATATTTTCCTGCATGCTAGTCTACCAACTATTAAGGTAATAATACGAAAAAATAAAAAAATTCATCACAAGCAACATTGTAAATTCTAATATTGAACTTTTTAAAATAATTTATCCTTTTAATTATAAATTTTGTTTTTTAGTCATGAGAAGAAAAAAATGTACTGGGAGCAATTAGAGCTGAGATGTAGATCATTCTATCAGCAATCATCAGTGCTGGCCTCAAGTACTCCTGGTTCGTTAAGGGGACCTCCAGTACCATCTACAACTTACTGCAGTTGCTGTGAAGAGTGTAGGTACTCTTCTGCATCTACAGGACCACAAGTTTATCCTTGGGAGACACATCATCCTACAGATAGGTAAGGTGGCTATTCAGCTTGAGACAACTCAAAATCATTTTTTTTTTATTATTCTCGAAATAAGTAGGTATCCTTATTTTAAAAATACATTGACTGTTTCTGTATGTACCTAATTATGTATTCGCGATCTTAAACGGTTATAGGTGGCAGCACCAATTTTACAAGATGGCGGTTACAGTTGGGATAGATTTCACTGATATACTGAGTGTAAATCACCAACAACATTGCTTGAGGTCCAGCAATATTACATATACATACATATAATAACCTCCGATCATGTACATTTTTTATACACTTTTTTATTTTCCATGAATAGATTTTGGACTCCTGGAAGAGTGGGCAACTTTTATTCCCCGAATCCCGAAGATGGACCACCAGTCAATACAGACGGTAATCGAGGGAGGCCAGGATGGAGCTGGAGAAGATTTCCTTGGGCTAGAGGGAATGTTGAACAAAACGATCCTCCAAGGCAAGCTTTTTAATAGTTGAAAAATATATTATTTCATACGGGAGAACAAATTGAGTGGTGTTTGAAAGTATATGTTTATGACTATTTCCTCTGTTTTAATTCCGATCAATTTTTTATTGGCCTATTAGAATTTATTTATTTTATATATTTGATTTGTTATCCCACGTCCCGCAAGTGACATAGATTATATATACAAAATGGCGGACGCAAGAAGGTACAGTGTATAAAATATTTTTTTATCCTTTAGGGACCATTCGCTAACATATCAGGGAGCGGCCAGCAGTGCGGACAGTCAATACGGCTTCAGCAATAGATCGGGAGACAATGCAATGCAGAGTGACCAAGTTTCAGGTTCAGCGGGATCGTACAGCATGTTGGATAATAGACCTCCAATTGGCGGAGTTTACGTTTGGGGACCACCACCGCCCTATTCTAATCCTAATTCGCCAGCTAGGAGATATTTGCACCAGTCACCAGCGAGGTAAAAAACATTGATTTATTACATTTTTAATTGAATCTCTTGGACCTCCTCTTTATCAAACCTCGCTATAACTGATATTTCTTAAGACAGTGAAACACGTACACGTGGACGTATACAAGATGTTAAGTTTGAAGGGCAGATTTTACATTTAAAAAAATGAAAATAATTATCTTATTATCTAATTTATCTTGAAAACGGCGCGTCAGAGCGAAGAAGTTTAAGAGACACTTTTCACGCAGAATTAATTAAGTTTGAATTTTGCAAAAAATCAGTGGCGTGCCATTTTTTCGCTTGAAATAAAGATTTACAAGCACGTACGCCACTGATGCAAATACATTAGAAAGTAAATTTTTGTACGCAAAAGTACCCTTTGATTACACACTAGCGTGTACCAAAATTCATGTCTTAACGCATTTTTGAGAAAAAAAATATTTAAAAAAGAAAATATTCCACTCCCTATATTTCGAAAAAGAAGCGTTTGAGGATCCATGTTTATATAAACTAATTTTCATATTTTTAGATGTAGAATCTGCCCTTAAAATTTCCTAAAATCTTTTTGTAACACCCTGTATTATTTTTTGCACATCTACTAGCAAAGTATTTTGTTTTTAGATATCATCATAGCCATCACCATCCTCATGGCCACGAGTCTCATTGCCAAATGAGCGAACACAACCAATTCAGAACATCCCGAAGAACGAGGTCTCAGCATATTAATAGTAAAGATAACTATGAAAACACCACTGAACCAGAAATACACCAAGTAAACGAAAACAGCGAAAGTACAGACACTTCCAGTTGCGTCGAGAGAGTATCTCACACATTACCAATAAGAAAAGTTAAGAAGAGATCTGTCAATGAGATGGCATCGGTAAAATCTACGAATCAACCATCAAATCACAGAACCAACATTCAGAACGTTTTTCAACAAAGTGGTCAAGAAGAATCCCACCAAGATCATGTAGAAAATGATTATCACGAACCCTCAGTACCTGAAACAGCAAAGCCAAACAATTCAGAATCTCAGCAGTGTCGATTTTTACCGAGATTGCAAGGGGTAGAAAACGCAGCCTTCCAAAAGCAAGAAAACAGTCCGCAAAAACCGGAAGCCACAGAATCTGAGGTTTACTTTGCTGATGTTAGTAGTTGTTGTAACAATGATGGACAAGATTCTTCGCTGTATGATGAAGCCTTGGAGTCAAATCAGAAATCTGGACGGTTGTTATCCTTACAAAAACCAGTTGAGATTACGGATGAGAAGATTAAGCCACCTAATAGTGCTCAAGAAATTTGTCAGTCCAATGTTCCAGAAGAGGAAGACTATTTAGCTCAAAGAATGGCTAACCGACAAATGTCGACTAGAAGTAGGATGCCTTTTCCCTTGCCAAGTTCTGATGATTTAGAGGAATTTAATACAGATCCTTGCCTACAACTCTTGCCAAAAGACATTTCTCAAAATAGTTTATGTAGTAGCGTGCAAACGCCAATGACTGAGACTACTGATGACACGATATCCCCTGATGAGTGTTGCAGCAAAAATTACTTCCAAGATAAGACAATGGAACAAATGCCAATGCACAGAGGATTTGTAAATACAAATATGGATCAATTTCTGGCACCTGACGCTCAATACGAAATTATTCCAGATAGTGATAATTTTAGAAATAGTAGCAACCTAACAAATACTATCTCTGGAGTGAACTATGACCAAAACTATTACAATCAAGCCAAGGGAAGCTACAATTTTACCGCTTCCAGTCCAAAAAATATCCCTCCAAAGACTTTAAACCTTAGCCAACCAAACAGAAGAAATATTGGTTCAAATATATCGGCCCTGATTCAGAATTTAGGTGGCAACCCAGCTGGATTACTCTATGGGGATGCACATGTAGAAGAAGAGATGCAAGGTCAAGGTTGTCACAGTGACGGAACCATGGACTCGGGGTGGCAAAGTGGCTCAGAAAAAACTGAAAATAGAAATAAGCAAGAAAACAGTTGTGATAATTCGCAAAGACCTGTAAATGTGTAAAAATGTGAATGTTAAGGAAGAAATTACTTATGTAAAAATATAGTTTTAAATATATTTAGAATAATAATGTTGATTTAGGATATTCGTGTTAGGAAAAAGGAAAAAGACTGACGTATTGTAGGGAACAGGACCGTAAATTCGTAGGCTATGTGAAAAAAAAATTATGCTTATGCTAACAATACAGTAAGCTGAAATCTGATATGGCTTCTGTGAAGTCGATGCCAACAAACTATAGGGTAAGAAATTGAAGGAATGATGTATGTCAAATTCGCTAAAAAATAACTATATTTTGGGTTTAACAACAAGAAAACACAACTATAAGATTTAATTTAAGTAAATAGCAATCTTTTAATACGAAATGGTTGACTGTTTAAAATGCACTCAGTTTCTAACTGAAAGGCTGCAGGGAAATTAAATTAATGAATCGACAACGTTTTATTCTTTATTCGTAACACCCTTATATGCTTCGCATATTCCAGGAGGGAAGGTAGAAAAAATTAAGAGTTCAGTGACGTAAAAGAACACACTAAATTAAAATTTAAACAATACAACAAATTATAAAAAAAATCTCAAATTAAACGTAACTGATCATTGATCAAAAATGACCAAACTTTTTTATCCGGTTTTGCAGTTGTATTCAGTTGTGCTTTCTTTTAGTTTCACAAGGATATTAAAATATTGTACACAGTAAATATCCATGGATATACAAAAGATGTCCCGTAAATACAACATTTTGCCAAAAGTCCATTCCTTCTGTGTAGAATTGCAGTGAAAATCCAACTCGCTGCTCCTATCTTACTTAAACCGATTATTTACTTATACGATTTCGAGCAGTTCTTACGCAACCTGGAAAATTGGAGTTGGCCTTTGTTGCTACTGCAGATTAGAAAGGATCATTTTGAAGAATCGGTTATCTTCATGTTCAGAAGAAGTCCTATGTCCGCCACTTCCTACTTTTCCGTCTAGTGAATTTCTTTCATTATATTTCTTTTTTATGTCATGAGCAATACACTGATACTCCGAGTCTTCCGCCTACAGTTCTTCTTGACCAACCTTCTTCTATCTAGCGTTTGACTTTCTCTTTTGCTTTTGATGTCATCTATGATTGTCAAATGTCAAAACGCTGAGTTTTATCATAAACTGAACTATAACCATAGATTTCTTAATTTTGTTTAAAATTATGATGAATCAGTAAAAATTTGAGAAGTATTAATTTATAAAAAGTTGCCTACACATTCTGGTCTAGTTTATTTAATATAATTTACAGGAACTATGACTCTAAAATTAAATAATAAGTTGAGACAATATATAGAAGCCCCCAGGTAGATAGATGTGATAATTATACAGGGTGTAAGTAATATTCAAAAGCTATTATAGGTGTAACCAAAAACAGTGAAACAGAATTTGGTATTACATTACTTACCCACAGTGTCTCGTGCAGATAATATCCCGAAAACTGGTTATTTTTGTAGAGGATATTTCTTTTTGTTTTTTTACTTTATTTTATTATACCCTGTATATATGTAAAAAAAGGTACGACTAAAAATGGCAATTTTGAAATTATATATTTATATAAGTATAAGATGTAGATGAATAAGTTTGTAAATTAATGTTTAAATTTAAATGTTGAATAGAAAATTATTTATTTAGATTTTTGATGTTCAAAAATGTAACGTAGATTATTTAAAGTTTTGATGTTAGGAAATATTGTGTTTGTATGTAAAATTTATTTATATATACTTATTAAGCATTTTTGTATTGTTGAAAGTATATTTTAATAAAAATGTGCTTTGAGTTGTAGATTATGGTAGTTCTTTTCTCTCATAAACATTTTTTTTTCAATTTTTAATCATTATCGTTCGTCTCTAACTGTCTGAAAAGTGGCTGAAGTTATTTATGAAAAACTTCATTAAACGACTTAAAATTACAATAAAGAACGGTAATCTAATCCCAAATCATCAATTTGGCTTTAGATGTAAGTACTCTACGATAGACCAAGTCCGTCAAATAACAGACATAATAGCAAAGGCACATCAATAAAAGCTAATTTGCTTAACTATCTTCATAGACGTAACTAAAGCTTTTGATAAAGTTTGGCACAAAGGACTAATCAACAAATTAAACAGAATCTTGCCAAAACAATATGTAGAGTTGCTAACCTCTTAGATTACAGATAGTGTGTTTAGAATTAAACCTGAAGATGAATACTCTAAACTAAAAGAAGTTAAAGCAGGTGTGGGAGTGCCTCAAGGAAACGTCTTGGGTCCCGTCTTTTATTGACTGTAAAGTTGTGACCTTCCACAAACAGAATATGTGACTGTGGTTACATTCGCAGATGACACTACTTTATTAGCAGTAGGAACAAACCCAGATGCAGCAACCAACCAAGACATACAAGCTAGCGACCAGATTTACAATTGGACCACAGATTGGAAGATTAAGCTTCATTGCCAAGAATATATTAAACTAAGATGGAAGGAACATATCGTTGAACAGGAATGCTTGCAATATTTTCATTATTGACTTTCTTAAAATACTCTTAGGTTTAATACTACTAAAATTAATTAGGTTTACACTCATACTCTTAAAACTTAGGTGCCCCCCCCCCCACATTATTATGATGTTAAAATTTTCTAGAGAAAGAGGGATGACCAGAAAAACTACACGCATACTCCAAAATTCAGTCTTTATTTTTGACAAATTACCTCAAAAATACAAATCGAATGAAATTTTTAAAAACTTCCATTTTTAAAAAATATTCCGATCTAATCAGTACCAAAACTAGTGAAAAGTTACGTATTTAACTTACAAAATTACAAAAATCTTAACTAAGCGTTAATAAGTAATAAAAACAGACTTATTTAAAAAAAATCGCCAGCAATAAAAATTATTAAATAAAAATCTTTTCAATATTATAAAAGGTTTCTAAATAAGTCTGAATAACTAACAAACTTAATAAAAGTTATAATTTTTGGTGGACTAGTTTGTAACACTCTAAAAACTAAGTGCCTTAATACAAAAATGAAGATAATTTACAGAGTGCTTTTATTAATATTTTTATATTTAATATAAACTATAGGTATCCTAAATTAATATTAAACTTTTTAGATTTCTTAGGCACTTACTCACGACTTGTGACCAATCATAACAAAGCATTTTTATTATTCACGGTTCCTTAAACCAATCATGAAGAAACTTTAACAAAATTTCTAAAACATGAAAGCAAGCTTATAAAAACAATTGCCGAATCAATCAAATCATTGTGTCAAAAGTGTACTGTAACTTAAACTTTAACAGGTCACAATTTTTTAAACATAAAGATAGGTAGGTACATAATTTATAAAAATTTTAATAATTAAATTTTCAGACTTTTTAATAAAATTGTCGTAGAAAAAATATAGTATTCTTGCGGTAATGACTACTATTTATTATCACTACCGCTCCTGAATAATATACTATTATTAATATTTTATAAATATTGGAACACCAAACTTTTATTTTCAAACGGGCATAGTCTTAAAAAAAGTCCATTTAGTTGTAAGATTGCATTTAATACAAAAACAGAAAAATAAAAAAGAATAATTTAAGCTTTTGCGGGGATTTGTTAGACCGGTGAAAAATATTTTGTAAAAAAACAAAAATTATATTGACACTAGAGGCACTCACATTTTTATGTCAGTTGACGTATGTATGTATAATCGCTGAGCTTATATAAAATGGCGTATTATCCAGCAAGCCTAGGAACTCGGCTTAAGACTCAAAGTATGAAGGGATCTTTTAGAAATAAAAAAAAAATTGAGAAAAAAAAATAAAATGAAAAAAGTTAATAAAAATAGAGGTGTAAGTAATAAAGTATATTTTAAAATTGTTTCAAAGGTAGAAATTTAGTCCTGCGTACTCCTCAATTTTAAAACTTTTAAAAACTTCCTCAGTTGTTGTCGTTGGCGTTCAAAAAAGTTGATAACTGAGTACTTATTGGTTTCGAATTTAAGATGGTACAGTTGCGGACGAAAAATCCTGGACACATTTTTTTTAATGTAATTCAACTTTCTAGAGCTTAGATCACCTGAATTGCACCTAAAAGTTGTCATGGAATTTTTACCAAAAAGTACAGTTGGAGAATTGAAGCAGAAATGGGAAATGATCTCTTAATAGAATGCGAAAGGTAGAGGCAGAGAGCAGATGCAGGAAGAGAGCAGGCTTATATGGCTTAATACGCCCCTGGATATATAAAGTCAACGTACCATAACCTATAGAAATAAATTAAAAGTGCAACATAAATGCTAACGAACAATTTTTAATCAATTTTTATTGGCAGTTGAAATCGTCACCTCCAGCTTCTTCATTGTCTTGTTCATTGTCGTAATCATCATCGCAAGTTGCTTCTTGGTACTGCTGGTACTCTGACACTAGATCGTTCATATTCGATTCTGCTTCGGTGAATTCCATTTCGTCCATACCTTCACCTGTGTACCAATGGAGGAAGGCCTTTCTTCTGAACATGGCGGCGAATTGCTCTGAGATTCTCTTGAAGAGTTCTTGAATAGCAGTGGTGTTTCCTGAAAAAGATACTACGTTTACAATTCTACAAGAAACTGAGGGTACTTTAACGTGACCCAATTGTCAACTAGAACCAATTTATTGATGTCATCGCACAGGACTAGTTGAATATGGTTGCTATGGTTACAACTATGATGTTTTATAAATAAGTTGTTAAAGTTTGATACTCATAAGTTGAACGGTGAAAAAACTGTGAATTTTTAAAAGCGGCATATCAGAAAGAGCTAGATTTTGAAGAAATCGAGTTTCAGTCAGTTCTTAAGTATTGAAGTGATCCGGAAAACATTGATTCTGTCCAGGATATGATTTTAGAAGATCGACGAATTGGGCTTGCGACGCACTTTGTTAAAGAGCTACAAAACTGTCAAAGATACTGTGATGAGTATCTCTGACTATGTACTTACCGCTTCAAAATGAGAAGAAAATAAAAATTAAATTAGCAAATAAAGAATATAAAAGAAGAACAGGAACTTGAGTGAAGCAAGCTGTTACTGAGCGCGTGCAAATTAGCCTTTAGCTCAGTTTGCCGGATGGGTTCTATTAGGCGCCACCAGTTTTTCAAACCGACACAAACTGGAAGTCGCTTTGGTGGTCTAGGAACCTGCTTCCCACACAATAAACCTGTTATTGATAATTTAAAATAAAATAAGTAAGGCGGGGTGAGCTGAATAAAACCACGAAACGACACTTAACCCTATATATATATATATATATATATATATATATATATATATATATATATATATATATATATATATATATATATATATATATATATATATATATATATATATATATTACATAAAAAAGTGGACGATGGTCTTCGGGGAGACCTAACCCCGCAAAAACTCCTTGAGGAAGTCGGTCCTCATTGAAAAGACACTGGCAGTACAGGGAATATTTATTCCCGCCGAAAGTTTGGGGAAATTCATCCCCTCCACAGAAAGAAAGGCTCTTTAGCCCCTCCGGGAAAAACCTTCCTTGGAGGGTGTTAGACGTTAAGTTCTACGAGACCAATCTCAAAAAAAGAACTGCTACCAACTGCTAGGTGGTAAATAATCGAATTTTAACGTATTGGAGATTTGATGAAAAGGTACAACAGTTTTTGATTTACAGGGTTAAGCCTGAGAACAAAAAAATCACAGTCAGATTCACAATTGCCAAAACGGGCCTAAAATCTCAGGATTAGTATTCCTTGAAGCAACGAATTACAGGGTTACGAGCTTATCTGCCTGTTAAAGTCTTTTATCTGCCATTTACTGTATTCGTAGCAACAAGGAAAAAATACCATTATTGGCGACTCTATTTAAGGAAATCAGCTGCAATCAGCTGCTTTATAACGGGGAAGAAGGGCTTACTAGACGACAAAATTGACAAAGATGCCAAATAACACGATTATGAAGACAAAGACAAAATGAAAACATTCCCCGTTATAGTAGTTTGCAAACAGGCTAAAGAGCCTTGCAAACCCAAGCATCCATTGCCATATAGGTGATGATGGCTTTTTGCCATCACATCAACGCAAGGCCTTACCGCCTTATCTTGAATAAATAAAATTTTGTATATACTTCGGTTACATTGTAACATTTTGGTCAAGTAAACATAGTGTGTATTAGTTTTTCAAGTGTGTGGTTTACATTTTATAATATAATTTTCACAATAATAAACAACTATGAAACTATATTTTAAATATTTTAATTTTAAAATTAATAGATGCATTATAACCGCTGTAGGTTGCGGTTTAGTGTCTAAATTTAACATTTTAAAAATTTGATGTTATGAATAATTTATATGCTTATTTGTAAAATATTTAATAATTAATAACATGTAGATTTTTGTAAACAATAAAACCGCATAATTTGTGATTACACTTCGTTACAGACGTAACATAATTTGACAAAAATAGATTAAAAACATTAACATTAAAAATGTTGTCTCAGGCCATATTTATTTGGTTTTCGTTTGAATGAATTGCTCTGATTTTTTTCTACGAGTGTGCGGAAAGTAACCACTTTCCCCACTTAATTAGCGGCTAGACATAGAAATACGATCTCTCAGCCACGCCAATGTTACTGTTACCTAAATTGGTCATACTGAAAGCTAATAGTTTTTCATTTTTCATTACATGAGTAATCGGAACTTGATTGCAAATTTTACTTGCAATTAGTAATAAGTAATTGATTTGTAACCAAGTAATTGTAATCAGGAATCGAATTCTTTTGGATTGAAATCGTTCCAGCTCTGCCTACCTATAAATGTTGAAGACATCTTAAGACCAACTGGGGGAATGTCACAAACAGCAGTCTTTACATTATTTGGTATCCATTCTACGAAGTAGCTACTGTTCTTGTTTTGGACAGCTAGCATTTGTTCGTCTACTTCTTTCATTGACATTCTGCCTATAAACCATACAAAATATACGTAGTTAAAAACCCATTTTCTTCATATTTTTATTCAAATTCTAATTCAAATTTTTGAACATTGTGAGAAAAATGAATACAGTGTTTTTCCTAATTAGGTCCTAATTTTTTTATTTTTTACCATGTATTGTGAAAAAGTACCTTTGTTTATAAAAGTCGAATCTACGTAAGAGTAGTAAAAAACTCACCCGTATAATACTTTCTTCAGCGAGAGAAAAAAAAAAAGAATTTGAAAGTTATTTACCTCTAAATACAGCAGCAACTGTAAGATACCTCCCGTGCCTGGGATCGCAAGCCGCCATCATATTCTTAGCGTCAAACATTTGCTGTGTCAGTTCTGGTACGGTCAAAGCTCTGTATTGCTGACTACCTCGCGATGTCAGTGGTGCGAATCCGGGCATAAAGAAGTGGAGACGGGGGAATGGAACCATGTTGACAGCTAACTTACGGAGATCAGCGTTTAATTGACCAGGGAACCTGAAAAAGTACAGTATGGAAAAATAAATGATACTCTCGCGGAACTAAAATCTTTTTTGCACAATCGTGGTTTTTTGTCACCTATTGCCATTATTGACCGAAACAGGAGGTTCATTTTACTGACAGTAAAAATAAAACTCTATACAATAGTTATTTGTTTTACTAGGCATAAAAGCACAAGATTTAATGCCGCGGCTGGTGTTTCATAGCCGAGCGTAGCGAGGCTATGAAACCAGCCAAGGCATTAAATCTGCTTTTCTGCCGTGTGAAACATATAATTTTTTCTTCAAGTTTGTTCCAATTCCACGCAAAATCGACTTTTCCATATTTAAATTGCGTTTCATTATCAATATCCAAATAACTAAATTATTTTATCAAAGGTAACCGGGCCCTGCGTTACTATGTTTACCGCTGATGATGTTTGTTGAATATGTTTGTTTACTGTTTACTTTGTCATTGTCAATTTTGAAAAGTTGTCATGTTAGAAATGGATTTACTGCAAAGTGAGGATGAATTGATGCAATTAACACCACCTGAGATAAGAGACCAGGCGCGAGATGTGGAATTTAACCTTTTACCAAAAAAATCAAGAACTGTATATGAACTCACATACAGCAGATTCATGGAATATAGACAGAAGAAAAATATAGGATCTTTCTCTGAAGATGTGCTGATTGTCTAGCAACGAACTTTTTCTGCCTAGGCAGTAAAATTGGACTTTTTCTGCCTAGGCATTAAAAGTACAACTTCTAAGCCTGCCAAGTGTCATTAAAAGGCCGCTTTTAATGTCATTTGGAGAAAAATGTATTTTTCTACTCATGTCAATAAAAACCTGTATTGTATGTTGAATAATAGATTCAGAACATGGTACATTGTGGTTTACACCTTTTCATTGTGCTTCAATCACCATGGTGATTGAACTACAAAGTTCCCATTGTGCACGGGTATTTTTTACAAAGGTGGCGTTGACAGGCGCCGCGTCAAAATCTTTATAATTTCATTGACATTTTTTGACATCTTAAAAAGAAAAATATTACTAATCCCATTTTATTAACAGTAACATTCGTAGAAAAGGTATAGTGTAAAACTCGCATGGAATGACCATTTCCTACTCGTATGATTTGCAGCACTCGCCTGCGGCATCGTGCTGCAAACGTCATACTCGTAGGAAATGCATGTCATTCCATGCTCGTTGTACAATATACTATTGTTATTTTCCTTTTTGAGAGGAACTTCAACTTCTTTACAGTCGAAATGATAGTTGTTACAGGGGCATTAATAAACATACCTAAGGCAAGTAGTAACTCCAGACATTGTGAGAGATACAAGATGATTTAAATCACTATAACTTGGATTCGGTACTTTCAATGTCCTAAAGCAAATATCATAGAGAGCTTCGTTGTCTATACAGTAGGTCTCATCGGTGTTTTCTACAAGTTGATGAACTGAAAGAGTTGCATTGTATGGCTCAACAACTGTGTCTGACACTTTGGGACTGGGCATTACGGAATATGTGTTCATTATCCTGTCGGGGTACTCTTCCCTAATTTTTGAAATTAAAAGTGTACCCATACCAGAACCAGTACCGCCTCCAAGGGAGTGTGTAAGTTGAAAACCTAAAATAGAAAGTATGGATATATATGAACTATACAGATATATAATGATGAACAAACAAATTCCTAAACCATAAACCAGTAAATCCACCTAAATGTTTCAAGGGAGACCCGCTTTCCGTCTATTCGAGAATTTGTCTATATTCTTTATAGCCTTTGATTAGAGGTATGTTTTTTCGACCAGGAATAAAAATATTCTTCAAAACAATATAATTTTATATCATCGAAAGCTGCCAACTAACCTTGCAAGCAATCACAGTTTTCAGCTTCTTTCCTAACTACGTCTAATACTGCATCAACCAGTTCAGCTCCTTCTGTGTAGTGACCTTTAGCCCAATTGTTGCCGGCTCCTGATTGGCCGAAAACAAAATTATCTGGCCTGAAGAGTTTTCCATACCTGCCAGATCGGACAGCGTCCATGGTGCCGGGTTCCAAGTCAAGTAGAATTGCTCTTGGTACGTATTTTCCTCCATTATTAAGTGAAGCAACTGAAGCAAAAGAAAACAGAACGTGTATTTTTCTATGCTTTCTAAAATAACTTTCTGGCTTGGTTAAGCAAGCCGAAACAAAAATAAGCAAACCTGAATATATTTGTCTTTTTTAGGTTTAAAATGAGACTTGCTTGGGTTATATTTCTCTTACTATTAAGTACTTCAAAAGTTGTTCAGAATGACCACCATGAAGTGGCGGTAATAAAGTCGATTTTGGAACTCTGCCAAGAAATAACATCTGCCATTCTCGAAAATGTGAGAAATGAGTTCCAAAATCCATATTATTACTGTCAAGACGTTCATGGCAGTCATTTAGAACAACTTTTAAAGTAATGAGAGGAGTAACGATATTTGAATTTTCAGGCCGACATGTTTGTTGCACAAATATTTAGTTCATAACTACGTTACTATGTGAGGAATAATTATTAGTTCTTCAAAAAAAAACGTCTTTCGACAAGAGTGTTTTTTGAAAAGCCGTATCTATTTTCGAAAAAAAAAAAGATTATTTTCGAAAAAAGGTATTTTTTAAAGAAAAATAATATTTTAAAAAAATATTCAAAAGTTCAATAAAAAACCCGTTCTGACAAAACCTGGCCTTACAAACTCATTCTATTGGTTCAGTATTTTTGCTCAGACTATAATATAGTTTTTAATAAATTCATATCAGGTTACTCATTTACCAAAAATGGTTATTTTTATCTCCCCCTGGGTGATGTGATTAGTAATTATAAAGTTGTAATTAATATCGGCGGCTTTGTGTTGCGTATCAAAGATCCGCTATATTAATTAATTTATAACATTTTTAGGCGTATTAATAATGCAGTTTATTCTAAATTAGACCAATATTTAAATTGGAAATGCCATGGAATCTACAAAAGTCGTCAGTTTTTCTAGAAACCTATTCTATGGCTCTATGTACAGGGTGAGTCTTTTAAAGTGTTACTAGGCGATATTTCGCAAACGGTTTAAAATATTTTCATGAAATTATTGGGAGTTAATAGGGAGATGGGGGGACATATTTAAACATATTTTTGACATTTGCTTCCTCTCTCTATTTTGAGAAACAATACAGAGAAGCAGCACTAGTGTGGGCGGAGAGGTTTGCTGATAACCCGAAATCTCACAAGGCATTTAAAAGGCTGGAAACCAGAAGTCGTACTACTGGCAGTCTGAAGACGAAACGAGTTCGGAAGCGAACTCAAACGGACGAAAATAGGGCAGTTGGCGTATTAGACTTTGAAATTGCGTTACATTTTGCAATGGAGTCACAAGATGAATGCAAGAAAAGGTTGCTGAATGTTATTTTTTCTGATGAAGCTACTTTCCATAGGTAGGATTTTAAGTTATCCCTTATCAGTAAAAATTTAATTTCCTTTTTTTTTATTTGGTTGTTTTCTTGAGGTAAACAGACACAATATGCACTTCTGGGCGTAGGAAAATCCCCAATGGATGAGAACTCTGCCAAATCAAAATCCCTGGTCAATTGATGTCTGATGTGGTATAATCGGAGATAGACTTATTGGTCCGCATTTCTTTGAAGGAGATTTAAATGGAGAAATGTACACAGATTTTTTAAGAAACCAATTACCCCTATTATTAAACCAAAATATAATTCCTGCCATGTGGTTTCAACAGGACGGAGCTCCACCCCATTATGCAATGTCCGTTATCATTTGAATGAAATATTTAAAAACAGGTGGATTGGACTAGCTGGTCTGGTCAATTGGCCTGCTAGGTCCCCGGATTTGACCCCCTGAAAATTACTGTTGACGCCAGCACTAGTATATTTATTTTGTGCCAGCACTATGTTATGTTATACCTACCAATTATTATTGTTGTTAATTGTGGTAACGATAACTCAATAAAGTACATGAAGATATTTAAAAAATTTAAATGAAAATGATTCACCGTTGTAGTCGCCTTGGTTTCCGGTGTTTTTAATTTGGAAACATTAATGTTTTGCATTTTAATGGCCTGTTAGATGCGCCATTTTTGTATACCAACATACAGGGTGTCTCCCGATTGGATTAAATATACCACAAATGTACGTAATTTTGATTCTTCGAGAACGAATCACTCTTACGTATTATTAACGAGCGGTAATGAGAGTAATTATTTACGAGGATGGAATCTGCGACACGAACGCCAAGCGAGTAGAATCCAAAAATGTGATAAAAATCATACCATCCAATTTAAAATAAGCAAGAAAATAAATGTTTTATACTATATTTTTTTTTATTCGATGCTCAATAATTGTTTTGCTGATAAAGATATATGAATGATCCATAAAAATCCCCAAAACTTTCATATTTAACATTTTCCCCATCTTTAAAAATAAAAAAATTATAAGGCCTGTTCACTTTTATTTTGTAATCCCTGTACATATTATGTTATGCATGTTTTTCTCAGGTTTAAATGAATAAAATAATCTTATCAAAATCCATTCGTGCATAATATTTTTCTTGCACTTGCCATATTTTACGTGTCTTATTTGCTAGCCTTAACAATTTTATTATGGGTTCCTTAAAAAGAATTCTAAATGGGCAATTACGTTTAGTGTTAAAATTAAATAATTTCCTATTAAGCGAATAAAAGCATGTAAGTACTAAAGTACTAATATGATTAGGTGCGAAAACCGGACGATGTTTCTTTTTGATATAAGAAATAAATAGTGGGTGCACAGAAAACATACTCTTATTTTTAGACAAAATATTTTTTAAATCTGTTAACTTCTGTGAATGTCAAAATGAACTTTCTTGGAATAGGTAGGTAACTACATTACATTTTGTTTATTATGCCTAGATCGCTATAAGTAAGTGCACCCCACGATTTTAAATTTAATTATGTATTTAAAGACCAAATGTTTTATAGCTGTACAACAGAAAACCGGGGTATGCATATGTGCGGAGTAAAGAGAGGCGCAGTTTGTTAGTTGCTTTATTTTCCGCACGATGCGCGCACTGCACACCCCGGTTTTCTGTTAACTTGTACAGCTATAAAAGGAAAATAATTGTGTGTTTTTTAGTTTTTTAAACTATAATTTATTAACACAATAGCTCAAATTAAGACATTATCGGCCCGATTCTCCAAGGCTAGACCATTCTAAATTTTATTGACAACCAAAAGTTTTAAACTGACAAGCGTAAGAATAAGACAACTAAGTTTTGTACCAAGAATTTGTCTCTTAGTTTTTTCGCAAATTTATAAGGAAAAGGGCTCTTTTAGAACGCACTTTCTACAAGAACGGCAGGTGTTACTTCCTGCCATTCTCGAAAATGTGAGAAGTTAGTTCTAAAATTGACTTTATTACTGCCAAGAATGGTGGTCATTTTGAACAACTCTTAGGGGGTTATATACAGTTAGAATTTTCAAAAAATCGATTTTTTTTAAATTTCATTTTCGTAATGTACATATATTCCAGTACACACACAGAAAATTTCAAGGCAATCCGGCGATTATTTTCGAAGTTACACGCATATTTGTAAAGACGTGTTAGAGCGATTGTACGCTATGTAAAGTGCTTTTGAAACTTTAAACGCGTTTTTCTCAAAACTGTGTTTTTAAAGTCGGTGACGGAGATTTCTCGGAAACGGCTGAACCGATCAGTCTCAAATTTTAACACAAGCTTCTTAAGTATATTTTTTACTAATTAATCGAAGGTTTTTTCTCACCGATAAATATTTTTTTATATATAAACAATTTAAGGCCAAAATTTTGGTCAAAAATCGATTTTTTTTTGAGAAGCCGCCATTTTGTCAAAAAATTTTATTTTGATTATTCCTTCGATTAATTACTGTAACGAAATCCGTGTGGTTTTTCATTTTCGATAATCCAGTCCAGAGATATCGTTGTCACCGCAAGATGCCTTTTTTGAGAGGAACTCCTGGAGATCAGCTATAGCAGCTTTCAAAATTATTATTTTTACAAATACAAAAATCTTAAAATACCTTTAAAAGTTACCATAATATGTGTACAAATTTTCACATTAATAAATTTAAAAGTCTTCTCAGGAAAAATTCTTGAAAAATGGCTTTTTTAGGCCTCCTAACTGTATATAACCCCTTAAAGTAATGAGATAAGAGAAATAAAAGTATTTAAATAAGTACTTTTTTAAGATAATTTTGAAAGTCATGCATTTAAAAACGAATTAAGATACGGACCTCGGGTTTGCGTTAAAATCTTTCTTTGTCGAAGATCTTCAAAATGAGGTACCACATGGTACAGAGTTGCATTTAAAATTTTTGACCTCAACTCCCTAGCTTCGCCCCTCAGGGGATTGAAAAAGTAGATTTATTAACCAGTAAGATACTCCTAAAATTTGGTGTCTATCTTTACTAATAGCAAATATATTTGCCCCTACTAAGACTTTTCGGACATCCTGTACAAGGATACCATACAAAACTAGACAACTCAAATTTAGAACGGGCACACGGTAGTTTAGACCACTGAATTTAGTTGAAAATAAAGCAGATGCCTGCCTTTCAGCCTTTTTCGAAATACGACACCGGACATGCAGAAACAGTGTTAGCAGAGTAGAGAAATGGGGTTACCGTGGTGTTAGAGTTAGCTGTTTGATGTGTGGTAACTTTGTATTAAATAGGTACATACATATAGGCCAAGCAATAGAGCGATTTGTACTGACATTAATACTATTAGAAAACCGGCTGTGCCATCATCTAAAAGATGATCCGTAGATGATTGCTGTTATATTTCCAACTCTGAAATTTTTTCCTTTAATTTGTTATAAACATTTTTAAGCAAAAAACGCGATATTTTTAGTTTTTTGCTTATAAAATGGAAAGTAATGAAGCAATCTTAATGGTGCAAATGGACGATTTGTAGAGAATAAAAATACAAACAAAATGATAGGTCGAACGGCCCGATGGGATAAGTAGCGCCGGAGAAAATTAGGAAAAACGGGAAAATTAAGAGTTTTTTTTAAAAATTCGCAAATCGGCCATTTTTACACGTAGAGGGCTCAAACTTTGGGGAAAAGTAGTAATTTATAGCTACTTTATGTGTGCAAAACCCCGACCCTGTCCGACGATTAGTTTTGCCACAATCGTCATTATAATTTTTCAACACACTATTTTGCAACAGGTCTGGATGCTCTATGGACCGTCCGATTTTAATTACTGAAACGGATTTGATAAGTACAAGTTCAATTGAACAATATGTATATCTTAATTTTTCCATAAAATGCTACGAAACCGGTTGAAAATACACGTAAAGATGCGTGAAAATGGCCGCGCGCTCGGCCATTTTCACGCATCTTTACGTGCATTTTCAACCGGTTTCGTAGCATTTTATGGAAAAATTAAAATATACATATTGTTCAATTAAACTTGTACTTTTCAAATCCGTTTCAATAATTCAAACTGGACGATCCATAGAGCATCCACACCTGTTGAAAAATAGTGTGTTGAAAAATTAAAATGACGATTGTGGCAAAACTAATCGTCGGATAGCGTCGGGATTTTGCACACATAAAGTAGCTCTAAATTACTACTTTTTCCCAAAGTTTGAACCCTCTACTTTTAAAAATGAGCCATTTATGAATTTAAAAAAACACTCTTAATTTTCCGGTTTTCCGGATTTTCTCCGTTGCTACTTATCCTATCGGGACGTTCGTCCTCTCATTTTGTTCGCATTGTTATTCTCTACAAATCGTCCATTTACGCCATTAAAATTGCTTCATTACTTTTCATTTTATACGCAAAAAATTTAAAAAATCGTTTTTTTTTTGGTTAAAAATGTTTATAACAAATTAATGGAAAAAATTTCAGAGTTGGAAATATAACAAAAATCATCTACGGATCGTCTTTCAGATGATGAACGGGCGGTTTTCTAATAGGATTAATGTCAAAAAATCGCTAATATTTTGCTGTGTTGCTTGGCCTAATACGTTAAATCTTATGTTTAAAACGCATTTTTTAATTAACTTTTAAAGCCGAATTCCTCCTATTTGGATCATATTTGGACGATCATAATTTTTTCATCTACTAAATCAGTATAATATTATTATCTACTACAATACTACAAGTCAAATATTTCTCTTTGAAAAACATAATATTAACGCAGTACTAATCAGTTGAATATAACGACCGCAACCACAAAAGACTACTATAATTACAAACATGGAATATTTTACTGTCTGGTTTCCTGTACTTGCCAATAAACCACCAAAAAAGGTTTATTATTTCAGTGATAATATACGGACACAAAAATATAGATATCCTTATACAATGCTCATTTACAACAAAAATCTTGTCAACTGAGACACACATGTTGGCCTTTGAATCTAGCTTTAAGTAATTTAATACCACTCTTGACAGAGCCGGATTTACCTAAGGCAACTAGAAACTCCCTTATCGTAACATTTTTTGGTTTCCTGGACAGTGAGCGCTATACCTATATGTAGCAGGCGCGGCCCGTGAAACTTTAAAGTTGTATATCTCTGTTGCTACTTATGGGACCCATGCCAAGTTCAGGTTTTTTAATAGTGGGCCTACTAGGTACGCTTGGGTTATTGAAATTGACAGCCTGTAATTTTAGTATTTGGACAAATTTTTAACACTGCACTATGAATAGATACTTTAAAATCTACTATTTCTTCCGGTACAAATTCTATGTTAAAATAACCACAATACTCTTTAATTTTTGACATGCAAATGTAACACAAAACAAAATATGGGGGCCCAAATATTGTTACCTGCGACAATAAAACAATTAGGGTAGTTTATCATTAATAACTGCTCCGGGGTCACGTACATCATCTTTGTGCTGAGTTTGTCATTATAAAGAATCTCATTTAAAATATAGTAGAATTAAAAGATTACGATGTGCCGAGTTTGATGCCGCCTTATGACTGAGGTACCATCATTTTTAGGATAATCCAAACTGTGTCGTTCAAGTTCAAAATTTAGGTCAGTTGACAGTGTGTCCTCATTGTGTTCGGTGTTTTAGGTGTCCTAGGTTTTTAAATATATTTGATTTAGATGAATCACATTCTTTTTATTTTTTGCCATTTTGTATATCTTCTTTCCATTGTACTTTAAGTCAGGAAAGCGATATAAAAATCTTCGAACGTTGTATCCAAACGGCAAAGAGCGACTATACATCGCCATGCTAAACGCGAATAGATAAGCAGCCCGCTGTGCTCCCGGTGCTTTTAGTACAAAATAGACATTGGGACATTGAGACAACTGAGATTCTTGAATAGTACGATGTATTTACCCACGCAGATGAAATTTTTGAATTAAATTCATTTTGGTCAAAAATGGATGTGTTGTTTCTGAATATACCTATTCAATTATAATAATTTTACTAGTAAAGTAATTTTATAGCAGCAGTTATTTATAACTTATGACTTTTTGAATTTTTCTGAAAATCTTTTTAATTTCTATGTAATCAGTCGGCTGCCGCCGCCCCCTAGAACCCCCAGATCGAAACGGCCCTGCGCTTAAGATTCTTTCAAAAAAATAGCGTCTTTGGGCCCTTGGGATTTTAAAGCCGACTCTGACGAGTACAATTAGATGTTAATTTTAGCACTTCGTTATGTCGTCTTGTTTCTAACACTATAAATTTTCATGGACATTAACCGAACTCTGGTGTTCTGTGAACCATTTTAACTGTTCGGTAAATTGGTGGCGTTTTGTCATTAAATGTACAATGGCCTTTCAATGATCGTGAAAAGTAGTTTCAGAAATAAAACTCTTTTTGTGACTGATGTCAGAAATTGTCTTTTAAATTACCGATATATGATAAAGAAGGAACAATTTACAATTTAGACGTGAATTATCTTTAATAAAATAAAATTCAAGAACCTAAAAAGCTTCTTCAACATTTGAACAACCAGAATGGCAATAGATAACATTATCAGACATTCTTTTTTGTCTTTTTAATAAACTAGAATGAAGTTAATATTTTTTTTTTTATTTATAAAAATATTTTAATGAAATTTTGGAGTTAATAGGGAGATTGGGGGGGGGGGGGGGGCAAGTAAACAGGATGATTTACTTTTGGGGTCTTCACTTAATAGAGCTTGTGACAAGTAAGAAATCTACTTGATTCTAAAACCTGGTTAATTTTTGCAAGAGTATTTAGTTAATTGGATTTTTTTTTAATTCCAGAAGATATCATTATAACTATTGAACTCACGAAACGAGTGAATTTTTTGCCCCGACTAAATACCCTGCTACATGTAATTAATTATAATTAAAGTTATTGGAGCGTGAAAGCTAAACAATTATATAGATTACATACCAGTGGCTTCGTTATAGTAGACGCTGATTCTTTCTAATTGCAAATCGCTGTCTCCTATGTAGATCCCGCTAGGGTCTATACCGTGTTCCTCAGAAATTACTTCCCAAAACTGTAAAAAAGGACGAAATTAGTGGAGTAAAAACACTTCTACAATTATTTTTTTAACTTGTTCTTTCGTTGGATAGTTCTTCTATGCGTTAAGTAACGGTTGTACAGACAGGCACTAACCAGCATGAATTGGATTTTAGTCATCGTTTAATAAAAACGAATTCCAGCTGGTTAGCGGCTGTTTAATGAAACGGTTTTTATATACATAAATGCTAATCTCATATTGTACAGTTAGGTACACGTACAGGTATTGACAACTGAGTTAGTGCGAAGAAAAATTAATGTTTTTTTCGAAAAATAGATGCATTTTGTAGTTATTTTTTGGAGCTTTTTTGGCATAATCGGCAAATTGTCATTGTCTCAAGACAGAAATGTACTTATGTCAAGCTTTATCTCTATACTTCTAATAAAACCGGCGTCTAACAGGGGTTAAAAATTTAACCCTATGTCCCACTTTAAAAAAATGCACTATTCTTGCATTTTTATTTCACTAACTGCAATATATTATTATTAAATCAATTTGCCTCCAATATACTGGCTTGTTACTAACAGCCAGTTAACGTCGCGGAAATTAGTAGACTGGAAACCCTAAAATTACAGTCATTATTTTAAATAACGTTAATTTTTTGTTTTGACATAAATAAATGATAACAGTATCTGTACGTATAATCGTATATTTTTATGCCTTCCTTGAAAAGACGGAATTAAAGGAAGTTCATTCCTTAAACAGGTAATTATTGAAAACAAAATTGTATATTTTTATGCCTTCTTTGAAAAGAAGAAATAAAATATTGTAAAAAGTACTTTTTAAAAACAAGCTTTTATTATTTAGATGTACTAAAACGAAAAAAAATAGTATAGTTTTTACATTGTGACAATGCTAAATGCTATTTATAAGTGGAAGTAGTTCGCGTGGGTGGATCCTAATAAAAGTAGTACCAAAGTTATCACTGAAACATATATATATATATATATATATATATATATATATATATATATATATATATATATATATATATATATATATAATGTTAAATTTATTGTCTTAAGAGCTCGTCGCGCGCGAATAGTTCATATAGGCCTTAATTTTGTTTGGCAGAAATTGTAAGTAGATACCTAAGTACCTATGTATTTTTTTTCTTTTCTATTCACGCGACAAGCTTTTAAGGCAATAAATTTAACATAATATATTACATATGTTTCATCCTAAGAAACATACAAACTAACAGATGAAATAAAATATCAGCTTGTAATAAAAGGAAGTTCATTCCTTAAGCAGGTAAATAATTGTTGAGAGAAAATAAAATATCTATAGTGCAGTCCGTGTTGTCGGATCCGATCGAGAACACAACTCCTTGTATGCTCGATGTCGATTCTCGGAAACCGGGTTTTTTGAAAATTTTTCCGTTCGAAACTAGTGTTTTCAAAAATTTGGTTTCTCAAAAATTTTATTTTTAAAAATTCAGACATTTTTCAAAAAATTTCGAAAAAGACGCGGGTCTGCAAAATTGTTACTGTTGGTATTGCTTGATTTATTTTTCATGGAAACGACTATAACAATCAAGAATTTGTCTTTTCGTGACATATCATACTAAAAAATGTAGAATAAAAAAAGAAAAATAATGAAACCTTTTTAGAGGATCCTAAATGTCGGTAATTTCCAGTTTAAAAAACTTAGAAGTTCAATTTTTCTATAAAATCTAAAAATGTTTTTCTAAAACAAAGTACATAACTTTCTTCGATTTGGCCAGATGATTCTGAGATACGCTGCGTGATACTGATAGACATAGACGCCGTAGCGTATTTCCATTCTATACATTGCCAGAACGCAGCCATAGAAAACTGCTCGTTTTTTTATGGCTGCTCACCCAACCTGAGCAAAAAGGTGGTCAGGTTTGCTCAGTTTTGATTGATATAGATACATATATATCTATATCAATGAAAACTGAGCAAACCTGACCACCTTTTTGCTCAGGTTGGGTGAGCAACAAGGTGGTCAGGTTTGCTCAGTTTTCATTGATATAGATATATATGTATCTATATCAATCAAAACTGAGCAAAACCTGACCACCTTTTTGCTCAGGTTGGGTGAGCAGCCATAGACAACGAGCGGTTTTCTATGGCTGCGTTCTGGCCATGTATAGAATGGAAATACGCGACGCCGTAATGCCACCTAAAATAACATACATCTGGAATATCTGGATAAACTTTCATAATCTTAATCTTTAAATTAATTTATCTCAAAATAACAAGTTTCTATTTTTACGTAAGTTCATCGAACTTAAAGTAACACTGAAAAACTAACATGTTTCAAACAAATCAAATTCACTTAATTTAGATGTTCAAATTAAAACATCTTTTGTGGTTCATTATAATGTTATGATGCATTTTTTCGACAATATGAAATGCAGGAATAAAATGACATTCCTGAGCTGTTTATTGCTCCCGAGCTGGTGATATTTTTGGAATGCAAGAATTTTAGAAAATTATTTATTTTCTTGCTTATGGGTGGTCGCGTGTTGTAGAGTAGATATTAATGTCATACATATTATTTGTTTATTTAAAAATAAGATGAGAAGGACATTAAGAGCAGTAATTATCTCCCATTCCTATTATTTTTTTAACATTACCTAGTTTTCAGTTATTTATTACAAAAAAAATCGACTTTTTATTGTCAGCATATAAAAAGACATACATTTTGTATTATTTTAAAAACTAGACAAGTTAGCGAAAAATGCTCCAAATAAAACTTCCAAGGGTATTCAAAAATATATTATCTGGAATACGAATTATTTTAAAATTTAAAACAACTTTTTTAAGTAACGTTTTGCATTATAATTTAAAAAGGCAACGTTACTCAACCAAATTTTACTTTTTTGTATTTTTTGCCTACCCTGTACAAAAAAACAAATTTTTGGCATCGTGTATTTTACTTTTTCGTCCATTTGTCAACTCCATTCGTGGACATACTGTATAATTTGTGAAAGAAATAAAAGATTATATTTAGTTCCGTCCCGCCCGGCCCCGGCAAAAATTAAGCAACTTTGTCCAACATCCCATTTTATAAAATTATTTCTCACAAAAATATTAACAAAATTTTAGTTATTTAACAATAGATAATTACCCTATTTGTCATGAGTCATAATCCAATGTTTCTTCAAATGTGAAGACAATGGCTTTAATATTGTAATAATAATGGTAATAATAATTCCTGATATTTTCACATTTTTTCGGTAAAATATGCGTCACATATTTCATAGAATTGTTCTTATAAATTACATGAAATGAAACATTCTAGGGCTAACGTATTCGCAAATTAATTTTGACAAGGTTGAGCCAAATAGACGAATATCATACGTTAAAGACTACCATAGACCGTTCTATATTTTTATCTGGTGCAGAAGCAGAATGGACCGTAATTATTGTTATAGTTTCTGTATTTGTATATTTAGACTAGGGTTGTCACCTGTAAATTCAATAACTAGGAAAAAAATCTTTGAAACTCCGGAATTTGAGCCTGAAACTCGGATGCTTTTTTTCCAACATGGCTTTAACGACGGCACAGAAAAAATACTATTGTATATTTAATTGGATACCAATTCACTCAATGACACACTCTATTCCGTATTGCACAATACAGATTCAGTTTTTATCAATGATTTGTTAACCAATAGGTTTTAAGATTGATTGAAATATAAGGTTTCATTGGTTTTTAATAGATCATTTAAGTATAACAATTATTTGATGCCAGTACTGAAACAAAAGTTGTGGAAGGTGTTGCTACTGTAAATGCAGATATAATCGCATCTTTTTAAGAAGAATTTAGGTACAAATTTTAAAAATATGTATTGATAGGAGACCAACATTTTGAATAATCCTTATTTTATTTCAAACCGTTTATGTTTACAAAATCATTTTTAAGAAACTAAAGCTTTGAGAAATTCTTGTTAAACTACGTATTTAAGCTTAGCTTCTATTTCGGTGCAACTTTGTAAAACCTTTATTCAAGTCTTAAAATAAAAGTACTTTATTTAAGAGTAGTTTTACATTTAGATAAATGTTGAACAACCTGTATACTTTACCCTGCTTCTGATCACTGTTGATGATATCTGATACGCAAAACTTTTTCTTATGAAGGACCTTTCCTCGAAAAATTAAAAATAAAGAAGTTTACGGCGGTACCCCATCAGCACTACAGAAATCTGATTCTATCAAGCGTTTCTTATTACATGTACCTATTTAGTTACAACAGTAGCTGTAATGGTCATTATACGATGGTAAAATTAATTTAGCTCTAATGGTAAATTGGTAATAAGGAAGCCATTATTTTACACGGTGTAAAGGTATACAAATTAATGTTAAACAGCTTGCTACTGGAATGCAAATCAGATATGTATCAGAATGTACACGGTAATAACTCGTCTAATGATAATGGAAAATAATGAAAAATTATATTTCTTTGTGTTGGGAATGGCGGAAAGGTAGAATTTGTGCTTTTGTAATAGATGGCGCTAGTAATACTGTTGGGTTTCTGGGAGTACTCTATATCATTGAATTTAATGTATATATCTCATTACTTTTGTACCACCCTGCACAAATGAATTATTGATCTATAGAATAATTCAATATTGTTTTTAACTTATCGGAATTGCAAGTAGTGCAGATTATGGTACAAAGAGGAAGTACTTTATTAATTATGCTTATTTTTGACGATAAGAATAGGTCACTGTAGTATCTCTGTGTGTCTTAATATGTATATTATAAATGATATCTAATAATAATATATATTATCGTTAGCTTTATTTAGTTTCTTTATTTACAAATAAAAATACACAAAAGTGTTTTTAGAATAATAATTATTTCATTATTGGCAGTATAAAGAATATTTGACCCATTGATAAGGAAGAAGGACTTTGCTAGAAGCACACTGTTTTTGAGAAAATGCATTTGAATTCGGTGTTGCACACAATCATCATCAATTATCAATAAGAAATAAAAAATTATAGTATCAGCAAAAAATAAACATTTTTATTAAGAAAATGCAAACATCTAGCAAAAATAATAAAAACCAAATAAAATACGAATGAACAATGAAAAAATAAACAGCTATTTTGAAGACTTGCTTAAAAATAAAATAATTATTAATATGATGCCGGGTGAATACATTCAATTGTTTTTCGGCAAATGTTCAAAATGCCAGGAGTTCATTTTTCACAGTTTATTTTTTATTGCTCATTCGTGTTGTGTTTGGTTTTTATTATTTTCGATTGATGTTTGCATTTCCTTAATAAAACGGTTTATTTTTGCTGATGCAATTTTTTTTTATTTTTTATTTATTTTATTCTGTACAACATCGAATTAAAATGCATTTTTCTCAAAAACAGTTGCTTCTAGCGACATTAATAAAGTATTGCTTTTTTAGGTGAAAAAGTGGAAAAATAAGAATTTCTATTTAGAATCACAAAAAAATTGTGACGTGTTAAAATGTCTTTTGTGGTCGTATATCGCCCCCTATAAAATACAACAAATTTGAGAACGGATTTGCTTTTCCTACCTCAAATCCCCCCCGCCAACTTTTGTAAATTTATTTAGTATCTTTCCAAATATATTAATAAAAATGTGAAATAAAATTTTAACTTTAACACCTAGTATCTCTCTTATTACCAATATTTGTACTAAGATTAGTTATAGGTTATATCGACGAAACCAAGCCATATATGTTAACAAACACCCTGTATATGTGTATGTTTACTCTACTTAAGTAGGAGCTACATTTTTTAGATTTAAATATACATACCTAAATCGATCTACTTGTAAATATCTAAGTTTATCTTAAAGTGAGTATAATTGATTTAAATAGGTACTTTTTTGTGTAGTGTGCAGCTACTACAGCTGGTCCTAAACAATAAAAAATAAACATGTTTGTAGATGTGTATGTGTAATGTTAATGACTTCATTGTTAGAACAATGAGACAGACCATAATTATGATTATTGTTTTATGAATAATCATGTAGACTAATTTATGTTTACAAATTCTTTGTCGTTGTTTCTTGGATTTCAACCACTTAGAATGCAAAAAATTCTAATTATAGTTACGGTAAAGCAGACGAGACGCATTATATATATAAAAAATAAACAATAAAAACATAATTTTGAGTGATTATCATTGTATATTTATACCAGTAATTTAGGATAATTACAGCAAGATGATTTCGTTCAGATAAAATTAAATATCGTCTCATTTTTCTGTTCGGTTCACTTTATTACCTTGTACAAAAAATCTTCTACGGTTTTTTCCGGAAAATCCAGCAAAACACAACAACGTCGCAAGTTTAATCCGGTAAGCGTTTGCAGAAAAAGTTGATCTTTTACAAGGTTTTTCCAACTTCAAGGACAAAAAGAGCAGTTAAAACTTTAATTTCTGCTGAAATTCTCTTTAATGATCGTTTTGGGGGTAACACAGGTATTAAAGTATTAATAGGTTCCCTCACCAACCCAGAAAGAGAAATATATAGGTAGATAGCACAACAACAAAATAGTATTAAGACTTTTTACCGTTTGTGTAGCCGAAAAAGTTCTATAAACCTCGCTTCGGGCATAGAAAGTGCGTCACTTCGCTCTCGCAATTCCTGCCGTCTTCGCCGTAAATTTAAAGCCTTCAAGTTATCCAAACACCAAACAAAATGCATCATTTTTATTGTGTTTATTCACTTTTTAAAGAAATTTAAGATTTAGCATGCTCAGATAAATAAAAAACGTTAGGTTGATACTTTGATTCCGACACCTCTCATGTTATAGAGTATACGAGTCGGATTTGTATGAATATTCGTAAAACGGAATAACTTTCATCAGCTCGATACGAGTCGGATAATAGAATCCCGGTGCTAATCAGCATTTAAGCATCTCGGAATCCATTTGGCCAAAAGCTTTCTCATACCCAAGTCGTGAACGATGTGAAACACACGTTCATAGGAAATGTGCACTGCTTCTGCTATACGTTTGAGCCAACATCGTCGATTTTCTAGAATCATATATTTGAGAGAATCAATGTTTTGTGTGTGTATGGTCACACAGTTTTTAATAGTGGCGTATGCAGGACACCTAAGGTTTCTGTCATAGAGCAAAAATTTCTTTGCCCGACAACTCTTTCAAAAATAAATACTTAATAACTGACCCAAACTCGATTTTTTCAAAATTTAGCTTTTTCTCAGTCATGCCGTTTTCAAAAATTCACAGATTTATCACCGTTCAACTTATGGATGTCAAGCTTTAACAACTTATGTATTTACAAAACATCATAGCAACCATATTCAATATTGTGTACTAGAAACTTTCCAGACTAACTAGATATCGATACTCCCTCGTATAATTTAAGAATCATGCCCCTTTAAACATAAAATAGACATATCCGCTCAAATGCTGAGATGATACTAAACCGATTTTGTTTATAATTTTACCAAACAAAGTTATACTGTGTTAGTAAACTTAGAGAAATCCAAAATATGAAAGGGTGCGAGAAAACAGACCACAGCGTGAAGAAGATGCAATCTTGCAATATATCACTGGTTACTGGAAGACTTAAAAGTTAAATTAAGTCATTGTTCTGTTTTATTTTATTATCATGAAATTACCAATCCAATATCAAGAAATTATATTATCTATCATATTGTTTTTTTAATGTTGTCTTTTTACCGAAAAAGTATCATAAATCTTAAATAAATTCTATGACAATAGTTCATAAGATGTTTTTGGGCTATTAATAAGAAAACTTTCCTTAAAAAAGAAATTCCACGGAATATCAAAAACTACTAAGTAATATTATCACGGATTATTATGTACTCTAGTTTAGCCTGCCAAAAGAAAATCTGCAACCATTACATATAAACTTAAAACTCAGACAAAATATAAGCGATTCGAAATAGCATATGTATAATAAAATAAAGTCATTGACTTATTTTTATCGTTAAACCCAGACATGTCGGACTCGAATGACCACTGATTAGCCTTTTGTGATTATGTTATTCTATGAGGGCTATTGTAGGTTTTTTTATCAAGTAAAACATGCAATCGCACCCCCAGATAATAACAGAGGAAACTCTTTCAGACCGGCTGGAGCCTGAGGGACGACTGACCCTAGACTTGGCTAATTTTCTTGTCGGCTGGCCTTTCTCAACATGCAAAGTCTGATAAAATAAGTGTTTTCAGTTTTGGTACAAATACGTATGTTTTAAAATTGATATAATTCACTGTTTATGTTTCTTGAATGTACCTCATAATAATGCCTCTTGTGTTGTTTATATATTTGTATTCGTAAAATGGCACGGAAAAAAATCAAAAATCAAAAATGTCAACAATTATGGTGCTTTTCATTTTGTACTAGTTGTAACATTTTCTCAGACAATTGTAAAAATATTTATTCAGAGGATGCAAAAAAGTTTATTTGCCAGTTGTAATTTGTACCATTAAGTTGTGTTTGAGTCTTTGTAGTACAATTTTACACTAATACTTGTAAATATAATTCGGATTCTATAAAAAGAAATTATATGTATAGTATTGTTAATACTAAAATTTTATTGCAGAAAATAGACAGTATTATCATAAATTCTTTCACAATTTGTTACACTAATTGAAACATGATATTGGCAACAAATTGTAGACAAAAACTTGAATTATTTCTCTACTTTTTGTAAAGTAAATAACCTTTAAAATTATACAATTTATAACAAACTGAATACATTTTTAAAACACAAAACTTTAATACGTAACAACTGAAAATATTACTAAGCACAATTTTTTTAAAAATAAAATACACGGAAAAGTGTAGAATAAAAAACAATTCATACTGACTTTAACGGTAGGTTAATATAAATAAATACAAATATACTATTTTATTAATTGATTATTTTGTTTAAGCAATCACAAGTTTTAGTGTAAATTTTACAACAATTTGTAGTAAATGACACAACATATTAAGTTAAAGCAATAGTAGCTAAATGTAGCAGTAATTTGGAATTTTGATGAAAGAAAACTCTTTATAATATTTAAAATTTACTACGATTTGTGAACAATTTTATAGGTTGCTCCGACAAGCCAGGCGGCGATGCCGATGCTGCGATATTTTAGCGGTTTACAATACAGGTTACTGTTTATTATTTATTAGTATCACTTCGTTACGAAAGCATTATTCATTGTTGTCCTGCTTGATGATTGTATTTAAAATGCTTGAAGATAATGTCTAAATAATAATAAATACTGTGTGGTTTCTAATTACGAAGTTCAAAGATTTATTTAAGTAAATTTTCGGACGAAGGAAGTCGACACTCGGCTATATGAAAATGCGCTTTAGTGTGACTTCATTATGCTGATTTATTTTTTAATTCTTTATTTGCATCTCACCATGCATGTTATGAAGCAAATTTTATTCCAGTGCCACGTTTTAAAAGACAATACTTTTTTTTTACTAAACAGGTCAAATATATTTTTTAAAACTACAGTGGCAACACTGCATTCTCTTTCGGGAAAACTCGGCTGATATCGGCAATGACTCGACTGCATTAGTACGGCATGCAAAAATTTTGCAGGTTTCAACCCTTTCTTTTGCTATCACTTCTAGCAGGCACAGGTTTTATGACTTGCTGGATTATGTTAGATACTAAGTAAATTTCGCGCTTTTGTTTCCTTTTCGCTGCAATTATTTTCTGAGAAGTTACAGGTAAGTTTTACCAGTAGATAATGTACTAATATTGGTTGTTTTGGGTCCTCCTTTACATCTTATTTGCAGTGTTTAGCAATCGGCGAAAAACTTTGCATGGGCACGGGATAAAATGGCCGACACAACTGTTAACCGAATGAGGATTTGTACACTTCATTGATGTATTTAAGGGTAAGAATAATATAGTTTTTAAAACTATTAATAAATATTTAACTTTTGACAATATGTTTTGTTGAGACAATATTAACTTCAATATAACTAATGTGACAGTGAATACTATACTATTATTGAAAATAGCGTAGCAGCTTTTTCCGTGCATCAACGACGATATTCTACAAATATATTTTTACTTAAAAATCAAAATTTTTTTAAAATTTAAAACCTTTGGCAATATACCTAGGTAGGTACGTGACCCTACACAGGGATATCCTGCTTCCTGCATCCAAAGTGGCGGTTACAAAACAGTTTTATTATATTGCCTTTATTTGTCTTAAAGACAAAAAAGTCATACCTGTTAAATGACCCTAAAGTCGACTAGTTTTCGAAATATTTGCCATTTTGGCATGCAGCATATTTTTTATAGTGGTTTGAGAGCTATTTTACCATACTGAGTATATTTCAGGAGATATTCGAAGGAACCTGAAGCAATATGGATTAATTTCTTTAAATAACAATGATTTGAAACTACAATTGAGTTAAACGCAGATACAGGTAAGTGTAATGTTTTCTTTTTTTTTTCAAAAGCTTTAAGTTATAAATAAATCAGTTAAATGTCTACGAATAAAAAATGCCTAGCTATAGGACAAAAAATGAGACCTGCACAGTGCACATTATTGCTGTAAAGTTTTTCTCTTATAATTGTTATATAATATGTAAAACAAAGCTTAAAAGATACATTCAGATTATAAGATACTCATAACGAGGTGTGGAGCTTTTACATTTTAACTAATAAATGTTTTATTTCAGAAGGTACCGTCAGTGAAAAAAATTTTTTAGCTGAAAAATAACAGTCGTTCATTTGGACAAGTCCAAGAATATTAGAATAGTACATCAGTTCATGCAAGAAAGCTTTCCAAATTAATGAAAAGGTATTATGTTTCAACTAGATATTATGCTTTATAGAAAGCTGTCATGCATGTTGCCACATTAAACAGTTTAATAAAAAAAAAGATTTTATTTCTAAAGTAATTTGTTTTATTTAGGTAATTATAATAAATTAATATAACAAAAGAAAGGGTCAAAACAGCAGCCGATCCATGAATTTTAGAATTTCTAAATCTTATAAGATTTAGAAATTCTAATATTGTGTAGTTTCTAGCTTCTCCAGAAGTTTTAGCACCCTGAAATCTCTGTTATGGCACATGGGGCCCACATCAAATTTGGTAGTAGTTAATAAATCCATAAAATTAATCAGAAAAATAAATTTAATTTAATATTCTTTTATTTTAATTTTTTTCACAGCAATAAGTCCTTTTTTAACCTATCAAATCTGATTAGGGTCCCGTATGCTATAATTATAATTATAGCATACGGGACCCTAATCAGATTTGAGAGGTTAAAAACGGACTTATTGCTGTGAAAAAAATTAAAATAAAAGAATATTAAATTACATTTATTTTCCAGATTAATTTTATGGATTTATTAACTACTACCAAATTTGATGTGGGTCCCATGTGCCATAACAGAGATTTTAGGGTGCTAAAACTTCTGGAGAAGCTAGAAACTACACAATATTGTATTAACTAATTTACTACAAAGACGTGTTAATTTTTAAAACAATTTTGTATTTTAATATGACGCAATCAGGTAAAAATATAGCAACAGCAGTGGAAAATCCGGTGCAATAATTTTAAAAGTTTTTACAACAGCGCTGTACCAAAATGTAACACAATAGTTGCAAAATAGTCATAGCTTTGTAGTAAAGTATTTCAGACAAATTGTGTAAAAAATATTATCAAGACTTTAAAACTCATTTAATATAAATAACAGGAAGAAGAAAAATTACTGTAGTAAATTATACAACAAATTATTAAAACTACTCGAACAATATATTTGATTTTTTACTCCTATGTTTAAATTATTTGCTCCTAAAAATTGAACTCCATTTACAAAGCATTATTTTAACGACTTTACTACAACACTCTTTTAGATTTTAAACTTCCTTGTCTACTTTTCTGTTGTAACTTTTGTTAGATACTCGTACAATTAATTCCAAAGAAAACGAACAATATCATGAAGCAATTCACAACAAATTGCTCTTGTCCCTATTTTTAAAACAATTTGGAGCAAAAGTCTCTACATTTGTAGTAAAACCTACAACAATTTTTTTTCCGTGGGGGCTAAGCTAGTTTCTAGGATGGGATGAAGCACATTAATGCTTGATTACTTTCAAGAAAGTGAGGTGTTGCAGCAGCTGAAGGTGTTTGGGCCTATCACACTGTGCAGGAAAATCACAGTTTTCGCAGCAACGATTGTGCCTCAAAGCTAACGCAGCAAAGTTTTGAACCAAAGTTTCGATGTGCTAGAACTAAAACCGGATCAATGATTACGAATGTTTTGGCACGTAATGCAACTGATGATATGAAAACACATTTGGTAGAAGTTAAATGTATCCCAATCTTGACTAATGCATCCAACCACGGCTCTCAGAAAATATTTACAATATTAGTCCGGAATTTTCGACCATATATGAAGGTGTACAAGTTAAACTATTGGATTTTCAAGAGCAATCAGTGAAACATCTGACATTACTGTTCAGTACTTAACGAAGGTTTTAAATGAATATAATTTAACTCCAAAAATTGTGGCATTTTCTGCTCCAAACTGCAAATTTGGCGGTTATCAGAGACGAGGTCCCAATAATGTCTTTAGCAAATTGATGTCAAGTTTGAATCGATCTTTAATCGGCATTGGATGTGGCGCACATGCAGCGCACAACGCTGTTGAATCGGCCGCCATTTGATGTTGAAGTCGTTATTGTGAAGATATACTCATTTTCTACATTTACAACGTAAGAGTAACTAACATATTTTTGTGCAGATGTTGATATTGACTACCACAAATTGTTCGGGTACAGCAAAACTGCTTGCAATTATGCCTGCAGTCGAACGAGTTTTAGATGTATTATCTCATCCCCAAGTACCATCTCTTAGTTTGATGGCTGGCAATTAGGTGATTGACCTTATAAGTTTTTTCATGGCCTGCACACAAGGAGACCATTTCTTCTTGTGTATATACACTTAGAAAAATGTTGCACTATTTGCACAATTCTACATGATTTTTTACCAGAATAACAGTTTTTTGCAATTTGTATACAAATTTCTGCAGAAAACATGAACAATTTTTTTCAACTAAATTTTTCTGGAGGTTTTTGGCTCTCTTTTATTGTACTAGTATAGAATTTATTTATTCAATTAGTTAGAATTTAATAAAAATTTTAATCAAAAAGAAAAAGAGGTACTTAACATAACCCTAGTTTTTATTGTTTTATTTCTTAGTTTCCTATTGTTGATGTTAAACGTCATTTCAGTACTAATTAATTCAATCACAGTAGTTGCACATAGTAAAAAATAAATTTAATATTGAATAAAAAAAAATTTGGTGTACTTTTATGAGGGGTATTTATACTTTCGTTGGAAGGTATTTAAACATTGATTTTCATGGGTTACTCTAAACGGTTTTCAACCTACGCAAACCAGGTGAATAAACCTTAAATTTTACATAAAAAAGCAACTAATCTAGCAATGGATTTTTATTCTGAAAAGGAATTGCGTGAATGTTTGACTTTTTGTCCATTAATGTTCTGGGAATTTTTCCATTTCTAGCTATTCAAGCTGTTCTAGCTGTTAGAAATTATTACAGCTCATTACCGAACAACTGTTTATTTCAGCTGATATGTACTTAATGATGTTTAAAGCGCTAAAATGTCGGCGAAAATAAACAGCAAAAAACACTTAAGTTATTAATAATTTTAGGGAAGTGTATAACATACTTTAAACATCTTTAAGTAGGCGGCAATTGCTAGGTGTACCTACTTAACGTTATTTAAAAAAATAGGAAACACTTAATCTATAGCATTAAGGATCAGGAAATATGCTCTTTATGATATAAAGAGGGTAATATAATAGGAACTTTATAAAATCTCACTATGTTATATAGTGCGGTTCAAAGATGTCCCCCACCCCCTTTAATTCTTTGAACTGATTAACATAAAAATTTAAAATTTGACACGCTTCAATCACAATGTAAATACTATTTTTTTATATAAATTTCACCCTTTTACAAACACTTTTTGGTTTAGATAGCCCCACAAAAAAAGTTAAAGGGTGTTAAATCGGCCATTCGGTAGGACCTCGACGACCATTCGATGTCAAATTTATCAGGAGTATTTCAAGAATTAGAGGCTCTACTGTAGTTTTCAACAGGTTCAAATACAGGTCTTCTTACAAATGTAACACAGCCGAACTCCCTTCTGGAGTTACAATAAAGAATAACTACTGCCTCTCGAAATATTAACATGGATACATTTAAAATAATGTTCGTAAGGAATTCTCAAATAGGTTATTTTACGGTTTGGAAGTAGTCGGAGAAAGAACACTTTCAACACCTCTTGCAGTAAAAAGGTAAGTTTTAGTTTCCTCTTAATTTTACTGTTTTTATTAATATAAATATGTAGGTGAAGTTTGCCTCGAAGCAGCCTCAAACTAAAAGTAGGTATTCTCTAAAATTAAGCGATTTTTTCCTTTCATTCCCCTTAAAAGAGTTTTTTTAGAAATAAAAGATCCACCTGGCGCCGCGAAAGATATTTTTTTTTCATTCACAGAGGAGAAAACTGTGAAAAAATTTTTGGCTTTGGAACAGACCTGATGACAGTGTATTTTTGGCGATTTTTGCCTTTGTGACACCCTAGAACTGTTCTTTAGAAATAGAAAATATACCTGGCGTCACAAAAGGTTCCATTTTTCATGCACACACAACTGCAAAAAAAATTTACCCTACTAAATATCTACTTTTGGGGGCACAATCGGAAGCAATATTCGATCATTTTTGTATCCTATTGTTAATACAAGTCTAGAAAGTTTAAGCTAAGTAAATGACGGAAAAAATGTTACTGATCAAGCTAAAGGTTTTATATCTATTCATAACCCTGAAGAGTAATGGTAGTCTGCATCTCCTGACAAGATAATGTTATTTCTGGATACGAAAGCAATGCACTTGGATAAATTTAGACGCGAAGACGCTTGTCGCCATCCCAGAACGTTCGGGATTTGATCCCCAACCTCTTTAAAATAGCACGACATTTTTTCTGGTCTATTTCCGGTAAAAGTGCGAGAGTAAAAATAAAAGACGACAGGTATTTATGGTGTGTTTGAAATGCTCGTAGTGATGTATAATTGCCTATCTTAATTTTTTGAGTGAATTATTATTATGTTGAAGTTTAAACTTTCCCAACCAGGTGTTTCAAGGTTTTAAAGAAATATTTAACTCCTACTAATACTTTAGATTCTGGTCTGGGTGCTCTCCTGCTATCGCGATTTCTGGGCCCTTACCCTTCATTAGGCAGGCTCACACCCAGAGTGGCTGAAGAACAGACCACATTTTGACCAGAAATACTAGAATCAGAGACCTTATTTACAAAATGTTCGGAAAGGATGGATAAGATGTAGCGGCTCTGGATAAGTGTAATTCATGGCTAATATTTCCGATGTACGAGTTTTTATAACAATAAAGCACACATTTCAAAATGATAACTTCATTTGACAGTCATCTTTTACCTTGACCGGTGCTCGCAAATACGGGGCCATAAAAAAGGAGAAATATTTAAAAAGAAATCGGCGATAACACGTAAACGGGCTAATCAAAAATATCTAAAGTTATTCTTTTGAATGTGGGTTTTAGTGCTCTTCAATAAACCTAAATAGAATTTTTCGCTAAAATAATTAGGGAAGCCAATAATTGACCCCATTTAAAATTACATGGGATTTCCTATGTCCCGCTCGACGATGCAACACCCGGTATATATATATATATATATATATATATATATATATATATATATATATATATATATATATATATATATATATATATATATATATATATATATATATATAGATATATATACATATATATATATATATATAGATATATATATATATATATATATATATATATATATATATATATATATATATATATATATATATTGATATCGCAACAATAAATTAAAGGCAAAAGTTGCTCACATTGTTTATTTTACTCAGTTCTTTGCTTGAATCAACATCTGCCAAATGATGAAATCATTTAAAAAATGACTGCCACCAGCTCCCTAACTAAAAGTTTTTGCAATAAAACATACAAAGAAGGCATTTATTTCCCTGCTAAAAACAGGTATAGGGAGAAATTTGAGTTCTTAAAAATATCGCCCTGGCGACAAGCAATGCCCTAGTACCGACAGAAACCTGGCTACGGCCCTGGACCGAAGAGATCCAATTTAACATAATATTTAGTGTGGTAAATACCCAAAAAATAACCATCCAAAAATTATGAATTCACCGAATAATTGTGTTATTTACCTATTTGCTGATTGTTAGTATATACGTCAAAATGAAAATACAAGGGTTATTCGACTTTAACCCAACTTTTGAGTAGAAAATGAGATCGAGGAATTAATTAAAAAGAATATGATTGATGGAGTACCGAAAGACATTCTCGAAAAAGCCAAGAATGTGTATGTCGAACCGTTATCAGAAAAATCGAAATACCGTTATGCCAAAGAATTGAAAACATTTAGTAAATGATGTGCAGAAAAGAAAATTTTTTACTTGCAAACCATTCACGGTATAAAAAAATACCAAAACTAAATCATTTTCCTCAAGCTCGTAGAAAAAACATTGTACTCAACACGTGCGGAAACGTATCACTTTCCGCACTTGTTAAGTAAATAGCTATTAACCAATATTTTACTGTTTTCTTTGTTAGACCGGAAACATTTCGTCCTATTCTCGTATTTTATCAAGTAAAAAATCTTACAATAATTATCGAAGTAATCGCGTAATCAAAAAAAATTAAATTAGTACCAATTTGAATGCCTAATTGCCCTAGTTTTTTGAAAGATGAAATTGAAGAGGGCAATTATTTTTTATGCGAAGATGAATCGCCATGTTTTATAATAATTGCTTTTAATAAAGTTTAATTATTATAATTATTAAACGGTAGTTATATTAGTCACTGCAGAAATATGAGGTCCCGTTGTATACTGATAAAAAAAACCACAAGCAGACGGTCAAGTTCAAGTCGGGCCTGGAACGTAAAACTGAGTCACAAGGTTCTCGTGCATGACAAATTTTAGGAGTAATTAGGTCCCATCTCTACTATTTAGGTTTTTTAAATTGTTGCTTGGTTATTATATATATATATATATATATATATATATATATATATATATATATATATATATATATATATATATATATGTATGTATATATATATATATATATATATATATATATATATATATATATATATATATATATATATATATATATATATATATATATATATATATAGCGTACAAGAAATCATATTCATTCATGTCAAAAATGAACTCTCGAGAGATCACGAAAAACATGGTTTCCCAATTTCCCAAAAAATGGATTGCATATAGATTAGGCTTTGCCCTGGCTCGAAACGGGCGACACTACCGGTGCAACCAGTACCGGTTTACCCTTTAGGCACTCTAGGCACGTACCTAGGAGCACCGAACAAAAATAGGGGAGCCGAACAAAAATAGGGGCGCCGAACAAAAATGAGTATTTTATCTGTACTTACAAACAATTAAAGGTTGCTATGAATGGTAGGTATGGGGGGCGCCAAAAATATAGTGACTAGGGGAGCACAAATTCATAAACCGGCACTGGCTGCAACATATACAGAGCGAGCATTTTAAAAAATTCTATTTGCTGCTTGAACTTCAAAATGATTCATTTTTAAAAGTTATAGTTTGTCTATAGCTAAGACTACTTGAAACAAGCACTTTTGATGTCCCAGATGTAGGGCAAGATAACGGTAAACTGAGCCCTTTCTGGATCAGACTGGAAACTTTAATCCCATCCTCGTAGGCAGTGGCGGTAGGTGAAATTTCAAAGTTGAATATCTCTGTTCCTGCTTACAGGACCCGTACCAAATTTAGGGGTTTTGATAGTGTGCCCACTGGGACTGTTTTGGTAAAGAAAAAAACATTTTGTAATTTTCGAAAAAAAGTTGAATTTTTTGCCCCCCTGGGAAAAAAAGAACACGTTTAGGTATTTTATTTATTACTTTTCTAAGCAAATTTTACATCATTTTGTCAACAATTTTTAAATTTGAAGAGAAAAAAATGTGTTAGTAAAAAGGTATGGTTTTTTGAATTTTTTTAAATTATATTTTAGGTTTAAAAAAGTTCAAATGACTATAACTTTCTACTAACACATTTTTTTCTCTTCAAATAAAATAAAATTTGTTTAGAAAAATAATAAAGAGAACACCTAAATGTGTTCATTGTTTTCCCAGGGGGGCGAAGCAAAAATTCAACTTTTTTTCGCAGCTTACAAAATGTTTTTTTTTTATCTTCTGACAGCCAACGCAGACCGAGGTCTAAGTACTATGTACCGTGGGTGTACTGGGGGATCGACTCACACATCCAGAGCTGAAAACATCCGTAGGGATTTCACCAGCCCTTTAAGAGGATGTGTGGGGTGGTACCACCTCGGTCGAGGAAGACTTCCTCTACCACCTTCCACTTTTTGTGACAATCCTACTAAATGTCTGGCCACACTTTTTTTATTAAGCGTGCGGCCGGGCCAGGATTCGAACCTGGTCTAGTGCCGGAGACGCGTCACAAACCCAGCGCGTTTCTTTACCCAAACATTCCCTGTGGGTTCACTATTAAACCCCCTAAATTTGATGTGGGTCCCGTAAGTAGGAAGACGGATTTAAAATTTCATCTACCGTCACTGCTCTTGGGTGTGCTCTCATACAGGGCGTGCCATTTTAAATTGATTTTTTTTCGCTTTAAATCGAGAATGTAAGTTTGAACAAATATTTGGATGTACCTAAAGCATTCAGTTAAATTTTATGTTTTTGTACAATTCAGGTTAAAGAAATAAAAAAATCTGTTTAATTTTGTTCAAACTTCGGAGCATTGGCTTCAGAAAATCAGGATTTTACTTCATTTTGGGAGGGAAGTTCCGAAAACTTTCACAGGTTTTCCTAAGCTAACATTTTAAACACTTAAATGTTTTTTATTCGGTAGTTCATTGACTTATTCTTAAAAGGTTAAACTAAAGAATTAAAACTAATCATGAAATCGATTATTTCTTATAATTAACAAAAGGAACTGAAATATTCATGCTTCAATGAAAATGGAGTAGATTAACAAAACCAGCAGTATTAAGGCGATTTCTCCTTTAAGTTGTAAACTAACTAAGCTCAATTTAATAAAATAATATACAAAAAACATGATAGACCACTATACAGGGTGTTTGGTTATGAATGGGCCTTAGCAGTGGCTTCCCCGGCACAATTTAAATAGATTTAACCTCTCTTATTACAAAAGTTGAAGATAAGAGAGGGTTAAAATTACAATTTTATTTAACATTTTCATCGATATATTTACTAAATAAATTTATAAAATTTGGCAGGCGGGGATATTTTGAGATGGGAAAAGCAAATCCGTTCTCAAATTTTCTGTTCTTTTTTACGTCTTTTTCTAATGCAATTCCGCCAACACGTATAGAAAGAAATCTGCTTCCTCCGTGATTATCAGGAAAGAAAAGATGAATAGTGTTGTTGGATTGCTAAAATCTTTCCTGGTATAGACTGTCCATGAAACTGACCAATGGGTAAATTCTTATTCAATTGTTTTTTCTGTCATCATTCTCAATTCCAATTGGATAGAATATAGTTCATACTGGACAGGAGAACAGGCTTGTAGGCCTAATATAGACTAACTAGTACCATGTATGGCATGGCATATTGTTTTAAAGTACTTTTGCCTCACCCTTTTTTTTCTGACAAGTTGTATTACTTTAAAAATATATTTATAGCCGTATTTTTCCACTAGACTTATTATTAAAAAATTTTAGTTCCAGACCAAATATTTTCCTTGTTTTTTAAGCTTATTCTGTTTTAAAAGTGCACCAGTTTTAATTTATATGATAGAAATGAACCAACTTGTTTTGCTATTTTGATAATTATATCATTTAATAACGGCTTTTCTTATCGTAATTTATGACATGTCTGATAATTGCAATTAGTAATAATTTCTAGCAGAAATGACTGGGTATGTTTGTATTTGCTTTTACGCATATTAGATGTATATAATATACAGGGTATCAGTGGCGCACCCAGGGGAAGGGCTGGGGGTCCGCATTGTTTACAACAATTAAGTTGTCACGTTCCTGTCAAAAGATATGTATTACGGTCTCTGGTGTATATTTAGTTGCCTATGCACTACACCAAACCCGAATCGTTCATCTGTGATGTAAAAAGAAAATATATTGTGTTATTGTTTTATGATTATGGTATAATTTGTGTGTAATTCTTTGATTAATCAATGTAACTTCTTAAAAACTACCCTATTAGTATTGTATTATGCCAATATGCAGAAATATCACTGCAAGTACCCCGAACAAACTCTTTTTCATGTGCCATGAACAGCAGAAATCAGAAGAAAGTAGTGGAAAGTTAATTAAAAATTTTTCATGAATATTATGAAATTCAAGTAAGAGTATTTTGCTTTTTACTTATTTTTATGGTATAATAAATCTTAATAAAACTTTGAAGGCAAATGAGGTTATGATTTACCACTGTAAAAATAAATAACAAGAAAAAACTTATTTGGATCGTATTAGGACATAAATAAAAACTAATATTTAAGCTGAAAATCCTGCAGATGTGGTTAAAGTCAGGAGTTGTAGAAAAATAAGCAGTCATCGTAAATGAATTAACTTTCGGCAACAAAAAAAAATAGAAAAGGTTGGTTAGCCCACAAATTATCTGATTGTTGTTGTTGTCATTGTTGAACAGTCTTTTTAATCAAATGCAATGTTTCTTTTCCGCGAAAGCTTCTAATGCTCGGAAGATAATCAAGAAAATAAATTAACACTCGATTTACAATGCACCAGCCATAATAACAATTTTATTTACATATCATGGGACGTTACAACCAATGTTATCACGTTTTGCAAGTTTTGAAAGTTTATTTGGATTTTTGACTTTTGATCGTTTTTAAAATTTCTTTGGAAATATAAACCTACAGTTCCTTTTTCGCTATTAAGTGCTATTTTTTTAAATTTAGATTTTTAGGTCACATGACTATTTTAATAATAAATATCAAAAATCACACATAATCAAACAATTTTTAAGTTTTACTTAGTTGAAGTTAGTCCACTGAAGAAGTCAAAGTTATCAATATTTACCAACTTTTGATACATACTGTATGTATGGCCCTAATGATTCAAAGGGCTATTTTAAAACAAATGCTAATTTGTAATATATAGCTGGAAATGAAATTTTCTGGAGAATTCAAATATGGAATAAAAGCGAAAGGTTGTTATTTAAAATAAGAAAGTTGATATTACTTGTTGTTTTAAAGGTCTGAAATTACTAAAAAATGATAATTAATTAACTGGTGGTACCCTACAATTTTTATTCTTTTATTTAGAAAACTACGGAAAAAATTAGGCAGGTAATTACGTCCGGTATCACCCGGTATAATTCTGCTAGATCGTTTTAATTTTGTTTCAAAAGTATGTAGGTACAATTTTTTTAATCTCGCCAAAATATACAAAGAAAACTTGACCATTAAGAATAATAATATGCAAAATAAACCCTACTCAAAACAAAAGGACGAATAAAATTTTTCCTAAAAATAAAAAATTATGTTAAAAATTATAAAGAAAAATTCAATTAAAAAAATTCTGTTCATTTGCAACACAATTGTGTATTATTCAAAAAAAAAATATAAGAAAATTTTTCTATATAATATTGGGGTTTAAATTACATATTTTTGGATTTCGAAAAAAACACAATAAACAAACTTTTTTTGATAAAAAGAAAAATATGTATATTTTTGTTGTTTGGTAAGACATCTCCGATCCGATACACGATGTATAAATTTATAGAAATGGTTTTCTTATAAAAGTAATATCGAAAAATAAAAATCTTACCTTAGCACCAACTTGGTTCCCACATTGGCCGGCTTGCAAATGCACAATTTCTCTCATGGCTGTGATGATATGGCTAAACAAAAGCTAAACTAGAACTGCTGCAAAGCTTGATGGCTGGAAACGAACTGCACGTCGCCGAGAGCGTCGCCTGGAGGAAATCGTCGCCGTCGTCGCTGCCGATTCTGATAATTCCACTAGGTCTTCGCGGTGCTTCGTCAGAGGGTTTCCCTGCTGTGTTGTCGGCTTGCCAAATATGTATTTGTAATAATATCCGTAACGTGTTTTTTAGACATTTCCGTCTGTCCAGTAGCGGATTAACCATTATGTATAGTATGCTATAGCCCTCGAAGGGGCTCCGTATTTTATTATCTAATATATCATGTATACAGGGTTATTTTTTTAAAACCTGACATTGGCTAACTTTTTTATTTAAAAAAACCTATAGTTCCAAAAGAGAAATATTATAGAATAGCCCAAATTGTTCTGCAGTAAACCAAAAATTCCTGTTGTACATTGTGTGTGTACTACTTGTGGAGAAATTTATCGTATGGCTTGTCGAATGGATCTACTGAGTCGGATTTAGATTTATAAACCAAATATCTGACGTGGCCCCACAAAAAAAAATCCAGCGGTTTAAATCGGGCCACTCTGTTGCCCCTCGAGAGAGAGCACCATCATGTTGAAACTATAAGGTCAAACTTGGTAAATCAGGATCATTGTCATTTGGAAACAGAGTGGCTAGAGCTGTAACTAGATAATTTTGGAGAGAACGTAGATATCTTTCTGCAGTGAGGCTTTAATCGAAGAGAAATGGTCCGATTTTCAACAATTCCCGCCCAAACATTTACTTTTGATTATACCGAGTGTGATTTTCTTCGAACCATTGAGGATTTTCCCTTGCCCAGTACCTGTAGGTTTGTTTGTTGATCTAATCATTTAAAGAAAAAGTAGCTTCATCTGAGAACAACGTTCGACAACAAAAAGACAAAAACTTTTATTTCCTTTTTCTGATTTGGACACAAAGGTTGTATAAACTTTAGGCTTTGCCCCCCCCCCCCCCCCCCCCGAATACGCCACTAGGACATCAAATATCTCTAGAATTGACTGTAAAATCCAAAAATTTTGTTCTGTTCCAATATGTACAAATATGCTTTAAAAGTAATTCTATAAAAATCTTCATAAAAGCCGAGTGATGACATTCTTCTGTGAATACGAAATATTTCGTCTGGCTCCTTATACTCCATATTGTGCGGGGTAAATTCTAAACGAAAATAAACACTCGACCTCAGCGGATAACTGATATAAAACAACCTAAACATGCATCGGAGATCCCGACTCTTTTAGCTATTTATAAAGTTGGTTCCTAAGGTATACAAAGAAAACTGAAACATACTTAGTTTTAAAATAAACACTTAAATGGTTTGGTAAAGATGCGTACCGGTTTCTTTGGTGTAGTCAATAAATGGGATGGTGTGATGTGTTGCTTCAATAAGACTTTTAGAATTTTCAAGTGGCAATGGCGGTAGCGTATAGAGACACGGTTGCCATAGGTACTACAGTAATTCTAGAGGTGTGCAACTGACTGAAAATACAGTGGTGTTACACGAAACTGTGTCATATCTAACACATACTGTAGAATCCTACAAACACTTAACATAAAAATTAAGTCTGATATGAAGATTGCTTACGACAAACGTGAATTGCGATTTTTCCTATACCGAGCATTTTCAGTGTGTTTTCTACAGTCACATGAGTTCCGAAGTCTCAAAATGCACTGACAAACACTACAATGATTTCGGTACCATCGTATTTTAACGTGGGAAAACCATATATAAATATCGATATATAAAACGATATATGACGCTCACGCTGTATACAGGCGAATGAAATTTTTTTTTCTGAAACCACTTCAAATTTTTAAACCACTTTTTGAAACTAATTTTTTTCAAGACATGTTTTTAGAAAAAACATTTTTTAAACATTGTTTCCAAAAAGACTTCGAATATTTATATTGAAAAACCACACTTTTTCACTAGTAATACCACTAGAGGTCAAATTATTTCCGGAAATTTTTTCGAGCTCATGAATATTTTGAAAATTTCCCGAGTCGCAGACGAGGGAAATTTTCTAAAAATATTCATGAGCGAGAAAAAATTTTCCGGATTTTAATTTGACCTCGAGTGGTATTCGGTAAGAAAATTCCACACCGAATTGTGGTTGAAAATCAAATATTTTTAAAATTTATTTTTCGATTCTTAACAATGCAGATTATTTTTTTATCAAATTTAATGTGCTTTGCAGTTTCGGTAATGGCCATGTAATGGCTTCTCAGCCTGCTTTTTAAGATATTGTTTTCTATTCATTGTAGTTATGCGGTAATGCAGTTTTATAATGAAATATATTACATTCTTTGATTTTTTATTTACCTTGGGCTACTACAAGTAGTAGAAAATGAAAAAATATTAGTTTTATAGATTCATACCTATAGGAACAGATTACATAATAATATTCAGTTTGTCTTCACACCAATGGACTTCTAGCCTATAAACTGTTGATTTCTACTGATTGTAGTAGCTCAAAAGTGCCATTTAGGAACCAAAAAAAATAATATTCTTTCATTTTATAGTTACTTCAGCTTACTACAAGTGGTAGAAAATTATAATTTTAGAGGTTTTTCGGGAAGCTGCATGAACAGATTCACAAGCGCGTTATAGCTTTGGCAGCAATTATATAGGCCTTCAAATTGGTAACTTCTTCTTATTGTAGTTGAATGGGAATACTATTTCAAGATCGAAAATAGTATATTCTTCAATTTTACATAAGTTTTGACTAACTACAAGTGGTAGAAAATTGTTTTTTTTTGCGTTTTTATTAACGTGCGTTATGAGCGCTTTAATGGTAAAGAAATCACAATCAGTGTCAGTCAGCAAGCAGCAATCATAGGAGGCTGTGATCATTGTATTTTGACATTTCAAAACATTAAAAAAATTCGCGTTTTCTTGCAATAAAGAATATTGCACAGCCAGTAAAACCAACTAAATATTATGTGAAAAAATAAAAACCAGTTTGTCAAAAATGGTCAGTTATTGTAAACGTCAAAAAATTTCCAGTATAATTCGCTGTTGGGTACCCCAGGAGAAAAAAATTTTCACTAAAATACCTCCGTTGCTATGGTGATCTGTCAAAATAACGTATTTTGATTGGTTTAAAATTATAGGTGTGGAATTTTCAAAGTAATTTACTACAGAGTAACATAGCAAATGCACGGAAACGTAAACCTTAAAACACAACAAAGGTTCGTTTAGGTTAGTTTAGGATCTTTTTGTAATTTTTTCATTGACATTTGGTTTATTCATTTATTCATAATTTAAATTTAGAAAAACTGTTTTTTAAAAAATATATTTCAGGGAAATGTATTTTTAAAAGGTTCGTTTTTCGAAAAAAATTACTCAATTTAACATAAAAAAAGTGTTTGTTGAAAAAAGAAACATCTAAAAGAGTTGGTCATCTTAGCTTATACGCGAGAGGACAAATTGTTTGATTAATATGGAAGTGTAAATATTGAAGAATTTTTTTATTTATGCCTTCTGCTCATTTGGTGGGATATATGAGTACTTACGAAAGTAAAATTTGTCTAAAACCCATTTTCAATTTTTTTTAAAGAACTTTTCAAACATATATTTTTTCAGGGAACATCTTTTTCGAAATTAAATTTTTTCGGATAGTACGACGTACATATTATTATTCTAGTAATTTTCTTCAATATAATATTTTTGGGTTTGTTTGGTTTGACTTCCTAAAACGATTTATGCAATACAAAAATACAGGCATATTCTTTATTTGCCAGTCTTGCAGTTAAACTGGAGATTGGGCTTTAAACAGTGGCGGATTAAGCATTAAGCATGCTAGGCTATAACCTAGAGCTCCACTTCCAAGGGGTCCGAAGAGGCTCCATGTTTTAGCATTAAGTTCCAAGGGCATTTAGGTATTAAAAATCTATATTATAGTTTTTCGATAGTGGTTAAAACAGTTTGTAAGGAGTGAAACTGAGCAAAAAAAATTGTGACAGATTATTTGTGTTTTTATTAAATTAACTGTTCTTATTGTTTTTTTTTTTTTTGTCAGTATATTTTCTTTAATTTAAATTTTATTTTTTGCGAATAATCTCAGTTAGAACATATTTGTCTGGCTTTTACGCAATTATTACTAAATATATAACAATCAGAAAAGACAAAGAAAAATCTACTTTGTTAGTATTAGAAGAACTATATCTGTTCCTACACAATACTTTAAGCATTAATTGCTTATTAGAGAAAAAATCTTTATAGATATCTGAGAAATTCTAAATGAACATTTTTTAAGAATATAATTAATTAATTAATAAGAAATTAAAGTTAATAAAGTAACATTAAAAATTAAATTTTTTAAAATAAAAAGTAATTATCATTTAGATTTTCTTAGATATTTACATTCATTATATACGTATCCTACGTGTCAAGAAAATTCAAGAAGCTAACAAGTCTCGGGGATGGGTCAAACTTTATTACCCGGGCTTCCGCATGCGCAGAGGAAGGAACAATAGTGGAGTTTTTCGCACCGATCCCTCTTCGCTTGCGAGGAAAGAGACTGGTCAAGGCCAGGGCCCCTAACCAGGTGCTAACCCTGTTCCGACCTTAGGGTGCCCTCCGATCCACCAATCGCTAGATTTTCTGGACAACAAACAAAACATAATTTTTAGGTTAAGGTACCTTTAAAAAAAGACAAAACAAAATTTTTATCGAGGAAGGAGTGCTAACCCGTTTCCAACACACCTTTTAGAGCCGATTGCCTAATTTTTTAAGTGATAAAAATTAAAAAAAAGATGCGGCCGAGCACGGATTCGAACCAACACATCTCCATTCCACTACGTGACTAATGCTAGGAAATCGGTAAACTTATTGACAAGAAGTGCATCATATATCATATTTTTGAGGTTACTAAGCATGCGGAAGCTCGTGATAAAAATTGAACCCATCCCCTAGACTCTTTACATCCCCTAGACTCTTTAGAAGCTAACCAAATAATCCAGACGTACTCCTTTTATTTATACGTTTAATCTGTATGTCGCTGTATATGACTCCTACAGATATGATACCATATATACCTACATATAGTGACATCTAGTATCAAATAAGTAAATTACGTTTACTTATTCAATTGTTTGCCGCGCATCGAGGCGCCGCGGCGCTCACTTTGGGAACCACTGGAGACTGCTGTACTGCAAACCGCGAAATATTCGGTTGTTTTCGGAACGTCTCGATTTGCAAAGCATTGCCAAACCTGTGGGTGGCTAGAGATGTGCAGTACGGTACGATGTTGTAGGTATCGGTATTTTTTATTTCAATATTTTGTACCAATGATGAGGTACTTTTTAAACGAGTACCCAATGTAAATAAGCGTATCGGATGAAAATTATCTGCATCACAAAAAATCGACACACTGATATCCGAACGTAGTTTGCGCTGTGTATGGTTTTCTAAAATTCGAAGAAGTAGTCCATTTATCAAACCCAACCTGCTTTAAGTTGCAGATAAAAAATCCAAAAGTCTCAAACTGCTTCAATCTCTAAAATCCTTACAGATGGTTACATATGTTTCGCCCGTATTTGGGCATCATCAGACCTCAAGATGTATAATTAAATACTCCAAACAGAAAAAATCTCAAATATTTTACCTAACAACCAAAAAATTTCAAATAAAAACAAAAGAAAATTAAAAAACTAATTAAAAACAAAAAACAAAAAACATGCAATAACGATTTACAAGTCACTAAATAAAAAACAAAATAAAATACGAAGTAGGAGCAAGGGATTCGGTGGTCATCTGGAGTAAGCAGGAATAACTCGCATACTAAAATCCTGCTTAAAAGTCACAAAAGCAAGAAAAAGAAGAGAAATGTCAATAATGTTAATGGCGTTTGGATGAAATAGGCGGGAAAAATATGAGGTTAGAGGTTAGAGGCACAACAACAACTTAATTATTTATATTATTAAAGACGAAAAAAGGCTCAAAATTAAAGACATCATTAGGCCAGGACAGGACTCCTTTTTACCTTTGTAATTTCAAGCTTTTCCAGTAAATCCAACTTTTTGCTCGTGTGACATTCATGAATAATGTTTACATTTTCAGGTACGGAGAAATTGATGTTTGGATTCCAATAAATGATTTGTAAAAGCCGATTTGGTGCTCATTATATCTGTATTTTGATATTTGTTAACGAAATTAAGATGTTCTTGAACTCTGGTGGATCTCCTCGCCCCGACTGTCCAACATACACAGCTGGACAATCTCCACACTGTAAAAAATTAAACAACGTATTTCGAAAAGGGGCTGACCTCGTCCTTATTCCTAACTACCTGTCGTTCAAGAATGTTGGTGGTTTTAAATGATACTGCAACGTTATAGGTTTAAAAAAATCTAAAAATTAAGTCTACGGAACATAGTTAATCCACCATGGTACATACGTAATAGTGATTTACATCGTTATTTTGGTATTCGGCATATACGGATTACCACGATCACGATATAAATCGCTATTACGGATGTACCATGGTGGATAAACTATGTTCCGTAGATTTTATTTTGGAAGGTTTGGATGCGTTTGATGTGGCTCTTCTTGGTACAGCCCAATAGCTGAATGCCATAAACCCAGATTGGTTGTAAAATCTGGTTATATAATATCATGATTTTACTGTGTACTGACAGACAAGGTTTTCGTCCCAAGTCGTCTCAAGAGCCAATACAACTGGCTATATTTGAGCCCTAATTCATCCGTTTAATTTTGATATGTTCCCTCCATCTTAGTTTCGCATCTAAGGCCATCCGCATCAAGTATTTGCCGGTGTAATCAAACGAAACTATGATACCTCTTATGCTGACTAGTTGATGAGTGTCTATTCCTCTGTTTGTAAAATTAATATGAATAGCTTTTTGCCCATTAAGCTTAATCTTCCAATCTGTGGTATAATTGTAAGCTTGGTCGCTAGCTTGTTGGAGTTGCTGGTTGCTTCATCTATATATAGGTCTGTTTCTACTGCTAATAAAGCAGTGCCATCTGCAAATGTAGCCACAGTTACATTTTATGTTTATGGGAGATCACAGGTGTATAGTAAAAAAAGGACGGGACCGAAGACGCTTCCTTGCGGTACATCTGCTTTAACTTCTTTCAGTTTAGATTTAGATTATTCATTCTCCTTTTTAATTCTAAACACTCTTTCTGTAATGTAGGAGGTTAACAACTCTATAATATATTGTTTTGGTAACATTTTGTTCAATTTATTAATTAGCTCTTTGTGTTAAACTTTATCAAAAGCTTAAACTACGTCAACGAAAATAGTTAAACAGATTAGCTTTTTTCTTGGTGCCTTTTCTAATATGTCTGATATTCGACGGACTGGGTCTATCGTGGAGTGCTTACATCTAAAGCCAAATGGACGACTTGGGATTAGATTAAGTCGTTTTAAGAAAAGCTTTTTCAATAATTTTGAAATAATTGGAGGTAGTGATGATATGGGCCTGTAAGATTTGGCTTCATCCGGTGGTTTCCCTGTTTTGGTGTTGCCAGGGATGTGTCCTAATCAGGTGCGTGCGGTGAAATTTCAAAGTTGTATATCTCTGTTCCTACTTACAGGAACCGCACCTAATTTAGGGGTTTTAATAGTGAGCCCACTGGGAACGTTTTGGTAAAGAAAAAAAACATTTTGTAATTTGCGAAAAAAGTTGAATTTTTCCATTGCCACTGGGAAAAAAATGAACACGTTTAGGTATGTTATTTTTTTTTTCTAAACAAATTTTACATCATTTTGTCGACAATTTTTAAATTTTAAGAGAAAAAAAATGTGTTAGTAGAAAGTTATAGTCATTTGATTTTTTTTTTGAAATTATATTTTAGGTTTCAACGCGACCTATTCAAAGACCAGCCGCCCTTGTAGGATTTAACCACCTGCAAGCACCCAACTGGTACTTCTAAATCGGTACGATACGATATCAGAATACCGGTACTATATTATATCGCATATTGCACATCTCTAGTATTGGCTGGCATTTAGTTGGATTAGCTTTCACGGATTTGCGGCCAGCGGCATCAGCGTACCGCGTTACCGCGTGGCGCGTGGTTCAGTCTAACAAACCCTAGTCTATGGTTCAGTCGATCCTTAAGTGGGAGTCGAAGTTTTTGTGAAGTTCGATTTCGGTCGCCGACTACGCCGTCCGGCAACTTATTTAAGTTTTAATAAAATAAGTTATCAAGTATCCAACAATGATTTCAGCTCGGACTGTCATGACCATGATGTTACTTTTGGGTTTATTCATCATATGTGGAAGTTTCTCCAATGATGAAAACGAGCCTTTTTTTAAATCTACTTACAATGATTTTGACAGCCCTCTTCTTAAACCGATTTTCATATTTTATTTGGCCTTTGTTATAACTGCTATCGCCGGGTTTATCTATGTGTTTTGTATAGGTGAACGTGAAATCAACAATTAACGACGGTGCAAGGTAAGGAAGTTAATTGTTTTTAGTAATAAAAAAATTTTGACAAATACGCTCGGAGGGGGGGGGGGGGGGTGGTTGACAAAAAATGTTGACAAATATTGCTTTATTTTCGTTATCAGGCCCCCCCGTGGGCCTGATTGACACATTCCAAAATATTTTCTTCTCATAACTTTTGGCTATTTTATTGCTAATTAATTACCCTATTTTCCTAAATAATTTTATAATATGTCAATCAAGCTAGCAGAGCCACAACGCCTTTTCAAATTTTTTCTTGTGTCATAATTTTTGGCTATTTTATTGCTAATTTGTTACCACATTTTTAATTTTTTTGCTCTTCGTTGTTTAAAAAAAACCTGTGGCTCTGCTGGCTTCAGTTTCAAGCTAGCATAGCCACGCTGACAAACCACAAAACAAAATTCTTTTCCAAAATGTTTTTATACAGGAATTTTTGGCCAATTAATTGCCCCTGAAATGTGTAAAGAGATTGAGAAAAAAATTTACTGTTAGAAAAAAACAGCGATTTTCTGTTTCGTACATAGAGAATACAATACTATTACTTAAGGTCGCGAAATAATAACTTTATAACCTGTCTGTATCTACCAGGATTTAAGACTAATTTATTACCACATTTTTAATTTTTTTGCTCTTCGTTTTTTAAAAAAAAAACCTGTGGCTCTGCTGGCTTGAGTTTCAAGCAACCAGAGCCACGCTGAAAAACCACAAAACAAAATTCTTTTCCAAAATGTTTTATACAGCAATTTTTGGCCAATAATTGCCCCTGAAATATGTACAGGGACTGAGAAGAAAATAAATCGTTAGAAAAAAAAATTCTGTTTCGTCCATAGAGAATACGATACTATTACTTAAGATCGCGAAATGCTTGAAACTCAAGCCAGCAGACCCACAGGTTTTCTTAAAAAAATGAAGAGCAAAAAAATGTGGTAATAAATTAGCAATAAATTAGTCTTAAAACCAGGTAGATACCCACAGGTTATAAAGTTATTATTTCGCGATCTTAAGTCATAGTATTGTATTCTTTATGGACGAAACAGAATATTATCTGTTTTTTTCTAACAGTTTATTTTTTTCTCAGTCTCTGTACATATTTCAGGGGCAAGAAATTGGCCAAATATTACTGTATAAAAACATTTTGGAAAATAATTTTGTTTTGTGGTTTTTTAGCGTGGCTCTGCTAGCTTTAAACTCAAGCCAGCAGAGCCACAGGTTTTTTTAAAAAAACGAAGAGCAAAAAAATTAAAAATGTGGTAATAAATTAGCAATAAATTAGTCTTAAAACCTGGTAGATACCCACAGGTTATAAAGTTATTATTTCGCGATCTTAAGTAATAGTATCGCATTCTCTATGGACGAAACAGAAAATCGCTGTTTTTTCTAACAGTTTATTCTTTTCTCAGTCCCTGTACATATTTCAGGGGCGATTAATTGGCCAAAAATTCCTGTATAAAAACATTTTGGAAAAGAATTTTGTTTTGTGGTTTTTCAGCATGGCTCAGCTGGCTTGAAACTCAAGGCAGCAGAGCCACAGGTTTTTTTAAAAAACGAAGAGCAAATAAGTTAGGAATGTGGAAATAAATTATCAATAAATTAGTCCTAAAACCTGGTAGATACCTACAGGTTATAAAGTTATTATTTCGCGACCTTAAGTAATAGTATTGTATTCTCTATGAACGCAACAAAAAATCGCTGTTTTTTTCTAACAGTTTATTTTTTTCTCAGTCTCTGTACATATTTCAGGGGCTATTAATTTGCCAAAAATTATTGTATAAAAACATTTTGGAAAAGAATTTTGTTTTGTGGTTTTTCAGCGTGGCTCAGCTGGCTTGAAACTCAAGGCAGCAGAGCCACAGGTTTTTTTAAAAAACGAAGAGCAAATAAATTAGGAATGTGGAAATAAATTATCAATAAATTAGTCCTAAAACCTGGTAGATACCTACAGGTTATAAAGTTATTATTTCGCGACCTTAAGTAATAGTATTGTATTCTCTATGAACGCAACAAAAAATCGCTGTTTTTTTCTAACAGTTTATTTTTTTCTCAGTCTCTGTACATATTTCAGGGGCTATTAATTTGCCAAAAATTATTGTATAAAAACATTTTGGAAAAGAATTTTGTTTTATGGTTTTTCAGCCTGGATCTGCTAGGTTGAACTCAAGCCAGCAGAGCCACAGTTTTTTTTTTAAACGAAGAGCAAAAAAATTAAAAATGTGATAATAAATTAGCAATAAAATAGCCAAAAATTATGACACAAGAAAAAATTTGAAAAGGCGTTGTGGCTCTGCTAGCTTGATTGACACTTTTATAATGCAATTTTTGACCAATTAATTTTTCCTGAAATAATGACACAGATTTTTCCGTTTCGTCATATCACGGAATCAATCAAATACTATTACCTATAACCACAAAATATTACTCTGTAAGTATATACCATCTTTTAAGACTAATTTAACCACATTTTAAATTTGTTTGCTCCTTGTTGAAAAAAAAAGTGTTGCACTGCAAGTTTGAGTTCGCGCTAGTAGGCCTACTTTGAACAACCACTAGTCTAAATTATTTCCTAAATATTTTTATACTAGATTTTTGGCCAGTTAGTTGCCTCTAAAATGTTTATGCACATCCTGAAAAAAAACCGGTTTAGTTTCGTCATATTAAAGCCATATTTTAGGACGATTTATTATCCCATTTTTAATTTTTTGCTCCTTTAAAATAAACGCGGCTCTGCTAGTTTTAGTTCAAGCTAGCAGGGCTACTCTAAATAACTACTATTTTAAATTCTTTTCCTAGATATTTTATTTTCATATTGCAGTTTGTGGCCAATTAATTGTCTCTGAAATAATTACGGATACTTTTCCGTTTCGCTATATCAAGGAATCAATCAAATGCCTATAACCTACAACCACAGAATACTTTCTGTCTAACCTGTAGCCACCACGTTTTAAGACTAGTTTTTTATTTCATTTTAAATGTGTTTGCTCCTCGTTTAAGAAATAACGTGTGGCTCTGCTAGTTTGAGTTCAAGCCTAGAATACCTTATCTACAAGGTATTCTGGGGTATTCTGAGACGCAAGCTTAAAGTCCACGTGGGCTGTGTTAGATAAAAAAAAATTGGAATAACGTATCCAACCGTTTTGCTTGCACTGATTTTTGAATTTGATATTACACTACATTTAATGACGTAATAACACATTTTATTCTCTATAGCGATTCATTTATTTAAAAAAAGAGGAAATACTTGTTTCAAAATATGTATTTTTTCATTTTTCAAATTTTTGTTTATTTCTTTTATTTTTCGAACACATTTGAATAAACCTAACAGTGAAATTATTTTTAGGGAAAGAAGAAAGAAGTACCTCAACCGAAATCAAAAACAAGTAGGCTAAGAAAACGTATTCAAAGGGAACCTAGTCAGCTCAAAACTGTGCCGCGGAAATCGTAATATTAACATAATTCTGGAATCTGAGATATTTGAGGCAAGTCAACAGGACGTCTCTAGAACGTACTTTCGGAACAGGCCAGGCTCTGGAATCATAAGGGATTAGTCAAGAGACCAAGACTAAGCTAAGACATTCCACAAAAGAACAGTTATTTGCTGTTAGTTTACGCACTTGTATGTACCTTTATCCCGTTACTAATACTTAGTTACCTTTGAAATTTTATTAATCTACTAATGCTCTTAATACACAAAGATATTTGTGATACTGCGAGGTTGATAATCATTAGATATAATCGTGTAAATATTAGAGGTGATTAGATAAAGTGAGGTATTATGTTATTTTATAGGATTTTTTTATTTTAAAACTAAAATATCAATCTGATTAGTGAATACAAAACGCGTTACTAACCCCTTTTAGTCCGTTCAACGGACCCCGTTAGTGTAATGTACACTTATACACAGCTATTACTGTTTTTATGCGGAATTTCATTTCTGGGAATCCCGCCGGCTACCAGAATAAACTAAATAGGCCAGTCGGTACGTCGTTTAAAATGGGCCTAGGTGGAAATAAATAGGGGCAAGCTGATTTAACTTTTATCATCTTTGTTTTGATGTGCTGAATGATATATTCAATTTGCACGGTCTGTCGATCCCGGATTTGGCCGCCATTTTGAAAAATCTGACATAGAAATGATATTTTTATGGTTTTTTAAAAATAACTCGGTCTGGGTGCATTGTAGAAAAAAAATCAGGTAACCGAAAATGAAGCTAATTAAATTCTCTGCAAAAAAGGTTTTATTAACCATTGTCGTAAACTTATCGGTTCTGAAGTTATAGCAATTAACATGTAAGGCTTATATTTAAATACATGTTAATATACGCTATAATTTGATACTGTGATCTACCCGGTAACGGCGCCAGACGGCAGCCGGGGTGCGTATTGGCATTGTTTACTACAGTGCAGCGCATATACGGCGTTGGAACGCAGTAAAGAATGGCCAAATGTTCGACGCATGTATCCAGGCAAAGCTTACCGCGGTTCAGCACAAACTGAACGTTTTCAATTTTGTCGAATTTTAAGCCAAAACATTTTAGTTATTATTCGTCCAACCGATGTAATTTTTTGTGTGTGTATTTCAATTGACTGATTGTGCAATAATATAAATTTAAACATTAAATAATATAAATTTAAACATTAAAACATTTATTGAAAACGCGAAATGACTAAACAAGCCCATTGATAAAAATCAATTCGCAGCCGATTTGTTGACTTTCCCTATTTTCAAGCAGCTAAAATCGATCTGATCTGACGGCGGTTTGTGAAAAAAAGTGTCACGTGGCATTCAACTCTCGTCAGGCAAAGTGTATAGTTTGTATATCGAAGGTGTTATTTAATAATCTTGCATCTGTATTATAGATATGACACATACGTTAATGATGATACATCGAGATGGAAGCTATGATGTAACATTAAGCTTTCGATATAAAAACAATATTTGAGGGTGACAAATTTAAATTTAAAAATCTTGTAAAAAATAATTTTTAAAAAAAGCTTTTATTATTTAGATGTACTAAAGCGAAAAAAATAAGTATAGTTTTTTCATTGTGGTAATGCTGAATGCTATTTCTGAGTGGACGTAGTTAACGTGGGTGGATCCTAAGAAAAGTAGTATCAAAGTTATCACTGAAACAGGTATAATATATTATGTTAAATTTATTGTCTCAAATAAAGCTTGTCGCGTAAATAGAAAAGAAAAAAATGCATACTTAGGTATTTACAATTTCTGCTAAACAAAATTAATGCCTGTATGAACTTTTCGCGCGCGACGAGCTTTTAAGACAGTAAATTTAACATAATATATTAGTATATCTGTTTCAGTGATAAGTTGTGCTAACCTTGATTCTTTGATACTCCTTTTCTTAGGATCCACCCACGCTAACTACGTTCAATCAGAAATAGCATTCAGCATTACCACAATGAAAAAACTATACTTATTTTTTTCGTTTTAGTACATCTAAATAATAAAAGCTTTTTTTAAAAAGTATTTTTTACAAGATTTTTAAATTTAAATTTGTCACCCTCAAATATTGTTTGTATTTTAAATATAAATATGTCACCCTCAAATATTGTTTTTATATCGAGAGCTTAATGTTACATCATGGCTTCCATCCCGATGTATCATCATTAACGTATGTGTCATATCTATAATACAGATGCAAGATTATTAAATAACACCTTCGATATACAAACTATACACTTTGCCTGACGAGAGTTGAATGCCACGTGACACTTTTTTTTCACAAACCGCCGTCAGATCAGATCGATTTTAGCTGGTTGAAAATTGGAAAAGTCAACATATCGGCTGCGAATTGATTTTTATCAATGGGCTTGTTTAGTCATTTCGCGTTTTCAATAAATATGTTTATATTATTGCACAATCAGTCAATTGAAATACACACACAAAAAATTACATCGGTTGGACGAATAATAACTAAAATGTTTAGGCTTAAAATTCGACAAAATTGAAAACGCGCGTTCAGTTTGTGCTGAACCGCGGTAAGCTTTGCCTGGATACATGCGGCGAACATTTGGCCATTCTTTACTGCGTTCCAACGCCGTATATGCGCTGCACTGTGGTAAACAATGCCAATACGCAGCCGGGGTGCGTATTGGCATTGTTTACTACAGTGCAGCGCATATACGGCGTTGGAACGCAGTAAAGAATGGCCAAATGTTCGCCGCATGTATCCAGGCAAAGCTTACCGCGGTTCAGCACAGACTGAACGTTTTCAATTTTGTCGAATTTTAAGCCTAAACATTTTAGTTATTATTCGTCCAACCGATGTGATTTTTTGTGCGTGTATTTCAATTGACTGATTGTGCAATAATATAAACATATTTATTGAAAACGCGAAATGACTTAACAAGCCCATTGATAAAAATCAATTCGCAGCCGATTTGTTGACTTTTCCAATTTTCAACCAGCTAAAATCGATGTGATCTGACTGCGGATTGTGAAAAAAAGTGTCACATGGCATTCAACTCTCGTCAGGCAAAGTGTATAGTTTGTATATCGAAAGTGTTATTTAATAATCTTGAATCTGTATTATAGATATGACACATACGTTAATGATGATACATCGAGATGGAAGCTATGATGTAACATTTAGCTTTCGATATAAAAACAATATTTGGGGGTGGCATATTTATATTTAAAATACAAACATAAAAACAGTATTCGAGGGTCACAAATTTATATTTAAAATACAAACAATATTTGAGGGTGACAAATTTAAATTTAAAAATCTTGTAAAAAATAATTTTTAAAAAAAGCTTTTATTATTTAGATGTACTAAAGCGAAAAAAATAAGTATAGTTTTTTCATTGTGGTAATGCTGAATGCTATTTCTGAGTGGACGTAGTTAGCGTGGATGGATCTTAAGAAAAGTAGTATCAAAGAATCAAAGTTATCACTGAAACAGATGTACTAATATATTATGTTAAATTAACTGTCTTAAAAGCTCGTCGCGCGCGAAAAGTTCATACAGGCATTAATTTTGTTTAGCAGAAATTGTAAATACCTAAGTATGCATTTTTTTCTTTTCTATTTACGCGACAAGCTTTTAAGACAATAAGTTTAACATAATATATTATACCTGTTTCAGTGATAACTTTGATACTACTTTTCTTAGGATCCACCCACGCGAACTACGTCCACTCAGAAATAGCTTCAGCATTACCACAATGAAAAAACTATACTTATTTTTTTCGTTTTAGTACATCTAAATAATAAAAGCTTTTTTTTAAAAGTATTTTTTACAAGATTTTTAAATTTAAATTTGTCACCCTCAAATATTGTTTGTATTTTAAATATAAATATGCCACCCTCAAATATTGTTTACATATCGAAAGCTTAATGTTACATCATAGCTTCCATCTCGATGTATCATCATTAACGTATGTGTCATATCTATAATACAGATTCAAGATTATTAAATATCACCTTCGATATACAAACTATACACTTTGCCTGACGAGAGTTGAATGCCACATGACACTTTATTTTCACAAACCGCAGTCAGATCAGATCGATTTTAGCTAGTTGAAAATTGGAAAAGTCAACAAATCGGATCTGTCATAACCCTCCTAGGGCGTCGCAGTCCACTTGCCATCAAATCCAAGCTCCTTCTCATTAACTCCACAATCAGACCCATGATGACCTATGCCTCTGTAGCCTGGGGCTACTCTGCCACTTCATATATAAAAACCCTCCAATCCTTCGAAAACCGCATCATCCGAACTGCGGTTAATGCCCCTTGGTTTGTTCGTAATAACCAAATCCAGAGAGAATTCCAAATCACCTCGCTCCAATCTCACATCAAAGATAGAGCCAAAAAACTCTACCTCATAGCCGAAAATCATCCAAACCCTGTAATCCGGGCTGCGTCAGACTATGACCCAGCCCTCCAACGCCCACATAAACGTCCAAAAATCCAAATCGAGGATTAAGCGGAATCGTTCATAACCCGCTGAAGGGTCATGATCTTTTCCCGTCACAAATGCCCCCCCAGCCCCACCCGAATCGTCCTTGACCCGCGGGAGGGCGATTGACTTTTCAGCCCAAAAAACTCCTTTCAAGGGCCAGGACTCCCTTTCAGTCCAAGCCAAAAGCACGGTATCCCCCACAAAAACCATGCCAAGCCCGCAGGGCAAAGCGTGCGGAGAGGACTCACTCAGACATGGTGCGAGTGAGGGGTGGTTGGCAAGCCTATGGGGGTACTCGAGGACCAGTCAGTCCTGGGGTAGCCTTACAGGTGGGACCTTTCCGATTTCCCGATTTCCCGACGGCTGACGATCGTCTTTGTTTCATTATACCATTCCGAAGCAATACACGTGTGTTATTAAGGCGATATAGAATAAAACTAGTGTACGCGATCCGCGTTAAATATTTGAAATAATGGCGAGCCGCGATATATGTTTTATTTGTGAGAAAAGTTTGTTACAAGGAGAGATTTGTGAAGTGAAAGAAAAAGGTTTAAATACTTTGAGATCTTTTAGTGTTAAGCGACGTGATGGTAAAGATACTCTTTTAAAAGGTATGAAATGCATTTCAGTGCACCAAGCTTGTCGTAAAGTGTATACAAAAGACAGATCCGCGGAAGCGCTACTAAAATCGAGTAAAAAATTAGCCCACGCGTCTTGTTCTAAAAGAAATGTTGTCGGTTTTGATTTTAAGAAAAACTGTATGTTTTGTGCTGAAGACGCGGCTGAAGAATTTTTATAAAAAGAAAGCAAAAAGTTGGTTGGGAAGCGTGACATAGTGCAATGTGTGGAGACAATGACAATGAAAGATACCGTTGTGGCATATGCTGAAAAACGAGAAGATGACTGGGGTAAGCAAGTAGTTTTGCGCATTGACACTTTTGACTTAGTTGCGGCAGAAGCCAGGTACCATCGGTCTTGTATGAAATCTTTTTATAAAACTCAAAGTGGGCTAAAACGGGGCCGTCCTGAAGAAACAGAAACAATAGATGCCATGACTCATGCGTATCGTTTTTTGGAAACAAATCGTGAGGAGTGTCAATTTTCGTTAGACGACCTATTTAAAGGATACCAAGGTGACTTACCTACCACAAGAACAATAAAAACTAAACTGTTAGCAAAATACGGAGAAGACATTACAATAACTACACTTCCAAACCAAAACTCTGTAATTTGTTTTCGAGACACAGGTAAGCAAATTTTAACGAAAGCATGGTATTCTGAGCAAAAAAAAGACCAAAACGAGGAACGCTTAAGAATAGTAAAATCCGCTGCTGAAATCATTATTGAAGATATACGAATGCAAGTATTTGATACCCAGCAATATCCACAATCCGATAATTTTTTAAACGGTATTGAGAAAGATATTCCACCGACTCTTGATTGCCTTCTAAAACTATAATAATGAAAAATAAACGCGGTGACACTGAAAAAATTAAGAAAAAGTGCACTGCTATTTCGCACGCTATCGTATCAGCAGCAAGACCTAAGTCTTTTTTATCTGGGTTGCAAGTCGGACTTGCATCATTCATTAATCAAAAGTATGGTTCCAAACACTTAATAAATGTACTTTCCGCTTTGGGTTTTTGTTCCTCATATGACGAGGCAGCTTTGTTTCAAATATCGGCACTACAACATCCCCTAATAACAGCAACTGAAAAAGCATTTTGTCAGTTCGTTTTTGACAATGCAGATGTCAACGTATGCACTCTTGATGGCTTTAATACTTTCCATGCCATGGGTGGTATTCAGACTGTTACTCCCTCTACAGCTGTTTGTGAAGTTGGCCGAGTTCAAAGACTAAAAAAAATTCCTCCTGCAGGCGATATAGGACATTTTGGGCATGTACCAATCAAAGTTTTTCAAAAATCCAGTCAGACTGGATTGTTGAATATCAAAATAGAAAATATGAACGAAGATTTAATTAGTTCTCATAAAGCTTTACTATCTCATGATGATTTTCTATGGCTCTATGGAAAATGACAAAAAAAGCCACATATACCTGGATGGAATGGATATATGGAAAGAAGAACAGCAAAACAACCTTATATTTCATCTCAAATTATTTACCTACCATTCATAAATGCACCTCCTTCTGATTATGACACAATATATACAGCACTTCTTTCTGCAATAGAAAAATGCAAATCTTTGAAACCAGAGTCTTGTGTTGTAACTTTGACCAACCACTTTACATTAAGGCCAGGGATATTGTGGAATCTATTGGACCAAATCCGGAATCAATTAAAATATTCATTAGACTTGGTGGATTTCATCTCCTCATGTCATTTATGGGAGCAATAGGTTACATTATGAATGGAAGTGGTTTAAAAGAGCTTTTTCAAGTTGCGTATGCTCCCGCGTCGGTGGAAAAAATGTTAACTGGCCACGCTTATGCAAGAGCGCTTAGAGCTCACTTGTTAGCTCATGCTGCTTTGGCTCAAATGGTGTTTGCCGAGATTCATTTTACTGCGGAAGAACAAGAAATGCTTGAAGATAGTCTGGTAGACATTGAGAACGCTTACATCTTGGATGACGAGGAGAAAAATTATTTTAAGCAGGTGTTAGAAAAATTTGCTGATAAATTGGACCAGTTTCAACATAATGGCCCAACTGCCAAATTATGGGTCCAATATTTTAAAATGGTATCATTAGTTAAGCAATTCGTTGAGGCAGAACGTACAGGAAATTGGAATTTGCATCTGCAATGCATCGCAGAAATGCTACCATACTTTCATTCTAGTGGCCATTTTTTGTATGCTAAATCCTGCCATCTTTATTTACAAGATATGCTCAAACTAAAGGAGAAATTGACTCCTCGAGAATATGATAGATTTGTTGAAAAAGGAATGTTTACGATTAGACGGTCTGAAAAGTTCTGGTCTGGAATTTGGTCAGATATGACAATCGAGCAGACGCTTATGAGATCAATAAAAAGTTGTGGAGGCCTTACTCATGGTCGTGGAATCACCGACTGTACATTAACCAAATGGATTCTCGGAATGCCTGTTCTTTCTGCCGTGTCGGATCAAATGGAAGAATACTGCAATACGTCTTTTGTTACTTCAGAGCAGCATGTTGATGGCAGATCGTCACGTGTAGCAAGAGATAATTTAGATATTCAAAAGTTTGTGGACTGGTTTTCGGATCACTCACCATTTTTGGTAAATGAAAATATAATGTCTCTCAGCACAGGACTCATAGGAGATGACAAAATTAATTGTTACTGTGCGTACGACATTGGTTTGTCAATGATGACTAGTATTATTGGAGGCAACTTTGGAAATGTCAAATTTCAAAGAAAACTGAGGGTTCTACCAATTGCATCCATAAACTCAGGAGTTAAACTAGGTGACACAGTGATTCCAATTAACCCTACTATGCTTTTTCAAAGGATTTCGTATGCCAAAAAATCATCCAAACTGTTTGAAGAATACTTTAAATATGAGCTTGCTCCCTATCCACTCTCACTTTTTGATAATGTAGGAATGCGAAAAACAAAAAAATCTGCTCTATATGAGGCATTTACACCAATCACAGAAAATATTAATCTGAATGACACTTTATATGTCATTGATGGCGGCTTTCTTATTCACAGGGTTGTTTGGCATCAACAAGAACTTTATTCAGCTGTTTTGGATAAATATGTAGAATATATTAAAAAGCATTACACAATAAACGCCATGATAGTATTTGATGGATATCCGGACAAGAACAACGAAAACTCAATTAAAAGTGCTGAACGCTTTCGTCGAATGAAAAATTGTCCCACAGCCGAAGTAGCTTTTGATGAAACGATGAAAACTACTACATCACAAGCCAAATTTCTATCAAATGAAAGTAATAAAAGCAGGCTGATTTCAATGCTGTGTAAACGGTTTGAAAATGAAGGGATTGTAGTAAAACAGGCGTTAGAAGATGCTGACACTCTAATAATTACCACAGCTCTTGATATGTCAAGCAAGTCTGGATCAGTGGTGATAGTAGGTGAGGACATTGATTTACTGGTTATACTCACTGCACTATGCGAGTCGCAGAATAACATCTACTTTTTAAAACAAGGAAAGGGAAAAGCCGGAAATACCCTCTATTCACCCGCTGCATCAAAATTGGACACGGCTGTGAAAGAAAACATTTTGTTTCTACATGCATTTAGTGGGTGCGACACCACTTCAGCAATCTACAGGCAGGGTAAAATGAGGTTCCTTACGGTTTTAAGAAATCAGACAAGCTTGGAAACTGCCATTTGCTGTTTTAAAGACCCAAACGCAACTCCAGAAAGCATAGCTAAAGTTGGAATTCAATTTCTTCTTGCACTTTATGGGTCAAAGAGCGACGACACATCACTACACATCTATAGACACCGATTTTTTGCACAATCTATAACAAGGAGTTTATTTAATCTTGCATCTCTTCCTCCAACTGAAGATGCGGCTCGCATGCACTCATTGCGTGCCTACCTGCAAGTCCAAAAATTGTTACGGTAACGAAAAATTACCAACTGACTGGGGTTGGAAGCAGTCGTCCAATGGACTTATACCGATTCCTATGCTGCAAGACGCCGCTCCCCAAGAGTTATTGAAGATGATTTCTTGTAAATGTAGGAAAGGTTGTAACGCAGCCTGTAGCTGCAGAAAAGCAGGATTACAATGTTCAGTAGTGTGTGGTTCATGCCAGGGAAGAGCGTGTTCAAATACTGAAATGACTATAGAAGATCCAGGCGACGACGAAGAAATCGATTCTCGATTTGAAGAACTAATGACCAACGAAAATATCGAATACATTGATGAGTCAATGGATCAACCTTCTACGTCAAAAAAAAGCAGAAGATGAAATTAATCAACCTTCTACGTCAAAAAAAAAAGCAGAAGAAAAATAGAATATTTGTAACGACAAGAAAGTGTAACTTTAAAAAAAGTGCGCCGAGTGCTCTACCGCTAGGTGGTGTGGAAACGAGCACAAGAAAAACACAAATTTCTAATGGCAAATTATTAAAATTTACATAGAATCAACTACCTACACATATTAAATGGATACTAGAAAATATATGACTTGTATTTAACCACCTCTATCTCGTTAACCTGTTCATACACGAAACCGGTGAATAGGATCTTTTTTGTAGAGAATTTAATTGGCTTTATTTTCGGTTACTTGAAAATTTTCTGTACAGTGCACCCAAATCAAGTTATTTAAAAAAAAAAACATAAAAATGTCAAAATTTTATTGGATTTTCCAATATGGCGGCCAAATCCGGGATCGATAGACCTTGCAAATTTAGTATAGTATTCAACAGAGCAAAACAAAGAGAATAAAAGTTATTCCAGCTTGCCCCTAATTATTTCCACCTAAAACTACTTGTCGACTGGCCTAAAACGCGTTTAAGCGTTTCTGATTGCACGCACTGCACCGGGGCAAGGTTTTGTTGTCCCCTATTTCTTGTTTTGGACATTGTTGAAGGAATACACCGAGTGCACACTCAGTACAAAATTGCATGCGATTCGAAATCGCCAAAATGAGCAGTGGCGTCGTAAAAATAAATCATTGATTTTTAATAATTTTTAATAGAGTCAAAAAGTCGCTGTTTTCGCGATTTATCGCTACTAATGGCAACACTGGTACAATGTAATGTAAGCATAATTTCAAATAGTCTAAGGTGCCCGCCCATCGGCCAACAGAATTGTTTATAGCCATGGATTTATTAAGAATGGATACGAGATAATTTAACATTCTTTGAAGCCAAAACAAACCATTGTAAACGACACTGTAAACATTGGCCAAATCTTATTTTACCTTGTATTTTTGTACAAAAAATACGTTAGAAGCATCACAAGATTTACTAAAAGTAATAAAAGCCCTAAAATATTTTATTTTTCTGCTAAATAATAATAAATTTAAGTTAAAAAGGATTTATTATTTGTAGGTTATGTTATTTCTAAAGGTGTTTATTTAAAGTCGCTCCGAGTCATTTATAAATCTATATAAATCTATACGTCGCACTTTTCCTTTTCTAGTTCATTAGACAAAGACGTGTGTACGTGTAACCGAGCGTTCGCAGACGTTTTTCCTAAGCAACCAGCAGACAGCAACACTTCTGAGCTCCAACACTCCAATGCTATTTTATCTCTTTCTACTACCATTCTTGATTCAATTACGTAGTAATTCGTAGTCTTGTCTATGTTCGTAGTTCGTAAACTGCTCTCTCAAGAGAATAACAAACAACAAAATATTTATATTATATAAGGCTTCACGTTCGATACGCTCACAGTATACGGATATCGAATCCATATTATAATAGATCCATGGTTACAATTCAATTACGTAGTGATTCGTAGTTCGTAAACTCTTCTCCTAGGAGAAATGTTTTCATAACAAACAACAAATATAAGGCTTCACGTTCGATACGCTCACAGTATACGGACATCGAATCCTTTCTTAATAAATCCATCTTTATAGCTTTCCGCTTCCGCGTTCATTTCCGCACATGGGATGTCGGCTTTAAATTGACCAGGGGCGGATCCATAGAGGGATTTTGGGGAAGGAATTGTAAAAACGCTGTGACATGATTTTTTGGCGTAATAACACTTTTTCAATAAAAAGGATAAATAGGATTTATAAAAAAAGGATAAAATGTACAGAGTGAATTACTTTTCTGTCTTCTTTATTATACTTTTCAATATTTTCTATCCAATATTCTCGGGACCCAAGCAAACCCCCCGTGGATGCGCCCCTGAAACTAACACAGGGTAAATAGGCAAGAAAGTTGTTACAAATAAGAAAATAAACAGTAAATTCTCAGCAGTTCTCAACAAGTTAATGTTTAATACAGTTGGGAACAATAGCCTCAAATACACAGTGGCGGACTAGAGGGGGCGACAGGGGCGGGCCGCCCCGGGCCCTACCTGCAGGGGGCCGGAGCGGGGCCCTGCTGGCCCAGCTTGGGGAGCCCGGGGCGGATTAACTCCTTTGGAGGCCGCCCCGGGCCTCCGAAGAAGTTAGTCCGCCACTGCAAATATATATTCCAAAAAATGTATTAAACTTCGATTGAGAACGCATGTCTGAAACTCAGATTTTTCATTTTTGGTTCACATAGCGTTAAGCTTGATTTAAAATACATATTCTTAATTGAAGTTTATTTCGGATATTGGATATTTTATTGTTTCACTTTAAAAAGTCAAAAAACTATCAAATGTTGGCTAGCTTTTTTCATTTCTTCGTTTACTTATTTTTTGACTTGTGTCAGTACTGCATTTACCAAGCTTAATATTCTTGTCCTTGCCCACACCTTATCTTATCACTTTATCACGTTGGATAAATAAATGCCTTGGTTATAGGCGGTTCTAGACCGCTATTTGGGGGGGGGGGGGCTTAAGCCCCCGGTTTACATATTTGAGGGGGCTTAAGCCCCCGGTTTACATATTTGGCTATACATATACTAGGCCACTCAGTTGGATTTGGGGGGCTAATCCGCGATTTGGGGGGGCTTAGCCCCCCAAGCCTCCACCTAGAAACGCCTATGGCCTTGGTTCAGTATTATATATGATTTGATGCGTTTATTATATTTAAATTCTGTTATTTATTACTTACTAAAATAACAGAATTGTTTAAATTTGTTGACTCGACTGAAATTAGGGTATGCCGTAGGCTTTATATAGTATTATATTATATTATAGTATTTGTACTGAATTATTATAGTCATTATTTTGGTAGTAGAGTATAGATTTACCTTAACAGGCAAGACCAGGGCCGGATTAAGACAATTCGCCGCACCAGGCTAATAATCAAATTGCGCCTATGAAATGAATACTTTTCATTAATCCAGATTTTCGTTCGAACCTCGTGGCGCCTGTTTGCTTCGCGGCGCCCTAGGCTATAGCCTAGATTGTCTAGTGGATAATACAGCCCTGGGCAAGACCGGAGTACAACTTCAGTTGTGAGCTGCTATTGCACTAAAATACGCTTATTGTTCCAACTAGTCCCACGCTCCTAGCCTGTACAATACTTAGAAATGAGGTGATTCTTTAAAAGACAATCTTGACACTATAGCTTCATAACTTCCCTATAATCCAGGGCTGTCAGTCAACATTTATAGAGCTCGATTACTAACATCAAGTCATTTCCGTGACCATGTGCAAATCTCAGCAATCGGTTAACGGTAGCCATGTCCTTTCTATCGACGGAAAATGGCCTAGCAACGACACGTGCCCATTAACGTACGCATGTTTGTTCTAAAAGTAAAATTTTTCTACTCCCGTACCTTAACATTCAAATTAAATGTCTTCGATATGTTCCATAATAATAAATGTTCATTATGAAACAAATTTTCATTACGAAACCGCACGATTAGACAATTTAAAACCAATTTAATCAAGTGGCCTCTTTTTAATACAAATGATCTGACATTGACAGCTATTGTACTAAAATTTTGCATTTTCATTAAAACTTTTAAGTACCTATATTTAAATTAGAACTTATGTCAGATTATGGTATTAGTGATAGTAAACAATTTAATTTGTTTAACCGTTGCTAAATTAAATAAATGTTCAGTTTAATATTTATTAATAAATGGTCGTAGAGACAATAGTGTATGCAACTCTCATGTAATTGTAATTATTACTAATGAACGTTACTATACTCGCATTTGTACCGACACTTGCCAAGGCTCGTGTCGTTACCAGTGGCGGATTTAGGGGGCAGGGGGCGCCCTTCCCTGATGCCTTGAGATTTTAAGAGCGAATTTTATAAAAATAAATATTGTAATATAAACATTAACTATTCCTACATATTCTACAAAATATTATAAACAAAAACAAACATTTGACGTCTAAGTAAGGTCTACAATATACATACATATATACTATACCAAAAAATGTGACTATCAGATCTATAATACGGATATGTACAAGCCTTTTTTGGCATTTTGATTTACTTGCTCTTAAGGAGCGTACAGACCAACCGAGCGAGCGAGAGCGAGCAAGAGCGAGCGTTCGTTAATGTTTTTCTTGTTCGTGTTTGCTTGCTCAAACAACTGTACACACCGGAAAATCATTTGAGTTAATCTTGTGTTCGCAGAAAGATCCAAAATCTTGAAGCAGAAAATGGCCGATTCAAATGAGTTGCTTTATGCGAGTGCTGCTTTTATTATTGTGCTTCATGATTTATGTAAAAAAACAGAAAAAGGAGAAATGAAAACGATGAGAAAAGAAAACGACGAGAAAAGAAAATGACGAGAAAAGAAAACGGCGAAACGCGTCATGCTTCTGATTTTTATTTTTAAAAAACGGATTTTTGCTATCCCACGAAACCGGTTTTTCTCTATAACCTTCTATTAGCTTAATTACAATATCATTTGACCACTCCATTGTGAAAATTACAGAAAAGAACTCGACGCTTCTGCTCGTAAAATAAAATAACAAAGAGCATTCGTTCTCCGTCCACACCAAACAAACATATACGCGATTTTTCTTTGATGTACCGACAGCAGCTGCCGGATCACGAGCGAGCGAACATTTGCTCTCGAGGTCGTGTTCGCTAATCAGTCCACACCGAAAAATTGTTTAGGTGAATTCCTGTTTGCTCTTGCTCGCTCTCGCTCGCTCGGTTGGTCTGTACGCACCTTTAGATCGTTTCTGAAAATATTCCTATACATCTCACAACGATTTTATCACAATTTGCGCCGGATCGTTTTGATTTGTAAAGCAGCGGTTCTCAACCTTTTTTAATGGTGTACCACCAAAAATATTTCGTAATTTTAGGTACTACCTAATTAGATGACCTATCTAAGTCATTCTAGGTAATTCTGAATAATTTCAATTTAAATTTTTACCAAGAGATAAAAATTTATTTAAAAAAAATTTTTAAATCTGTATTAAAAATATTTTTTATTATGCCTGGCTTTCACAATCAGTGTTGCTAATGTTGCCATCTTTCCTTTCTTCTTCAATATATTTACAAGATTTGTCGCGTTTTTTCTTTTGATAATCCTAAATGCACCTTTTTTGGGTTTGATCAGGTTTCCTTAGGTTTGGTATGTTACTTTCTCATAAATTACTTTTTCAAAAAGCCGTTGCTTGAAAAAATTAATTTCGAAAAAGATGTTCTCTGGAAAAATGTATTTATAAATTGCTTTAAAATAAATTGAAAAATTGGTTTTAGAAAAATTGTACTTTCGTAAGTTACTCGTGTATTCCCCCAAATGAGCAGACGGCATTAATAAAAAATGCTACAATATGTACATTTTGATATTAATCAAACAATTTGTCCTGTCGCGTGTAAGCTAAGTTCTGGTCTTTTCGACAAACATCTTTACTGATGTTAAATTAAGTAAATTTTTTCGAAAAACAGCTTCTTCAAAAGATGCTTTTCGGAAATAGATCTACAAAATTTTCTCGAAAATAATTTTTTTTAAAAGAATCTTTTAAAAATACTGGAAAACAGTTTTTCTAAATTTAAATTATGAACTCTACTGGCTTGGAAAATGTCAATGAAAAAATGACTAAAAGATCCTGAACTAACCTAAACGAACCGTTTTGGTGTTCGGCCAGGTTTACGTTTCCTTGTGTCTGCTACGTTGCTCTGTAGTAAATTACTTTCACAAAAATGTTTTTTTAATATGAATATTCGAAGCTTTTTTCGAAACAATGTTTTAAAAAATGTGCTTTCTAAAATCAGGTTTTCTTAAAAAATGTAATTTCGAAAAGTGGTTAAAAAAATTCGAAAGGTTGATTTCCGGAAAAAGGATTTTGAAAATATCCCTAGTTGTCGATCCTTACCTGAAAAATAATTGCCTGATTTTTTAATGAATTTATTCCATCCTTTTAGAGCTTACTGTATACTTTTGTGTAGCTCGAGATGACGTTGCAACCCCCCCCCCCCCCCTACACGAAATTCTAAATTCGCCCCCGGTCGTTCCTTTATGCTCGTGTGACCAGTATTACCCTCGCATTCCTAATTAATTCGTATTAATAGCCATCATTATATAATCGTTGCATATTACACTATTATTTCAGTGACCTACATACTTGCATCAATATTGTTTATGTTACGGGCAAATCCTAAATACTGTGTATGTTTGCTCCTTTCTCGGTAATGAAAAAGACAAAAATGGTCCTAAATGAACCTGCACAGTATTTTCGATTACGCCCAGCTAGTGCTAGGCGAAGAAAATAGAATAGGTTTGCTCAGGTTTGTAGGTAAAAGGCAATGTACGGGCGAACTTTGCCCGCGGTAGACATCATGTTCCGTAGGCGCTTTGAAGACGTAGTCATGTAACCGATTAATGATGGAAATGACTTAAAGTTTTAGTAATCGGGCTCTGTCTTTTTAATTCCTAGTTTTAAATTTTTTTAGATATTATGCTATAATAAAATGCAGGGTTTTTCCAAAAGTCAACATAAATACACAACCTTAGTTTTATGTTCATAATTTTGTTACAGTCTTTATTTATAGCAATTTACTGTAATTTTTTAAAAAAACTCTTTAAATCTGTTGCTTTTAAAGGGCAGCTGAAACCTGCACATGCATTAACTGGTTCTGAATTTGATTTTCAGCATAAAATGTCGTCATAAAATTTTAGAAATCTTCAAAAAAAAATGCAACACGCAGTGGCGGCTTTAGGTTTGCATTTGGAGAGGGAAAGGGGAGCATTTCCGAGAAACTATTAATTGAATGCATGCTTCGAAGAGTGAAAAAGGCGCAATATTTCTACCTTTAAAAATTATTATTTAAAAAATTAAAAAATACGCTTTTATGAGCAGTGCACTAAAAAGTTAAAAATAAATGTTTTCCTTTTATAGTTAACAGAAAACTGGGGTATGAAGTGCGCGCATCGTGCCAAAAGTAAAACAACTTACAAACTGCGTATCCCTTTTACTACGCACACATGCATACCCTGGTTTTCTGTTGACTTGTACTGGTATAAAACATTTGGTCTTTAAAAAGGTAATTCAATTTAAAAGCGTGGGGCGCGCTTACATATACATATATGTATATAGCGGTCTAGGCATTCATTACATTTTGTTTATTATGCCTAGACCGGTATATAACTGCGCCCCACTCTTTTAAATTTAATTACCTATTTAAAGACCAACTGTTTTATAGCTGTACAAGTTAACAAAAAATCGGGTGTGCATGTGTGCGGAGTAAAGGGAGGCGCAGTTTGTAAGTTGCTTTACTTTTCGCACGATGCGCGCACTGCACACCTCGGTTTTCTGTTAACTTAAAAAAGGAAAATATTTATTTTTAATTTTTTAGTGCGCTAGTCCTAAAAGCGTGTTTTTTAGTTTTTTAAACTGTAATTTATTTTTAACTTTTTAGTGCGCTACTTATAAAAGCGTGTTTTTTTAATTTTTAGTGAATTAGGTTTGGAACATAATACAAGAGTTCTCAAAACTAAAATTTTTTATTACCGACTTTACAAAAAAAAGTACCTATATCTTCATAAAAAGTACTACATTCTACAGTTCTACCAAAAAGCATGGTTATTCAAAAACTTGATGAAGGACAATACAGGGTGGCTCAAAAAGCGGAAGGACACAATTTAAATTTAAATTTTTTAGCCACCCTGTATGCCCTAGATAAAATATTTGAATAACCATGCTCGTTTTTCACAATGTAGAACATTTTATGAAAATATATTTTTATTGTAACGGCGATATTAAAAAATTAATTTTATTTTTGGGCCCTCCTGTATGTTCCAAACCTAATTCACTAACATAAAAAAAAATTAACTCTAGTAGGAACATTTGCAGTGGCCGTTTACCTTTAAATGACGTTTTTGTCTTTTTAGCTTCACGTGGATTAGGACTTTTTCATTTTTTATCCACCCTGTATGTACTAGATCAAATTTTTTAATGGCAGTGCTATTTTCTCACGATGTAAAACTTTTTATAAAGAGACACTTTCTTTCGTAAAGTCAATAATACACCATTTTCCATTTCGAAGACATTCTGTATATTTTTTTTAATGAAAAAAAAACATATTATTGTATTGTTGCCGGAATTGACAAAGTTTGTAAAGTTTCAAATCGATACGACAATTAGAAGTGGGTGAAAAGTGAGTTGTAAGATTCCATTACAATGTCACACAATGTCACAGATTACAGTAATCTGTGACAATGTTACAAGTCAAGGTCAAGCTAATAAAAGCGTGTTAATGTTAATAAGTAGGGTGAGGAATTTGGTTTTTTCCACTCACTTAATCGTGTGAAATACCACCAATAAAAATAACAAGAATCAGTAATAAATGCCTTGCTATTTAAAAATAATTTTAGTACTTTTATTCTAGGATAGCTATACACCGTTCCTAGAATATTTCTCTTGATTCGCGGGAGAAGTCATTATTACTCATTTCATTACATTAAATTAGATAAAAAATAAAAGAAAGCATTTTATTTAAAAATACGCAGATGTTACGTTGCACCTAACCCAGTTTCAATTTATTTTTAATAAAGGACGGTTGGCAAACCTACTATGGTCTTCCTCTATCTGAGTCTATCTCTCCTCTCATGCAGTGCCATTGCCATTACCCTTCTGCTGAATTTTCTCGGTTAGTTAACCACTTTGCCGCTATTTTTGACTAGTGATATACTGTGATAACATCAAATAATTTTATACTGTGATATTAATGTCGTTAATTTTGTGTTTCTTATATAATATATTTATGGTGGCTAGCCAGCTTTGTCAATTTGCCCATTGTTATTAGGTTAGGGAAACCCTGTATTTTACATTTTAATTTTAAGACATCTTTCATCAGTTGTAATCAGTTGTATCACTATTTATATTATTCCATGCTTTTCTATTACTTCAGGGAGTGTTTGTATTTTTGGTAAAAGCATTTATAAGGTTAATAAAGCATGATAAAATTAATTTTGTTTTAGTTTTCAACGCCTCTGAAAAATATTTAAATAGGTCATAGAATTCTTTCAAACTCCTTCACCTCATAATAATAAGTTATTATAAATAACCACTTCCAGGAATAAAAAGCATCCTGTTTTCCAAAAATTTTAACGCTATAGGTATAAAAAAAGTGCGTTACTTCACTCCAAATTGAATTGTTCTGCCGCTTTCGAGTGAAAAAACGCTCATAAACTACAGACAAAAACCCACGCATCCAGCCAGGCAAATGCACATCTGCAACCGGGCGCCGGCCTTGATTAAATCGTATTGTGTTACTACTGGCCAAACATCTCTTATTTTAAGTAAAACTATTTCATTATTAGCTAACGATATTACATATTACATCATGATCATAACCACCGTATACAGACAAAGACTTTGTCTCTAAACTTGCTCAAACGAAGCCCAACACATTTGGTGGGTGATTGGTTATCTAAAGTTTTGCAAACGGGGGTAAATCCAGAGACGGCTCTAACCTAGTTGGAAAAAAATTAGGATTCGATGTGAAAATAAAATACAAATATTTATTTACCCACATTGTGTTATTTGAAAGTGCGAAATACGAAAATACCATACAGGGTGTCTGAAAAGTCTTAGCATGGGCAAATATCTTTACTATTAATAAAGATAGAGACACCAAATTTTAGTTTTATCTTATTGGTTAATAAATCTACTTTTTTATGTAATTTGACATTTTCAACCCCCTTGGGGGGTTACGCTAGGGAGTTGAGGTCAAAAATTTTAAATGCAACCCTATGGCGTGTGGTACCTCATTTTAAAGGTCTTTTCTCAGATGTTACTTCTGGGCAGAGTTCCAAAACGGACTGTATTACTACCCAGAAGTTCATGGTGGCCAGTCTAAACAACTTGTAACGTAATAAGTAAGGCAGGCACTGTTGGTCTGTTACCAGAGGCGTCGATGCCGAAAATAAGTACATACGGTATTTGACAGAAATAATTTAACTGATGGGCGCTGCCGTGATTGTATGAAATAAAAAAACGGTTGAGTGCAAGTTCGACTCGCGCTTAGAGGATTCCGTGAGATATATGTACACTGAAAAAAGGCTTTACTAGAGTCAAGAGTAATAGTCTTCAGTGAAGGATAGCTTAGTCTTGTATATCCGCAAGAGCAAGTATAGTCCTTCCAAAAGGCATGTTATTCTTAAAACAATACGCACATCTATACTTCTTTCAATACTAAATACGAGTAAACTAAGTATTGTAATGTTTGAAACAAGAACTTTCTTAGCTTGAGAGAAAAGCAAATAAAGTTGAAATAAGTATAGCAATTCTTAAACGAACTGCAATACGGTCGTAATGTAAAAGTAGGTAACCTCAACCCAAGTATAGTAATCCTTCTTTCAACTTTTTCTTACCTTAACTCCGGTGTTGAAGTGAATACACACACGGAGAAGTAGAACTATTTATCAGTGACGTATATTGAGTGTGGAGTGTGTCAAGGTGTCAGAAAGGCACTGATGGGGTGTGTGTGTATTAGGGGAATTGTGTAGGTGGTGTAAGAAGGTCATCTATAGTGCCAATGCCTCCTTCCCCTATATTGCATAAGGGTGAGTGAGTGTCCAAAAGGCATATTTGCGCGTTTGCCAAAGGGGCACTAAAAATACTAGTGGATTAGGGTAGAGGGGAGTATTTTAAAAGGGATGGCGAAAGAAAAATGCGCTTTCACCAAAGGATCTCTAAGATATCAGTGGATTAGGAGGGTGAGTGTCCAAAAGGCATATAACTCTAAGCCCATAATATCATGTTTTCCTATTTTAACTTATCAGCTATTTATTTTTCATAGAAGCCTAGGTCGGGTCGCCTTTGATGGTTCCTACACGTGCGTTATTTACGACCCAACAGTTCCAGCACGATTATGGAATATCATGTTACAGTCGGCCATGCTGCCCTTCTCCACGTCCTCGTGGAGTTCATTGAATGCTGTAATTAAATTACAAAATATTTAGAAATTTAACGTCACTACACAACTATGCCTGTCAGAAATAAATGGTTAGTGTCCCTATATTTTGAATTTTATATCTAAAGTGCACTTAAACTACGTAAGAATCCACGTCGGATTCCATGAATTCTGGCTTTTACGTTACCGAATTCTAGTTTTATTCTCAGATTCCACGTTGGATTCTGACCCGTAATCATTGGATTCCATGTCGGAGTCCATTCTCAGATTCCACGTTGGATTCTGACCCGTAATCATTGGATTCCATGTCGGAGTCCATTCTCAGATTCCACGTTGGATTCTGGCCCGTAATCATTGGATTCCATGTTGGAGTCCATTCTCAGATTCCACGTTGGATTCTGGCCCGTAATCATTGGATTCCATGTTGGAGTCCATTCTCAGATTCCACGTTGGATTCTGAACTCAACTCAATAGATATTACTTATTGGATTCCACGTTGGAGTCCATTGTCGAGTCACTTTCAGATTCCACGTCGGATTCTGAACTCAACTCGACATTAAAACGCTTCAACTTGTCTAGAGAAACGATACCCTCATATCTCCTCTGCGAGCGAGAAGATCCCTTGATATCTTTAATGGCATAACGATCATGAGCTAAAACCTTAGTAATGACGTAAGGGCCGCTGAATTTTGGCAATAACTTTTTACTGAGACCCTGATTGGTCGAAATTTGCGTACGGACTAGTACTTGATCTCCTTCTTTGAAGTTTGTTCCACGACAACGGTGACTATCGAATCTAACCTTTCGTTCGGCTTGATTCTTGTCAATCCTTTGTTTAGCTTCAGCTCTGACTGTTTGCTGATCTTTAATAGTACTTGGTTCCAAAGCAACTTCGTTGGCTAGGACCGCGATCGCTACACCTATTGGTGTGCATCCAAATAGCAATTCGTACGGGGATTTTCCAGTGGATGAATTAATTGTAGAATTGATTCCCCACTTAACTTTGGTTAGTGTTTCGTCCCACTTTTCCTCTTCGTCTGTTGTTGCAGCTATTTGACTTAATATTGTGCGGTTGTATCTTTCGACCTGACCGTTTGCCCTGGGAGTTGCAGTTGCATTCAGGACATGTTTTATATTAAGGTTGCTACAGTAGTTTTTAAATTGTTTGCTGGTAAAACAACTTCCTCTGTCTGACATGATTCGTCGAGGAACACCAAAATTTTCCACTATACTATCTAGAAATACAATGACAGGTCTCACTTTTGTCGATGGTACAGCTTTCATAAAGACGTATTTGGTAAACGCGTCTACAACAACAATAAGATAGCTATTCTTTCTTTTCGACTTGACGAATGGTCCCAAGTGGTCCACATGTAGTGTGTGAAAAGGTTCTGCAACTTTTTCGATGGGGTGCAGAAAGCCTGATTTTTTACCACCTGGCTCTTTATTATAAAGGCAAGGTAAGCAGCACGAGATGTACTTTTTAACATATCTCCTCATTCCTCCAAACCAATATAATTTTGCCATTGCAGAGAGTGTTTTGTCAGTGGACAAATGGCCATTCGCATCATGAAAATGCATGATAAGCGACCTTCTAACACTTTTCGGCACTACCCATTTTTTTTCTTCTGATACGTTTTTATATAGCCTTTCATTAACCAAAGAAAAATCTTTGTGGATATTTCTTTCTTCAGCATCTACTGGATTGCGTAAAAGTACTTCTCGCAGATATTTACATCTTTCATCAGACAATTGAGAACTCAATATCCAATCTTCATGATTAATGTTAACCAGGTTAACGACGACGTTAGGATCTGATGTAGATTCAATCGGGTTTCGACTTAATGCATCTGCCCTGGGCGATATTCTACGTCGAATGAGTATTCTTGGATACTTAGCCACCATCTACCAATTCTCGGAATAAGGTCTCTTTTACTTAAGGTTGTTCTGATAGCACTACAGTCAGTGATTACCTTAAAATGTATACCAATTAAATATATACGAAATGCTTTCAAGGTATAAACAACAGCCATTGTCTCCAACTCATAGGAGTGGTATCTTTGTTCTTCTTTGGTGGTTTTCTTAGAATAATAAAGTACTGGACGTAACAATCCATTCGGTTGTTTCTGTAGAAGTATGCCTCCGATGCCTACTTTGGATGCGTCTGTATGTACTTCGGTGTCTAATTCTGGATCGTATATGGCTAACAATGGTCGAGATGTCAACTCCCGCTTAAGAGTTTCGAATGCTCTACGTTGTTCGTCACTCCAAGCAAAAGTTACACACTTTTTAGTAAGAATTGTGAGTGGTTTTGCGATCGTAGCAAAGCCACTTATGTATTTCCGAAAATAGCTTGTAAGACCTATAAATTGTCTTACGCCCCGAACATCAGTAGGAACAGGAAATTTACTAACTGCTTCTGTTTTTGCGTTACCAGGCTGCATTCCATTTTTACTGACTTCATGTCCCAAATATTCCACTTTTTCCATAAAGAATTGACACTTACTTAATCTCAAAGTAAGATTAGCTTTTCTAAACGACTGTAAAACTTCCTTCAAGTTTGAAAGTCCAGTGTAGAAATCTGATGCTGGTAAAAGAACATCGTCCATGTAAGCAAGAGCTTTGCCGTAACGAAGATTTCCCAAAACTTTATTTATTGTCCTTTGAAAGACAGCTGGTGCATTACACAGGCCAAATGGTACCCTTAAATATTCAAAATGACCATCCGGCGTTATAAATGCTGTTTTTGGAATAGATGACTCTTCCAGCTGAATTTGGTGGTACCCGCTTGCAAGATCCAAACTGGTAAAATATTGACAGCCTTTTAATTTTTCTAGAAAATCATCTGCTCTTGGAAGGGGAAATCTGTCCTTGACCGTTCGACGATTTAATGCCCGATAATCAACGCACATGCGCATTTCACCATTTTCCTTTTTCACAAGAAGTATTGGACTAGAATAAGGAGATTTGGACTCGCGAATTATGTTATTGTCTAACAAATCCTGCACGATTTCCCTAACAACTTTCCGTTCGTTGAAGGATATTCGGTAAGGACGATAGACAACAGGCTCACTATCATTAAGATGAATAGACATTTTAAGCACATCGGTTTTACCTAGCTGACTCGTATTTTGAGAAAAACAGTCTTTGAATTCGTTTAAAAGTTCAATCAATTGGTTAACTTGCTCAGTTGTGAGATTTTCGTTAAATTTGATATCCTGGTTCAAATTATTACATTTGTGTAATATACGCCCAGCGGTGATTGACACTCGGAACGAAAGGACAAAAAATTCCTGTGACGCCGTTGTTAACTTTTAAAAATTCGGAATGCTAAAAAACTATAGGCGTAGTTTTTTAGTATTCCGAATTTTTAAAAATTCCCTACGGCATCATAGTGATTTATTTTTCATTCCTTTCGAGTGTCAATTACCGCTGGGCAGACTATACTTGACTCGAGAGAACAGAAATAATTGGAGTTTTATCTTCTAAACAAATAACAGATCTAGCTAAAATACGATTATCACTTACCTCAATTTCGTTATGAGACAAGTTAGTGACGGAGATGCAACCATTCTCCGAATTAGTTATAAATTCGTCTATCAAGTGTTCCTTTCCTGGTTGTGGACGTAACCCACCCCGGATATACACGTCACCAGACTAGTTACCTTTCGAAGTTACTGCAACCAATGCCGTTGTCCTGGCAGGGACCACTGTTTTCGTTTTTGCCCACAAAGGGATTTTTCTTGGAGCGATGTCTAAGACGTTGGCGACATCTTGATCAGCAGCTAAAATTCTCACAGACTTTCCGGAGATAATTAACATTGCATTAGTTTGGTTTACAAATGTCTGGCCCACCATAAGAGGAATATCTTGTGCGTTATCAGGAACCACAAATATCTCTACTTCTGCTTCAACTTGGTCCACTTTTAACACCACATTTGCTTTACCCAAGACTTGGACAAGGGAACCTCGATAGCCGCTTATCGTTAGATCACTATCATCGTAGATAATGCCTAGCGAGGAATCATCATTTTCCCTCATCAATATTGCTGCACACCCTGTATCTACATATCCCTGCATAGGTTTTCCGTTCACCCTGCAGTCAAAGTAGTAATAGTCGTTGGAAGTGCCACAGCTTTCTTGAACAATTTGATTTTTGACAAACTTCTGTCTTGTACAGTCCTTGGCTAAATGTCCCATTCTTTTGCAAATCGTGCATTCAATCTTAGGCTTAGGACATCTGTTGGAGAAGTGTCCCTTTTCATTGCAATTAGATATAACAACGCTGCTGCGTCCTTACAGAAGTTTCCACCTTTTGATTTTTCTTCGGAGGAAATGTATCCGATTTCTCGAATTTTGGAAAAAAACGTTTTTGTCCGATGATGACCATTCGCTCAAATTTTAAAGTCGAAAGGTATTCTGCATATAATGCATCAGGTGTCTCATAACGACCAGCTCTTGCACCTGCCTGTATAGTTGAATCAGGAATTCCACACGCAAAAAAATTTGTACGGTTAAATACTAAAATTGTAAGATTAGACTCTACAAAAAAAGGGACATATAGGGACGGTAACAAGGAATGCAACTAGATAGCACAAAATTGTTACTGCATGACTTGTTTGATTGTTAGATAAGTATTAGCAAATTGTAGGATATCATTTGAGAAACTGCTGTTGTAAGTGTTATGTTTAAGAAGTAAAAGTTTTTACAATAAAAATAACAAGCTATCATTTTTTGTAATAATGACATTCATTGCTTGTAAAAATAAAATTTAAAATTTAAAGCAATAGCCTGATGTAATTGTAAGGCCTCTTCCTACAATATCAAACCACTGGAGCGATAAATTGTAAGGTTATTTTGCAATTTGTGAGGTAATCTCCTGTAAAATTGTAAGACCTGGTTTTACTTTTTGGAGGATCTGTAGGAACAAATTATGCAGGTATGAGAACCACAATTTTTATATCATTTTTTAAAAATTATGCTAGGACTAGTCCTACATTTTATAGGCCGTACAGTGACAGATTATATGATGGTCGCATACTTTATTTAACCTACCTTTACAACATTGCTGTATCAGCTTTCGTAAATTGCAATACATAGTTCCACAAGATTGTAGTAATTATTACACCCGTTCTAGTTGTTCTTTATATATAAAAATTACTATCATATTGCAGACATATGATGCGTAACAGTTTTATTTTAAGGCTATTCAAAATCTTTCAGAAATACCTTTGAATTTGTGATTTTTTATTTCTTTTAAAAAACAAGATGAAGATGAGTTTAAATACAACCAAGTGGATAATTTGCGTTGGTTTTCATTAAGTTTTTGCAATTATTTAAAAATTAAAATACTTGTACCGTCTTAATGGCAAAATGTAATCCTGTTTAATAGTTTTTATACTTTCGTAAATTACGAGCAGTACAGAGCCATTCAAACACAATACTTAATTGGTGGAACTGAGACATCCAACTTGTGAAAGTGTAAACCTTTTTGTAAAGCTATAAAGGCATACGAAATGTTACTAAAACAAAAATTTAATTTTTAGTTTTTATTTTTCTGTAATTAGGTAACATGTGCCACTAGTCATTATATCACATTAATCAACTTATAAAATATAAATACAAACATGAAAATCAAAAATAACCAAAATACTTACACATGGTCATTCAAAATACATACTTTATATCTTAAATTGAACATTTTTCGGGAAAAACGCTTAAAAATTGATGTCCCCCACCCTTACCACCAGACGGATCACTTAGAAGAATCTGAAAAAAAACCGTGAACATTGAGAATTAGGTGTAGATTGAGCGAAAATTATCAGGATTGAAAAATTCTAGCGCAATCAATTGTTATAAACAATTTAATTGTTTATTTCCCTATAACTGCTGAACCATTGGTTTTAGAGAAAAAGTCTTTTAACAAAACATATTAATCACGATGTAAGAAACAATTTTTGTCCTTACACGTTTTTCAAAATTTTTAATTTGGCCCATTCAGATCCGCGCATACGCGATGTGATACGGCGTTGCTGCCGTCGGGTAGCGCGGCAGATGGGCGGAGATCGGGCGGCTGATGTTTACTCAGGTTAAGTGAGGGGCTGATGGCACGGAACACTAATTGTGTAAATAGGTATAGCTTGCACTTGATAGAATTTTTAATTTAATAAATTAATAATATGACATTGGCGAAACACATTCTAAAAACGTTTTCAGGTTATTTAATAACAGTCATGCGTCAAAATGTGACCGAAAACTTGGCCCAAAAACTTAAAAATTAACATTAAATTAAGAACAATTAAAGTTGGATCTCTCTTAGTTTAATTTACTTTCACGCTTAGTTTCTGAACATATGTATATGTTATATGTATAATAATATAATTGCACTTCATTTCTTAGAGTTTGCTTATTATAATTTTATTTCTCTGTATAGTTCCATTTAGAGATGTTCCGCCATATTGCAAATTAAGAAACGTACAAAGACGCGACCACCAGAAGATTGTATTATTATTTATTACATTACATTACTTTTATTAGGTATATTAAGTTAAATTTCTTACCTTTGAATATCTCTACCAGTTCGGGGAAGCCCCAGGATTCTAACAATTCTGCACTAGTCTCACACATTATTACATAGTAAAAATAAAAACAGAAAAATAAAAGTATTGCATCACTTTAAAAGATCGGAAGATGAAAAGGCAGAACTGTGGGCTGTGCGTAATTCCAACCAGAACACACGGGTGTTTCGGCTAATTACGCCTAACGCGTCGGGCGCAACGAACGGTTTTCGTTGCAGCATTGTCAGATCATATCTTAGCGATTATATTGATGTAGGAATAGAGGAGAAAAGGGGTATGTTTCTTATACTTTTTGTTTTGTTCGATAGAGAAAAATAATAAGCATTGCATAAATATGTATTTATTATCTATAATTAAATATTCCTTATAATTTTATGTCATTTAAATAACTAACGTTATTTTCTTATTGGCAATATCCAGAAAATAATGTATTGTGCGGCAACACGGCTTTTTTTTATCCTAAAGTGCTGTAGGACAAAAACAAACAATTTGCAAGGGATTCTACATGATGGAATGTTGAAAAGAAAGCTATGTTTTGCTGTTAAATACTTTGCAAAAAAATTAACTACATTCTACAACTTGTATATTCCACGTCCAAAGTTACTGGCAAAGTATATTCTACAACAATGTAGAATATTCTGTAACCTGAAGTAAAGACCCACCCCTACAAATCTTTGTCACAAATTTGTAAAGTATGAGTAAAACCCCGACATGAAATTATACTTACAATTGTAGATAATAGTATGACAATTTGTGAGAAAAATGGGTGCTACAAAATTGTAGGCAAATCTTTGCCTGGACTTTTTTCAGTGCATGAATAATGCAAGAAATTGCCCTTTTTCCAGTGATATCACATGCGCTTAGGAGCTCCATCTTGTCAAAGTAATACTGCTCCCATGATTCATGTGATTTTTTTGTGCGATTCACAAGAGTACTTAGCAAATTTCCAAAATCCTGATGCTCAGGAAACGATCTGATAAGTAGGTCTTTCCATTCTGCCCAATTGAATTGATAAGACAGTAAGTTGTCAAACCATTTCCTAGCAAGCCCTTTTAAGCGGTTTTGCATATTAAAAATCATTGTTGCTTCACTCCAATTATTTATGGTAGCTAACTGTTCAATTTTCTCGATCCATTTAGCAGCGCTTAAATTTGGGTTTCCTGGAGAAAACTCTGGTATATTTTCGGGTTTAGTATAAAATCTAGGACCCTCCGATTTTCTCTCAACTTGGTTTTTAATTAACTTTTCCACCAAGTTCTCTAGCCTACTAATTTTCCCCTTTTTCCGTGATATTGGAGGAGTATAGCTACGGCTGGAACCTGCTCTATCAACAATATCAACATTTGTGGATTTCTTGTGAGAAGTTGCTGGCACTTTTTTCCGTTTATAATTGCCCCGATCAGAACTAGAACTACTAGTAGAGCTATCGCTAGACGATGAAGATGCTCTCGTACGTCCCATATTACCCAATAACACACACTCAGTTCGAGAAAACCAATTGATAAAAGTCAATAATCAATTTAAAAGTAAAATACAGGTAATTAAAAATAATAATAATCTTTTGGAGACAACCTGTATTATGTATTTATTTTTAATTATCGTAAGAAGTTAAATTTACGTTATTTGGCACTTTCAAACAAAAAAAAACGTCAATACATACAGTTTCTGTGTACTTATTCCAAACACTATAACACTATTACAGTAAAAACACAACAATTTCACTAAGGATCAATATTATACGTTAATTAACCCTTAAAAAAAACTTGAATGTCTATTACACAAAAAAAACTCAGCAATGTCACTAAGGATTAATATTATACGTTAATTAACCCGTAAAACTTTTAACAAACACTTCAAGCGCCCGGTACAGATCCCACCGCTGCAAATCTGTAAACTACTTGAAAATAAAACACGTTAAAAAAATTATTTAAAATATATTCTTAGGGACCGTGTGACCGTGTTATAAACAATCAAAGCTCGCTAAGAACTCAACTAAAAACTCTAAGCCCATAATATCATGTTTCCTATTTTAACTTATCAGCTATTTATTTTTCATAGAAGCCTAGGTCGGGTCGCCTTTGATGGTTCCTACACATGCGTTATTTACGACCCAACAGTTTCAGCACGATTATGGAATATCATGTTACATTATTATTATTAACAAAATATCGTACGCGCTTATACTCGATTTGAAATTGGTTGATAGTAATAAATCATTAAAATCCGTCAAACACGTACACAGAGTGGTCCACCTAAATTGCCAAGTTTTAAATAGTATATACATTGAAAGTCTAGACCCTTTTGCATTTATTAAACTTTCCATTCCTATAGATCTGATAAGGGCGTCGAATACAAAGCTTAACCCGAGGCTCGAACAATAAGCGGTAGTATTCTACCTGTGATGTTTTGCACTCATGCACGTGCTTTCGGGTGGGTTTAAGTTTATATTAAACACAATAATTATATAATTTAGTGAACATTCGGATGTGTGGCATAATTTGTTACCCTTGTATTTGAATAAATATAATACTAATAACAATAAAGCAACTAATAAACAAGTAAATTTGGAAAAATGTTTCTATTTGAAATTCTATAAAATTTATAGTAAGTCATTACAGTTCTTCGCTTTAAATTAATCATCATCAGAAAATGAAATATCTGAGGGACTGTCTTCTTCCCCTAAATTGATAATAAGTGGTTCGACCGTTTTCTCCAGTAAACTATCCAATTGCCACATTTTTTCCTCCTCCTTTAGTACATGCTCTATACATCTTTGCCACTTCCCCGCGTTGACTTCTTGAAGCGCTTCTTCAAAGAGTTTTTGAACATCACTCATTTTATAAGTGGTATTTTTTCTAGCCACATAACCTTTCACATGAGCCCATACCAGTTCGATCGGATTTAATTCGCAATGGTAGGGGGGGAGCCGAAGCACTATTATATTTTGTTTTTTGGCCATTTCGTCAACAACATATTTTTGAAACCGATGTTTATGGGTGTTTACAATTGATAGCAACTCCTTTTTAACCATATTGTCCTCAAATTGTATTTGTTTCTCCACAAGCCACTCGATAATTTTTGCTTTTCGCCAAGCAGTTGTAGGCATCTTCTCCAATCTTCTGGAGTGATACGGAGCGTTATCTAACACAATGACGGAGCCAGGTGGAATCAGCTCTATCATTTGTTCGAAATACTCCTCAAAAACATCAGCATTCATATCCTCGTGGTAATCGCCTGTACGAACTGATTGGAATGATAATAGTCCACCTTCTAAAAATCCATTGGAGCTACCGATGTGAGTTATAATTAATCGTTTTCCTTTTCCAGAGGGCGGATTTATTCCTGTTGATAGACCGTCTAAAAATGCTTGCCGGTGAGAAGTCACATTTTTGTCTGTCCATATTTTTCCAACTGTGTAGCCTTCGTTCAGCCATGTTTCGTCCAAATAGAAAATTGTTTTGTTTTCATTGCGAAATTTTCTTATTTTTCTCAAATAATTACGTCTCCAACATACTATTTCATCTTTTTCGAGCAAATGAGACTTCCGACTATGTTTTTCCCATCTAAAATTCATTTCTCTTAGAACTTTCCATAGTTTATCTCTCTTGATTGCAGGAAAGTCTTCTTTTACTGCCCCTAAAACTCTATCCAAAGTAGGGATCTCCTTATTGAAATAGAATGAATGCACCTTTCGTCTTATGATGGCCTTTTCGTCCTCATCGATCGGTATTGTTCGCCTTCCTGGAGATGGTTTTGGTGGCGTCACGGTTCCTGTCTTTTCTTCCCGCATCAGCCTGTAGATGGTTGCTTTTCCAATACCTGTCATCTTTGAACAAAGTTCCACTGCAGAATCGATACTTATTGCACTTTTTTGATATCTAAGTGCATTAAATACATTAAGCACAATAATCTTTTCACTAATGCTTAGCGCTGATTTCGCAGCTCGCTTAACTGGAATAAATCCTGAAAGACTCTCCATTTTCAAAAATTACCCAAATGTGTGTCCTAGAATACTCGCATTAGGTTTGTTCGCTCTTAAAATGACTCACAGTTTTATACCAATAAGTAGAGGTACCTAATTTTTCGTAACTACCTGAAAAGTAACATTGTGTATTAATTGTTCCCGGAATTCTCGGCATAATTATTTTTACCTGTTATGACAATAATGATTACTAAATTATTCGGATAAGTAAATAGGGTTCAAACCGGCACGTCAGGTAGGTGCGCCTATGGAATCGGCTGCTAAAAATGATTTATTACTATCAACCAATTTCAAATCGAGTATAGAGATGTGCATTATAAATTAGTAAAACACAAATTCCTGGGTGTTTAGTTGAAGTTGAAGTTTATTTGTTGGTTTAAACAGCTGTGACTAGAGTGTTAGATTTGTGTTATAGGTAGTATTTTCACTTTTACTAATTTAGAATTTTGGAAGAGTTAGTAGCATTAATTTCTTTAAAGGTAATCTAATAAAAATATCATTTCTTCAAACTTTTTATATGAAATATTGTTAAGAGACCTGGCAACATAACAACCTAGCTCATTGTTCTGTTGTTCTTTATATGGCCATGTGTTTTATTATCAGTGGTGTGCAGTGATTTCATTTTTTTTTTGAGGGGCGATACGTAGCTTATTATCGCGAAGCGCAATTTATGATTAGTTTTCCCCAATCTGAATTCAAATCAGCATTTACCGGTTTCAATATATGCAGTGAATTTCATAACACCCTATATATACTTCCAAATTTCCAAAACAGTTACATATAAACTTATATCCCAGCTTATTTTTATAACAAATTTAAAAATTAATTTAGATTGGAAAACATACACAGTATTTATCATATACGTTGCATCATCTTATTTTTTTTTGTCACTTTCATATTAAATTTATATTTAGAATCAGTCGTGGTGTCGTTCATTCCCCGCTAACCTGTGCGCCTGTCTGCCTGACACGTTATGTCCTTGGCGGTCGCTCCCCTCTCTACACGTGGCGTCTGGACGATCTTTCACGTCTGCCTGCTCGTCTATCGTCGCACACGCGGAAAAACTATTCATTTAGCTTGACAAAATTCGAATTTTAAATTGCCAATTACCTCCAACGTCCATTGAAAACTCAACCATCATTATTTACTCTCGCTGTCATTTTCTTTTGAAAAAAATCACCTATTAATGTCATCTCGACGCTTGGAAGTGAATTAACAAGGAAAGACAAATTGGATTTGCTATTCCTTCCTATTATTATTAGAACAGTTCTCTTTATTCGTTGAAGAACAGCCATTAGGTAACAATAAAAAAGAACACTTGGTTTCAAAATACGCAGATGGTACGTTGCACCTAACCCTATTTAATTTTTTTTAATAATAGATGGAAACGTCCAAAATTAAAAGGTCGCTTAGCGCCCTTTGAGACCGGTCTTAATTTAAGGCACGTTAAAGCAGGGACATGAAAGCAAGGACTGTTCTTTGAAGTAAAGGACGGTTGGCAACCCTACTTTGGTCTTGCTCTATCTCTCCTTCTCATGCAATGGCATTGCCATTACCGTTCTGCTGTACTTTGTCCGTTAGTTAACCGATTTGCTGCTGTTTTCGACTAGTGATATATTTTTATAGGGATATTAATGTTGTTAATTTTGTGTTTTTTTATTGCCAATTGTTCTTAGGTTTAGAGAAACCCTGTATTTTAATTTTACGATTTATCAATAATTATTGTATCCACTATTTATATTATTCCATTGCTTTTATGTTACTTCAGTCAGTGTTTGTATTTTAGGTAAAATCATTTATAAGGTCAATAAAGCGTGATAAAATTAATTTTGTTTTAGTTTTTTCAGTGCCTGTAAAAAATATTTAAAAAAGTCATCGAATTCTCTCAAACTCCTTCATCTCATAATAATAACCTCTTGCAGGGATAAATATCGAAATATCCATTTTTTCCCAAGATTTTTAAAGCTATATACGTATATATAAAAAAAGTTCGTTCACTCCAAATTGAAGTCGTCTCTTCTGTGGACCACTCGTGGTCTGTTCTTCAGCCACTGTAGCAGGAGGGCACCCAGACTAGAATCAAGAAGAATAGTTCTAGTATTTTATTTTATGTCATTTTACGGTCTTGTGTTTTGCACTAGCGAAAGAATTAAAGATTTTACATTTTTTGACGTATATATATATATATATATATATATATATATATATATATATATATATATATATATATATATATATATATATATATGTATTTATACATATATATATATATATATATATATATATATATATATATATATATATATATATATATATATATATATATAATAAATGTAAATGCGAAGATTTACTTCTTCGCTAGTGCAGCGAAAAGGCCGTGAATGAAAAATAAAAATAATGAGGACTATCTTTGATTCTGGTCTGGGTGACCTCCTGCTATCGATTTCTGGGCCCTTACCCATCAGCGGGCAGGCTTACACCCAGGGTGGCTGAAGAACAGACCACGATTTGGCCAGAATCAAAGATAGCAGGAGGTCACCCAGACCAGAATAAAAGATAGTCCTAATTATTTTTATTTTTCATTCACGGCCTTTTCGCTGCACTAGCGAAGAAGTAAATCTTCGCATTTACATTTATTATATTACCTATAGGCCAAGAAATCTTCCATTTTTCTAGTATATATATATATATATATATATATATATATATATATATATATATATATATATATATATATATATATATATATATATATATATATATATATATATATATATGTGTGTGTGTAAGAAAAACAACAGAAATTATACTAATTAATTTATTAAATTCGAAAATAAAATCAGAATAGCACAATATTACGTTTCAATGCATCCAATACAAAATTCAAGTGTCCCTTCAGAAAAACAGACCTTTTAGCTTTCTACCTACCACCCTAAAAACCCTAATCTAAACCCAGATCGCCTATGTAGGTCATAAATTTAACACTTAAAACTTATAAAATAACATGTGGCCTCTCTTCGGTCGGGGGGTTATTAGTCGTCTACAGGGTGATCGCTCACACGGCCAACCTGACGTGTAATTCGCTCTCGAATTACCATGGCGAAGAAAAGATCTGAAACAATAGAAAACCACCAGCAGAAACATGTTTAAGCCCCAATAATTAAAATGCTATAAATATGCCTGGTGAATCGATTGTGACAATTTTGTTTTTTATTTCTTATAGCTTTTGTATTCACAAAATCAACAAGAAAAAGTTTATTCAAATATCCTAATTATTAATCGCTAATTAAAAAAAACAACTACTTAGTATAAAGCGTTTCACTTCCAACACAAAAACACGTGTAAAGCTCTCCGCTTTCAACACTAAAAACGTAATGTGTAAAGCGTTTCGCTTTCAACACAAAAACATATGTGTAAAGCGTTCCGCTTTCAACACACACAAAAAAAACATATGTGTAAAGCGTTTCGCTTTCAACACAAAAAAATATATGTGCAAAGCGTTTCGCTTTCAACACAAAAAAACAAATGTGCAAAGCGTTTCGCTTTCAACACAAAAAAAAATATATGTGTAAAGCGTTCCGCTTTCAACACAAAAAAATATATGTGTAAAGCGTTTCGCTTTCAACAAAAAAAACATATGTGTAAAGCGTTCCGCTTTCAACACAAAAAAAATATACGTGCAAAGCGTTTCGCTTTCAACACAAAAAAACCAAATGTGCAAAGCGTTTCGCTTTCAACACAAAAAAAAATATATGTGTAAAGCGTCCCGCTTTCAACACAAAGAAAACATATCAATACCAGTTGAGTATACCGCAAAAATATTTTTTTTATAAATCCATTTAAAACACAATCAACTTACTACCTTCTCATAATCGCTCACACAGGTCAAAATAATTAAGGTAACATTAACTACCTGTAACTATTTGTCTAGGATTCATCAGTAAGTTCTCCAGGCCATATTCTAATCATGTCTTTAGCCACAATTCGCTTTCTGTTTGACGCTAAATTTTTTACCTCAAACCTTTCATTCGGAAGTACTTTTGTTACTTCGAAGGGTCCTTCGTATTTATCATCCAGCTTTGACAGATGGCTATTGCCTTGCCTGATGGGTGATAAACAAAATCGCCCACTTCTATTATTTTGTTAGAACTTCTCTTTTTATCAAAAATGTTTTTTGCATAATCGGCCTGCTTTCTCATACGCTCGTATGCCAGGTTTCTGTCGCTTGACAAATTGTTTGAGATACTATTTATTGAAATAGACTCGATTAGTGTTTTTATGTCTGGAGTATTACCCTCGACTCCCGTAAGTAAATAAATGGGTGAGAAACCGGCTGTTTTCTGGACAGTAGTATTTAAGGTATTTTGTAATTTAAGAATTATGTTCGGCCATTCTGACTTATTGTCAATTTCGGTTCTAAGCAAATTAATGACTGTCCCAACGTAGCGTTCGACCTGACCATTACCTCTGGAAGCACTTTTAGCAATTAAATGTTGCTGAATACCTAATTCTGACAACATTTTTTTTACTGATCGGTCTGTAAAATTTGTATCCCTATCACAAATTAGCCTTTTTTGTAATTCCAAACATACTTAAATATAATTTCATAGCGTCGCAAGTTTCTATACCTGATAAACTTTTAAGTGGTATTAAAAATAAATATTTTGTAAACGCGTCAATTAAAAGCAACAAATATTTATAGCCTTCGATGGATACCGTAAATGGGCCTACGCAGTCTGCGTGTACAGTATGGAAGGGTATAGGCTTTTTATCAATAGGATGAAGACTAGCTTGCTTGGGACCAGTATCGTTTTTGCTAACAATGCATTTTAGACAGTGGTTGCAATATTTTTTAACAAATTTTGCCATGCCAGGAAACCAAAAATAATGATTTAATTTTGCGAAGGTCTTTTCAAGCCCAACATGACATTGTTCGTCGTGAAATAAGCGTAACAACCCTAACCGGCTGCCTTTGGGAACAAAAGCGCGATAAATTGGAGGATTCTGGCCCGGATTTATTTTTCTAAATAAAATGTCGTTTTGACAAAAATAATCGCAGGTAAGTTTACCATCGTTAAGTTTGTCCTTGATACTTTGTGTTTCCTCGTCCCGTTTCTGCGCTTTCCTTAACCAGTTATCTGTTGTGATTGCCTGTATTTCAGCCGTTTTAGAAGTAGTATCCGATTCGATAGGATTTCTACTAAAATAGTCTACATGTTGAATATATTTTCCTTTGCGGTATTCAATTTCAAAATCAAACGACTGTAAAAAAAGCCACCATCGAGCTACTCTTGGTATCAGTTCCTTTTTATTTTGAGATAATTTCAGTGAGTTGCAATCGGTTACAAGCATGGATTTATTAGGACTGGATACGGGATGATTTCACATTCTTTGAAGCCAAAACAAACCATTCTAAACGACACTGTAAACACAATTTGTAAACATTGGCCACATCTTATTTTACCTTGTATTTTTGTACAAAAATACGTTAGAAGCATCACAAGATTTACTAAAAGTAATAAAAGCCCCAAAATATTGTATTTTTCTGCTAAATAGTAATAAATTTAAGTTAAATAGGTTTTATTATTTATAGGTTATGTTATGTTAGGTTATTTCTAAAGGCGTTTATTTAAAGTCGCTCTGAGTCATTTATAAATCTATATAAATCTATACGTCGCACTTTTTCTTTTCTAGTTAATTAGACAAAGACGTACGCGTAACCGAGCGTTCGCAGACGTTTTTCCTAAGCACCCAGCAGACAACAACACTTCTGAGCTCCAACACTCCAATGCTATTTTATCTCTTTCTACTACCATTCTTGATTCAATTACGTAGTAATTCGTAGTCTTGTCTATGTTCGTAGTTCGTAAACTGCTCTCTCAAGAGAATAACAAACAACAAAATATTTATATTATATAAGGCTTCACGTTCGATACGCTCACAGTATACGGATATCGAATCCATATTATAATAGATCCATGGTTACAAGCTTAAATTTTATACCTAGTAAATAAACACGAAAATGCTTTATAGCGTAATAAGCCGCCAAAGTTTCAAGCTCGTAAGAATGATATTTTGATTCTTCGTTTGATGTCCGTTTTGAAAAATATGCAACCACTCGTAATTGGTAATCATGCCGCTGAAAAAGGATGCCACCGTATCCTAATGAACTTGCATCCGTATGCAATTCGGTTTCTAAATTCGGGTCAAATATTGTAAGTAAAGGTCTTTGGCTAAGAAAAGCACACACGTATGCTTTGGCTATTATTTGCTCATTCAAAATTTTCATTGTTTTTAGTAAGTTTCGTAATACAAGCTGTGCGGGCCGCCATTTCAGGAATAAACTTACGAAAATAATTTGCTAGGCCCATAAATTGCCTAACTTGTTTCGCATTTCTCGGATCGGGTGCTCTTAACAAGGCTTCTACTTTATTTTTGTCAGGCCTTAAACCATTTTCGGATATTTCCTGACCCAAATATTCAATTTGTTTTTCGAAAAAATTACATTTATTTATGTTTAAGGAAAATCCCGACTTTGTGAGACACTGTAACACTCTATTTAGTTTTTCTAAACCTTCAGAAATTGACATCGAAGGAATAAGGATGTCATCTAAATAGACTAATGCGTCCCTGTCTCTCAAGTCACCTAACGCATTACAAATCGCCCGCTGAAAAACAGCTGGCGCATTTGAAATGCCAAAAGGCATTCGCAGGTATTCATAATGCCCATCAGGTGTCACAAATGCGGTTTTTTCAATGGAGCACTCCGCTATTGGAATCTGGTGAAATCCAGAAGCCATATCTAAAGTGGTAAAATAAATAATGAAAAAAATAATGCACATAAGGGGGAATACGCAAATTTATAATAATAATAACAAAAACAGTATGTTTTTCTTGAAAAAAAAAAAATATACATACATAAAGGGGAATACACAAATTCATAATAATAATAACAAAAACAGCATGTTTTTCTTGAAAAAAAAATTTACATACATAAAGGGGACTACACAAATTTATAATAATAATAATAATAATAATAACAAAAACAGCATGATTTTCTTGAAAAAAAAAATATATATATACATTCAAAATCTTTCGTACACTTGTGGTTGCATTTATCTATGAGATCTACTTTTTAAATATAAGGTCTATCCTTCGATATTTTAAAGCTGCAAATCTATCAATAATATCGTCATAAAATGGTTCTACGGTACTAGCGCGATACTATTGAATTCTACTTCCGAACGCCCCAATACTCCTACACCCATGCATAAGCTTCTGCAGCGACAACTGCCGGTCGCACCGTTCTAAAATTAGCTACGCGTCTCTACCGCCCGTTGCCATAGCGACCGTCGTAAACAAATCTCCTTACTTGTGGCGTACTACTCATCCTGCCGATTGCGCTTCACCACCCCCGACAGTGATGTTCCGCGACGCTCTTATGAGTAATGTGTTCAGCGCGCTACGGGCTGCGTTTATGTTATTCTCAGTAGTACAAGAAGAGGGACTGACCCCCACCCGCCACCCGGGTGGATCTTATCTTGTGATCTATGACGTCATAGCTCGGCCACCTTTGCGCATGTGGAAATTTCAAGTACGTCATCGAAGTCTACGTCAGTGGAGCTTACGTGAGCGATATAAATATCAGCTGTCAAATGTCAAATGTCACCTGTCAACTGTCACCTGTCACTTGTCAAAATTAAAATTGAACATACGTCACGTGTGAAGGATGACGTCATAAGACAGAAGAAGAAAATTAGCCGGCTGTCACCTGTCATTTCAGATCTGTCAACTGTCACCTGTCACTTTTGAAACGCCAAAATTAAAATTTAACGTAGGTCACGTGTTCAAAATGACGTCATAAGACATGTGTAAAAGTATGGCGGCTGTCACCTGTCATTGAAGACCTGTCAACTGTCACCAGTCACGTGTTAAACGTCAGAATAAAAATTTAAGATACATCACGTATTCAGGGCGGTGTCCGAAGACGTTTAAAAAAAGAATGGCGTCGATCGGCCTTAGGGTTCCGGAGATATAGTTTTTTGCGATTAGCGACCTAACGGCTGATGGTGGAGAGCCGAAATTCGCATGGGGGATAGTGACGGAGCAGATCTTTCGATTTGTCAAATTAGTTTTCAAAAATCTCGACTTTGAGGAAAAAATTAGATTTCAAAATTTTTACATCACCCTGTATAGTAAATTTTGGATTAATTATATAAGTTATGAATATTAGGGGATTTGGTAATAGAAAAATAGGTATTAGATCATCGGAACTAGTAAAAAATTAGATCTCAAAATTTTTACATCACCCTGTATACTAAATTTTCGATGAAATATATATAATTTAGGAATATTATTTAAGTTAATAACAACTAAACAACCCACGCTAAAATCACCAATGTTTAAACTGGGGCTGTTTAAACTACCCTGTTAAAAACACCCCTGTTTAAACAGCTCTGTTTAAACACCCCGGTTTCAACTACCCTGTTTAAAAACACCTCTGTTTAAACAGGGCTGTATAAACAGGGGTGTTAGAAATTATTAACTTTATTTTAGTGTTAAAATATTATCTGCCGGATGATTATATCAAGTTAAAAGAGCCTAAAACAATAGTACATAAGAGAAAGATTGCATCATTAGTGGAAAATTCCCAACTCAAGCGAGCTAAAATGACTCAGCACGAGGTAAGGTTAATTTAGACGTGTTTTTCGAGGTACGAATATGTAAGAAAACTAGCAATTAGAAAAATTGGTGATTTAACCACAAGACATCGAGATTGAGCAAATTTATATACAAAATTAGCGAATAATAGGAAACAAGTTAGGACTAGGAATACAAGTAAACTAGAAATACGATTCAGAGTTTCGGATAAAGATGGGGTTAGGGTAGAATGAGTACGAGGAAAAGATGCTGCGACGGACGGAAAAACTTTACGAAATTCTCGACGAAGATCATCGATGCAGATCTTAAATGCTAAATACTTCTTTCTTATTGTTCGTGCAGCTTGGATAATCCTACGTTTAACGTCTTTATCGAGCTGGCTCTTGGGGGTAGACATACTAAAAGAGACAGACCCTGTTCTGGAAAAACAGCTAAAAAACAGGCCCTATTCTGGAAAAAACAGCTAATAAACAGACCCTGTTCTGGAAAAACAGCTCAAAAACAGATCCTGTTCTGGAAAAAACAGCGAAAAACAGACCCTGTTCTAGAAAAACAGCTAAAAAACAGACCCTGTTCTGGAAAAACAGCTAAAAACAGACCCTGTTCGGGAAAAAACAGCTAAAAAACAGACCCTGTTCGGGAAAAAAACAGCTAAAAAACAGACTCTGTTTCTAGAAAAACAGCTAAAAAAACAGACCCTGTTCGGGAAGAACAGCAAAAAAAAAAACAGACCCTGTTTCAGGAACCCACTGAAACGTCGAACTACCCAACCACTCAACAGCGAAACAACATACTCTGTTTCGAAAAACAACTCCGGAGCAGCTATGAAACAACTAAGAAAAATGCCTTTGCTTCGGGAAACAGTAATTCGTATTCATACTTGCTCATATATAAACAACATACAGACGATTTTCTTCAAAAATAGAAGGGTACTAATGCTGCTACGAATAATCAAACAGTTATCTGTTAAAAAAAAGCATCCAGTCCATCCTCCTTTTCGAACGGAATTTAAAATAAAAATTTCGTTCAAAGATCTTTAAGAACTGCATACGTAGATACAGGCTATTTTCTTTTAACAGAAAGCTGCCAATAGAACTAGAAAGACTTAGGTACACAACAAGTTTGATACTCAGATCATACCCTAAATCAATATCCGAAAATTGTTCTAGAAGACATATCGAAATATTGGAGAGACAGCTAATAGTGATCTCACACAGGGTCTTAAGCACGATATCGAAACTGATACATGGAAACGGGGAGAGTTACGGGTTGATTTTTTGAAAAATAGTGATATTCAAGTGGGCGATATTGAATACCGAAGAACGGATAGGCTCTACGATCGTCTGTTTTTTTTCTAAACCTATTTATCAGAGAAAAGAAGATGAGGAACAATACAAAGATAGGGAGTGATGTATACGAAATTTGTAATCTAAGTGGAATAGCTGATAAGAAATGGTTAGTATACCGCTGACCGGCAGACAATTAACATGGCGGAAATATTAAAAACTATTCTTGCCAACATTGAAGAAGTATTCAGTCGGAACCAGTATTATGGGTCCTGTTTACCGGCAACTTTAATGGTTTGGGAACTTGCTAAAAAATATAATGTACATGTAGAGCCAAAATGTGGAAAGATTTTCTATGAGGAAATAGAAGGTAACATTCATTTTTGGAACGTATTTGAAGGAGAAATTTACGATCCTACCGTGAAAGTTATTAAACATATAATGCCATCTGCAGACCTTACGAAGTTTGTGTACAAAGAAGATCCTAGTATAAACACAGATATGGAGGCAGCACTAATGCTAGATATTTTTAATCAGTTCCAGAGAACAAACACAACACACCAATACTTTTCCAACGCTCCAGATAAACTTAAAACTCTGAGAAAAATTATCCATAGAAATGTAGCTAGATGTATTAAATAAAAGAATTAAACCAAGTCCTTAGATGTTTTACTACCTGAAACAATCAAACCTAACCTCAACAAATATTCTAGTGCAGGTGGTACAAAATTCTTCGAAACTTAAACGATTCTCAGCCTCAAGCTATTTAATAGAACAGGTTCTGTTTCCAAGGGATTCAAGCTTTTCTCAGGGCGTTTGTCTTTGCATTGTGTGTGACGCCCCGTTAACGCCCTGTGAACCACCCTATTGTTGTCCGGTTACTGCCCGGTTGTTGTCCTATTAACGTCCGGTTGCTGTCCGGATAACGTCAGGACGTTGTCCTGTATGTGTTATAACGAGGTTTTGATGGATAAAAGGACATGTTCAGATTAAGGGCTTTAGTTGAGAACTGGATGTTATAGTAATAAGATGTATACCAACAAAATAAAGTATCAGCTTCTTGAAACACCAGCTGTTAAATATGGTGTAAGGACAGAGGGGTCTAAGTTCTTTTAAACACCCTGTAAAACCGTAGATATATTAAAAAGAAATTATGCCTGAAAATTATGTAACCGGTTAAGGGCCTTATATCTAAATATAGCCACCGTTAATACAAAAGGTTCTATTCTAAACCTTGTAAAACTAAAACAAAATCCCATTCAAAACTCCTTAAAATAATAACGCTTATTTTCTTATGCTAGGTCTTATATTTTCGAAAAACTGGGTAGTCGGAAGAGAGTTTTTCTTATTCTAAGTCTTAGATTTTCGAAAAACTGCATGGTTGAGATTCTTTCCGGCATCACCATGTTGGTGGTATTTGTAAAACGTGTTTTTCAAAAATACCGCAAAGAAAAGTGCAAACCCAAGCAAACGCTCTCCTTATTGGTAGAGAAATCTACATATTTCGAAAAAATTTACTACTAATTTGTATTTAAGTCGACATTATTTGATTCGACAGTATAAAAAGAATAAAAAGGGTCCCCAAAAGACGCAGGAAGATATGCTTCACAGCTCAAATTGCCCCTTTTGTAGGGAGGTCTTACAAATCAAGCTCCACTATCTTGGTCCTCAGTGAGGATGTCTAAAGGGCCATAATAGATTCTTAGTATACAGATATGACAATAAATCACTAAATGGTTCACAGAAAAATTTCTCGCACCATTTGAGGATATTATTGCATAATATGAAAGACATATTTTAAACAGTACAACCACTAGCAACGTTAGTCGAGATTTTCGAAAAATTTTTGTCAGTCGAAAGGTCTTTTTGACCTTGCCCAATACCCGCCAAAGATTCTCCGTCCCTTTCTTACTGTTAGGGCACGAATAGGAAAGATATAATATGTTAAACAGTCTAGCCTCTAGTAACGTAATTAGTCAAAATTAGCTCCTTTATAGAGTCAAAACAAGCGAACATATAACAGAGCAAACGCAAAGCGTTATTTTAAGTTGAAACATGGCCGATGGATGGTTCTTTAATAGCCAACAGACGACAATTAACCCTAATCATGTCCATAAGACATATGGAAAACACTGTATATACCAAACTCCTTTAAGGTGCCAACCCCCTTTGTACAGAGGAATTACCGAACACCGGAGTCAGTACGTCTCCCCTCGGAAGGGTACCTGGCGTGTTTCCATGCGGAAAAAAGTCGACCATCCCTTTATACCCCTTAAGGAGCCAGCTCATTAGCAAGAATAGGGAACATACCGAAATCACTTTGAATATATTTTTTCTAATTTTCAAACCAGTATACGCTGGAAGTTGTACATGAACATGCAAACATTTTCTGTAAAAATAAAAGATTTTAACTGACGAAATTCTTCAGACTATACGACACACATTTTTTGATTCATTTTTCTCCCCCAAAAGTTACAGTTTTTAGCGCAATTGAAAAGCAAAACTACAGTTAGTTTTATCTAGGACATCTCACGTAGACTTCAAGCCTAAGTACTAACGAACCGAGGGCGTCTGAAGAGAAGGGATCTAATCTATTGCCACGAGATTTAAAGGATTGGACGTGGGAACAGACAGGGAAAACATCTGCAGGCAATTTTTTCAGAATTCAGGTACTAATATGAGTTCAAAGAACTAACTATTTCTATGTTGTTACTGAAACAGAAATTTAAAATGATACTCGTAAATTTCCGCTTTAAAGATTTTTTTATATAAGTCATCCCACGTAGACGTCAAGCCTAAGTACTAACGAACCGTGGGCGTCTGAAGAGAAGGGAAATGTAAGCTATTGACATGAGAGTTAAAGGAGTGGGTGTTGGGACAGACAGGGAAAACATCTGCAGGCAGTTTTTTCCATAATTCTGGTATGAAGGAGAGAAGTTCGAGGTTTTTATCCCCAGATCCCAGTGCTAATATTAGTTCAAAGAACTAACTATTTCTATGTTGTTACTTAAACATAAATTTAAAATGATGCTCGTAAATTTCGGCTTTAAAGATTTTTTTATATAAGTCATCCCACGTAAACGTCAAGCCTAAGTACTAACGAACCGTGGACGTCTGAAGAGAAGGGAAATTTAATCTATTAACATGACATTTAAATGAGTGGGTGTTGGGACAGACAGGGAAAACATCTGCAGGCAATTTTTCCATAATTCTGATATGAAGGAGAGAAGTTCGAGGTTTTTATCCCTAGATCCCAGTGCTAATATTAGTACAAAGAACTAAATATTTCTATGTTGTTACATAAACGTAAATTTAAAATAATATCCATAAATTTCGGTTTTAAAGATTTTTTATCTAAGACATCTCATGTGGACTTCGAGCCTAAGTACTAACAAACCGTGGGCGTCTGAAGAGAAGGGAAATGTAAGCTATCGACATGAGATTTAAAGGAGCGGGTGTTGGTTGGGACAGACAGGGAAAACCTCTGCAGGCAATTTTTTTCATAATTCCAGTACTAATATTAGTGTAAATAACTAAAGATTTATATGTTGATACTTAAACACAAATTGAAAATAACGTTCCATAAATTTCGGCTTTAAAGATTTTTTTTTTGAGTCATCCCACGTATAATAATAATAATAATATTTATTTATTTGTGCCAGTAAACAATAAACAGTGTAAAAAGTAACAATATAATATCATGCATAAATATTTTACAAAAATGAATAACAATAGTAACACACTAGTTGGCACAAAAAGGTAGAATTTTGATTATATAATATAATCATTCTTCCAACTCCACCCCGATTAAATAATTTTTACATACATCAAGCCTAAGTATTAACGAACCGTGGGCGTCTGAAGAGAAGGGAAATGTAAGCTATTGACATGAGATTTAAAGGAGAGGGTGTTAGGGACAGACAGGGAAAACATCTGCAGGTAATTTTTTTCATAATTCAGGTACTAATATTAGCGCAAATAACTAAAGATTTATATGTTGTTACTTACCCGCAAATTTAAAATACAACCCTCTAAATTTCAGCTTTTGAGATTTTTTTTTAATCTAAGACACCCCAGCCTAAGCCATCAAGCCTAAGTATTAACGACCCGTGGGCGTCTGAAGAGAAGGGAAATGTAATATATTGACATGGGATTTAAAGGAGTGAATATTGGGAGCACACAGGGAAAACATCTGCAGGCAAGTTTTTCTAGTGTAAATAACTAAAGATTTCTATGCTGGTACTTAAACGCAAATTTAAAAAATATTGTCCCTAAATTTCGACTTTTCAGTTTTTATCTAAGACACTCCACGTAGACTTCAAGCCTAAGTACTAACGAAGCGTGGGCGTCTGAAGAGAAGGGAAATGTAAGCTATTGTATTATAAAATACTACCCATAAATTCCGGCTTTTTGAGATTTTTTTATCTCAGACATCCCAGTCTAAGTCACCAAGCCTAAGTACTAACGACCCGTGGGCGTCTGAAGAGAAGGGAAATGTAATCTATTGACATGAGATTTAAAGGAGGGGGTGTTAGGGACAGACAGGGAAAACATCTGCAGGTAATTTTTTTCATAATTCAGGTAGAAATGAGCGAAAGAAGTTCGAGGCTTTTTTTATCCCTAGATTCCCATACTAATATTAGCGCAAATAACTAAATATTTCCATGTTGCTACTTAAACGCAAATTTAAAATACTACCCATAAATTTCGACTTTCTAGTCCCCACACAAACTCTTAAATATACCAACTATTAATTTTTAAACCTCAAATAACAATAGTAATAATATTAACACGATTAAATAAAACACTAGAGTACTTACGTTTTATAATACTTAGGGCACAACACACAAACTAATTCACAGTAAAAAATCTAAATGACTACCAGTTCAGCCTGCTAACAAAAAAACTCGAACCCGTATTTTGCCCTGATTGAACCAACCGATCACGCGTAAAGATTTGTTACTACCTAAACTCGTACTGGCGAATCTCTTGTATGTAGTTACTAATTAAGATTCTAAGATATCCAGACCGGATGTGTCAAAACCACAAATCTCCCTGTTACCAATAAATGTACACTTATATTATCAGAAAAAGGCTCGCAAATATGTTTAGAACTGTATTTGATTTCTTTATAAAATTATTTAAAATAAAACATCAAATTTCTATAATTGCTAATGCCTTTCCATCTCTGAATTAAGAAACTATACTAGTATCATGAATTTACTTAAATTTTTCTCTTTCATTTGATACCCAACACGCCGTTTATCATATTAGAGCCCTTTTTCGACGCCATATCTTCGGGGAGGAGAGGGTTTAAATTTCTACAACTATATACGATGGACATGATTTTTTAGCAAAAAATGCGTAGCAGGGTTGCGTCATCTTTATGAGAAGTAGTTAAAAGGATATTTGTAAAACAAAATACAACCTCCCGTTACATACTCGTGATAGCAACTTGTAAACGTTAACTAATCTGTTTTTGAGAGCAATTTTTCATACCGTACCAAACACCCAAATCCCCACCCTCTGTTTTAGGCCGTTAGGGTACTAACTGTAAAAAACTCGGACCCTGAACCCCGCTGGACGGCTTTTCTTTTTTCAACATCTTCTAACATCATCCTCATCATGTGACCTACGTTAAATTTCTATGTTATCGTTTGACAAGTGACTGGTAACACATCGAAGATGATAAGTGGCCACTGATGTACTTTTACATATGTCTCACGATATCATCCATAACACGTGACACATTTAAAATTTTTATTTTTGAAGTTTCACAAGTGACAGGTGACAGTTGACACACCGAAGATAACAAGAGACATCCTTAACACGTGGCCTAAGTTAAATTTTTATTTCTACGTTTGACAAGTGACTGTTTGGCTGAGTTTGCTCAGGTTTGTCTCGTTGGGTTTGCTGAGGTTTGTTCAGGTCTGCTCAGGTTTGTTTCAGTGGGTTTGCTCCGGTTTCTTCAGGTGTATTTGGCTTTGCTCTGGTTTGCGCGTTTAAGGTTAGCTCAGGTCGCGCGCGCGCGCGACCTGAGCTAACCTTAAACGCGCAAACCAGAGCAAAGCCAAATACACCTGAAGAAACCGGAGCAAACCCACTGAAACAAACCTGAGCAGACCTGAACAAACCTCAGCAAACCCAACGAGACAAACCTGAGCAAACTCAGCCAAACAGTCACTTGTCAAACGTAGAAATAAAAATTTAACTTAGGCCACGTGTTAAGGATGTCTCTTGTTATCTTCGGTGTGTCAACTGTCACCTGTCACTTGTGAAACTTCAAAAATAAAAATTTTACATGTGTCACGTGTTATGGATGATATCGTGAGACATATGTAAAAGTACATCAGTGGCCACTTATCATCTTCGATGTGTTACCAGTCACTTGTCAAACGATAACATAGAAATTTAACGTAGGTCACATGATGAGGATGATGTTAGAAGATGTTGAAAAAAGAAAAGCCGTCCAGCGGGGTTCAGGGTCCGAGTTTTTTACAGTTAGTACCCTAACGGCCTAAAACAGAGGGTGGGGATTTGGGTGTTTGGTACGGTATGAAAAATTGCTCTCAAAAACAGATTAGTTAACGTTTACAAGTTGCTATCACGAGTATGTAACGGGAGGTTGTATTTTGTTTTACAAATATCCTTTTAACTACTTCTCATAAAGATGACGCAACCCTGCTACGCATTTTTTGCTAAAAAATCATGTCCATCGTATATAGTTGTAGAAATTTAAACCCTCTCCTCCCCGAAGATATGGCGTCGAAAAAGGGCTCTAATATGATAAACGGCGTGTTGGGTATCAAATGAAAGAGAAAAATTTAAGTAAATTCATGATACTAGTATAGTTTCTTAATTCAGAGATGGAAAGGCATTAGCAATTATAGAAATTTGATGTTTTATTTTAAATAATTTTATAAAGAAATCAAATACAGTTCTAAACATATTTGCGAGCCTTTTTCTGATAATATAAGTGTACATTTATTGGTAACAGGGAGATTTGTGGTTTTGACACATCCGGTCTGGATATCTTAGAATCTTAATTAGTAACTACATACAAGAGATTCGCCAGTACGAGTTTAGGTAGTAACAAATCTTTACGCGTGATCGGTTGGTTCAATCAGGGCAAAATACGGGTTCGAGTTTTTTTGTTAGCAGGCTGAACTGGTAGTCATTTAGATTTTTTACTGTGAATTAGTTTGTGTGTTGTGCCCTAAGTATTATAAAACGTAAGTACTCTAGTGTTTTATTTAATCGTGTTAATATTATTACTATTGTTATTTGAGGTTTAAAAATTAATAGTTGGTATATTTAAGAGTTTGTGTGGGGACTAGAAAGTCGAAATTTATGGGTAGTATTTTAAATTTGCGTTTAAGTAGCAACATGGAAATATTTAGTTATTTGCGCTAATATTAGTATGGGAATCTAGGGATAAAAAAAGCCTCGAACTTCTTTCGCTCATTTCTACCTGAATTATGAAAAAAATTACCTGCAGATGTTTTCCCTGTCTGTCCCTAACACCCCCTCCTTTAAATCTCATGTCAATAGATTACATTTCCCTTCTCTTCAGACGCCCACGGGTCGTTAGTACTTAGGCTTGGTGACTTAGACTGGGATGTCTGAGATAAAAAAATCTCAAAAAGCCGGAATTTATGGGTAGTATTTTATAATACAATAGCTTACATTTCCCTTCTCTTCAGACGCCCACGCTTCGTTAGTACTTAGGCTTGAAGTCTACGTGGAGTGTCTTAGATAAAAACTGAAAAGTCGAAATTTAGGGACAATATTTTTTAAATTTGCGTTTAAGTACCAGCATAGAAATCTTTAGTTATTTACACTAGAAAAACTTGCCTGCAGATGTTTTCCCTGTGTGCTCCCAATATTCACTCCTTTAAATCCCATGTCAATATATTACATTTCCCTTCTCTTCAGACGCCCACGGGTCGTTAATACTTAGGCTTGATGGCTTAGGCTGGGGTGTCTTAGATTAAAAAAAAATCTCAAAAGCTGAAATTTAGAGGGTTGTATTTTAAATTTGCGGGTAAGTAACAACATATAAATCTTTAGTTATTTGCGCTAATATTAGTACCTGAATTATGAAAAAAATTACCTGCAGATGTTTTCCCTGTCTGTCCCTAACACCCTCTCCTTTAAATCTCATGTCAATAGCTTACATTTCCCTTCTCTTCAGACGCCCACGGTTCGTTAATACTTAGGCTTGATGTCTACGTGGGATGACTCAAAAAAAAAATCTTTAAAGCCGAAATTTATGGAACGTTATTTTCAATTTGTGTTTAAGTATCAACATATAAATCTTTAGTTATTTACACTAATATTAGTACTGGAATTATGAAAAAAATTGCCTGCAGAGGTTTTCCCTGTCTGTCCCAACCAACACCCGCTCCTTTAAATCTCATGTCGATAGCTTACATTTCCCTTCTCTTCAGACGCCCACGGTTTGTTAGTACTTAGGCTCGAAGTCCACATGAGATGTCTTAGATAAAAAATCTTTAAAACCGAAATTTATGGATATTATTTTAAATTTACGTTTATGTAACAACATAGAAATATTTAGTTCTTTGTACTAATATTAGCACTGGTATCTAGGGATAAAAACCTCGAACTTCTCTCCTTCATACCAGAATTATGGAAAAATTGCCTGCAGATGTTTTCCCTGTCTGTCCCAACACCCACTCATTTAAATGTCATGTTAATAGATTAAATTTCCCTTCTCTTCAGACGTCCACGGTTCGTTAGTACTTAGGCTTGACGTTTACGTGGGATGACTTATATAAAAAAATCTTTAAAGCCGAAATTTACGAGTATCATTTTCAATTTATGTTTAAGTAACAACATAGAAATAGTTAGTTCTTTGAACTAATATTAGCACTGGGATCTGGGGATAAAAACCTCGAACTTCTCTCCTTCATACCAGAATTATGGAAAAAACTGCCTGCAGATGTTTTCCCTGTCTGTCCCAACACCCACTCCTTTAACTCTCATGTCAATAGCTTACATTTCCCTTCTCTTCAGACGCCCACGGTTCGTTAGTACTTAGGCTTGACGTCTACGTGGGATGACTTATATAAAAAAATCTTTAAAGCGGAAATTTACGAGTATCATTTTAAATTTCTGTTTCAGTAACAACATAGAAATAGTTAGTTCTTTGAACTCATATTAGTACCTGAATTCTGAAAAAATTGCCTGCAGATGTTTTCCCTGTCTGTTCCCACGTCCAATCCTTTAAATCTCGTGGCAATAGATTAGATCCCTTCTCTTCAGACGCCCTCGGTTCGTTAGTACTTAGGCTTGAAGTCTACGTGAGATGTCCTAGATAAAACTAACTGTAGTTTTGCTTTTCAATTGCGCTAAAAACTGTAACTTTTGGGGGAGAAAAATGAATCAAAAAATGTGTGTCGTATAGTCTGAAGAATTTCGTCAGTTAAAATCTTTTATTTTTACAGAAAATGTTTGCATGTTCATGTACAACTTCCAGCGTATACTGGTTTGAAAATTAGAAAAAATATATTCAAAGTGATTTCGGTATGTTCCCTATTCTTGCTAATGAGCTGGCTCCTTAAGGGGTATAAAGGGATGGTCGACTTTTTTCCGCATGGAAACACGCCAGGTACCCTTCCGAGGGGAGACGTACTGACTCCGGTGTTCGGTAATTCCTCTGTACAAAGGGGGTTGGCACCTTAAAGGAGTTTGGTATATACAGTGTTTTCCATATGTCTTATGGACATGATTAGGGTTAATTGTCGTCTGTTGGCTATTAAAGAACCATCCATCGGCCATGTTTCAACTTAAAATAACGCTTTGCGTTTGCTCTGTTATATGTTCGCTTGTTTTGACTCTATAAAGGAGCTAATTTTGACTAATTACGTTACTAGAGGCTAGACTGTTTAACATATTATATCTTTCCTATTCGTGCCCTAACAGTAAGAAAGGGACGGAGAATCTTTGGCGGGTATTGGGCAAGGTCAAAAAGACCTTTCGACTGACAAAAATTTTTCGAAAATCTCGACTAACGTTGCTAGTGGTTGTACTGTTTAAAATATGTCTTTCATATTATGCAATAATATCCTCAAATGGTGCGAGAAATTTTTCTGTGAACCATTTAGTGATTTATTGTCATATCTGTATACTAAGAATCTATTATGGCCCTTTAGACATCCTCACTGAGGACCAAGATAGTGGAGCTTGATTTGTAAGACCTCCCTACAAAAGGGGCAATTTGAGCTGTGAAGCATATCTTCCTGCGTCTTTTGGGGACCCTTTTTATTCTTTTTATACTGTCGAATCAAATAATGTCGACTTAAATACAAATTAGTAGTAAATTTTTTCGAAATATGTAGATTTCTCTACCAATAAGGAGAGCGTTTGCTTGGGTTTGCACTTTTCTTTGCGGTATTTTTGAAAAACACGTTTTACAAATACCACCAACATGGTGATGCCGGAAAGAATCTCAACCATGCAGTTTTTCGAAAATCTAAGACTTAGAATAAGAAAAACTCTCTTCCGACTACCCAGTTTTTCGAAAATATAAGACCTAGCATAAGAAAATAAGCGTTATTATTTTAAGGAGTTTTGAATGGGATTTTGTTTTAGTTTTACAAGGTTTAGAATAGAACCTTTTGTATTAACGGTGGCTATATTTAGATATAAGGCCCTTAACCGGTTACATAATTTTCAGGCATAATTTCTTTTTAATATATCTACGGTTTTACAGGGTGTTTAAAAGAACTTAGACCCCTCTGTCCTTACACCATATTTAACAGCTGGTGTTTCAAGAAGCTGATACTTTATTTTGTTGGTATACATCTTATTACTATAACATCCAGTTCTCAACTAAAGCCCTTAATCTGAACATGTCCTTTTATCCATCAAAACCTCGTTATAACACATACAGGACAACGTCCTGACGTTATCCGGACAGCAACCGGACGTTAATAGGACAACAACCGGGCAGTAACCGGACAACAATAGGGTGGTTCACAGGGCGTTAACGGGGCGTCACACACAATGCAAAGACAAACGCCCTGAGAAAAGCTTGAATCCCTTGGAAACAGAACCTGTTCTATTAAATAGCTTGAGGCTGAGAATCGTTTAAGTTTCGAAGAATTTTGTACCACCTGCACTAGAATATTTGTTGAGGTTAGGTTTGATTGTTTCAGGTAGTAAAACATCTAAGGACTTGGTTTAATTCTTTTATTTAATACATCTAGCTACATTTCTATGGATAATTTTTCTCAGAGTTTTAAGTTTATCTGGAGCGTTGGAAAAGTATTGGTGTGTTGTGTTTGTTCTCTGGAACTGATTAAAAATATCTAGCATTAGTGCTGCCTCCATATCTGTGTTTATACTAGGATCTTCTTTGTACACAAACTTCGTAAGGTCTGCAGATGGCATTATACGTTTAATAACTTTCACAGTAGGATCGTAAATTTCTCCTTCAAATACGTTCCAAAAATGAATGTTACCTTCTATTTCCTCATAGAAAATCTTTCCACATTTTGGCTCTACATGTACATTATATTTTTTAGCAAGTTCCCAAACCATTAAAGTTGCCGGTAAACAGGACCCATAATACTGGTTCCGACTGAATACTTCTTCAATGTTGGCAAGAATAGTTTTTAATATTTCCGCCATGTTAATTGTCTGCCGGTCAGCGGTATACTAACCATTTCTTATCAGCTATTCCACTTAGATTACAAATTTCGTATACATCACTCCCTATCTTTGTATTGTTCCTCATCTTCTTTTCTCTGATAAATAGGTTTAGAAAAAAAACAGACGATCGTAGAGCCTATCCGTTCTTCGGTATTCAATATCGCCCACTTGAATATCACTATTTTTCAAAAAATCAACCCGTAACTCTCCCCGTTTCCATGTATCAGTTTCGATATCGTGCTTAAGACCCTGTGTGAGATCACTATTAGCTGTCTCTCCAATATTTCGATATGTCTTCTAGAACAATTTTCGGATATTGATTTAGGGTATGATCTGAGTATCAAACTTGTTGTGTACCTAAGTCTTTCTAGTTCTATTGGCAGCTTTCTGTTAAAAGAAAATAGCCTGTATCTACGTATGCAGTTCTTAAAGATCTTTGAACGAAATTTTTATTTTAAATTCCGTTCGAAAAGGAGGATGGACTGGATGCTTTTTTTTAACAGATAACTGTTTGATTATTCGTAGCAGCATTAGTACCCTTCTATTTTTGAAGAAAATCGTCTGTATGTTGTTTATATATGAGCAAGTATGAATACGAATTACTGTTTCCCGAAGCAAAGGCATTTTTCTTAGTTGTTTCATAGCTGCTCCCGAGTTGTTTTTCGAAACAGAGTATGTTGTTTCGCTGTTGAGTGGTTGGGTAGTTCGACGTTTCAGTGGGTTCCTGAAACAGGGTCTGTTTTTTTTTTGCTGTTCTTCCCGAACAGGGTCTGTTTTTTTAGCTGTTTTTCTAGAAACAGAGTCTGTTTTTTAGCTGTTTTTTTCCCGAACAGGGTCTGTTTTTTAGCTGTTTTTTCCCGAACAGGGTCTGTTTTTAGCTGTTTTTCCAGAACAGGGTCTGTTTTTTAGCTGTTTTTCTAGAACAGGGTCTGTTTTTCGCTGTTTTTTCCAGAACAGGATCTGTTTTTGAGCTGTTTTTCCAGAACAGGGTCTGTTTATTAGCTGTTTTTTCCAGAATAGGGCCTGTTTTTTAGCTGTTTTTCCAGAACAGGGTCTGTCTCTTTTAGTATGTCTACCCCCAAGAGCCAGCTCGATAAAGACGTTAAACGTAGGATTATCCAAGCTGCACGAACAATAAGAAAGAAGTATTTAGCATTTAAGATCTGCATCGATGATCTTCGTCGAGAATTTCGTAAAGTTTTTCCGTCCGTCGCAGCATCTTTTCCTCGTACTCATTCTACCCTAACCCCATCTTTATCCGAAACTCTGAATCGTATTTCTAGTTTACTTGTATTCCTAGTCCTAACTTGTTTCCTATTATTCGCTAATTTTGTATATAAATTTGCTCAATCTCGATGTCTTGTGGTTAAATCACCAATTTTTCTAATTGCTAGTTTTCTTACATATTCGTACCTCGAAAAACACGTCTAAATTAACCTTACCTCGTGCTGAGTCATTTTAGCTCGCTTGAGTTGGGAATTTTCCACTAATGATGCAATCTTTCTCTTATGTACTATTGTTTTAGGCTCTTTTAACTTGATATAATCATCCGGCAGATAATATTTTAACACTAAAATAAAGTTAATAATTTCTAACACCCCTGTTTATACAGCCCTGTTTAAACAGAGGTGTTTTTAAACAGGGTAGTTGAAACCGGGGTGTTTAAACAGAGCTGTTTAAACAGGGGTGTTTTTAACAGGGTAGTTTAAACAGCCCCAGTTTAAACATTGGTGATTTTAGCGTGGGTTGTTTAGTTGTTATTAACTTAAATAATATTCCTAAATTATATATATTTCATCGAAAATTTAGTATACAGGGTGATGTAAAAATTTTGAGATCTAATTTTTTACTAGTTCCGATGATCTAATACCTATTTTTCTATTACCAAATCCCCTAATATTCATAACTTATATAATTAATCCAAAATTTACTATACAGGGTGATGTAAAAATTTTGAAATCTAATTTTTTCCTCAAAGTCGAGATTTTTGAAAACTAATTTGACAAATCGAAAGATCTGCTCCGTCACTATCCCCCATGCGAATTTCGGCTCTCCACCATCAGCCGTTAGGTCGCTAATCGCAAAAAACTATATCTCCGGAACCCTAAGGCCGATCGACGCCATTCTTTTTTTAAACGTCTTCGGACACCGCCCTGAATACGTGATGTATCTTAAATTTTTATTCTGACGTTTAACACGTGACTGGTGACAGTTGACAGGTCTTCAATGACAGGTGACAGCCGCCATACTTTTACACATGTCTTATGACGTCATTTTGAACACGTGACCTACGTTAAATTTTAATTTTGGCGTTTCAAAAGTGACAGGTGACAGTTGACAGATCTGAAATGACAGGTGACAGCCGGCTAATTTTCTTCTTCTGTCTTATGACGTCATCCTTCACACGTGACGTATGTTCAATTTTAATTTTGACATTTGACAAGTGACAGGTGACAGTTGACAGGTGACATTTGACATTTGACAGCTGATATTTATATCGCTCACGTAAGCTCCACTGACGTAGACTTCGATGACGTACTTGAAATTTCCACATGCGCAAAGGTGGCCGAGCTATGACGTCATAGATCACAAGATAAGATCCACCCGGGTGGCGGGTGGGGGTCAGTCCCTCTTCTTGTACTACTATTCTCTTATGAAAAATTATTAATTTGATCATTTATAATAAAATTGGATCAAAAATGTGTTTTTATATAAAACATACTACATTATTAACGTAACAATGTAGCTCATAAATTAAATCAAGTTAAAAATATATTTTCCTTTTTTTTATTTTTGGAAATTGTAGGTGAAGCGGTGCTTCACCTGCGTCCCCTGACGAGCCGCCACTGCCCTTTAACGTAATAAACGCCGGTTCAAGATTACATCTAAGTCGTTTGACAACATTATCTGATAATAAACTGCAGTCAGCACCTGTGTCTACTAAGCAGTTGACAAATATGTATTGAATTTTAAATTTAGTGCAGAAATCGATATCTAGTTCAACCCAAAAAAAATTTATTTGATGTGAGGTGGAAGGTTGCACCCGCTTCCTACGAAAACAGTCATCAATTTTGTGGCCAACTTTTTGACAATAAGTACAAGTTAATTTATTTTTAGTTACGTTAAAATTGCCTTTGACTACTTCCACGGGAAGGCCGGTCTTTCTTTTTTTGGGACAACTACGGCTAATATGCCCGGGTTCGTTGCAATTATAGCATAATTTCTGACTGCATTTTTGACTATTTTTTTGATTAAAAGGGTAACTCCGCTTATTGTTGTTATAATTATCAAACTTTTGTTTTTTATAATTACTTAAAAGAGTTAACAGCTCACTAACTGGGTCAATTTTACTATTAAAAGCTGCGGTTTTAATCTGGATATCATTAATATCCCCCATAACAATTTCTAACAGTTCATTATCAGACAAATTAAAATTTAAGGCTTTAATTAAAGATATTTTCTTTCTGGCATACTCACAGTAAGAGTCCGCATGCTCGCTGGTTGGGTTGAAATTTTTGAAATAAAAATTAAATGTACAGGGTGATTGATGTAGTAGCTATGACAGCATCGACGATTTTTTTAAATCGAAACCCCTATATTTTAGTTCAGATTTCTAATGTCCAAGACGAGCTGATTCCAAAAACATAAAATACTTGTGGCCTAAAGTTGATAGTTTCGAAGCTACAAGGTGTTAAAATAAATCAGTTTTTTAAGGTAGAATAACAGTAATCATGAAATTTCTCTTTATTCCTGCTTTGTAACTATGGTATTTCGATTGGCAGATAATGACATTTTGCTGTCATAATATTGAATAATTTTTTTAAGTAGTAAAGTTGATTTATAATATTTAATTACTATGCGTTTATCTTCTACACAAAGGATAGAAATCCTTATGATGATTGGATATGGTAATAGGGTTCGTACACAACAAGAAGTTTGCATTTTGTTCAATGCTAAGTACCCAGAAAGGCCAATCACGAGATCAACTGTTAGTAAAATTGAAAAAAAATTTCGAGAAACGGGTTCTGTAGAAGATCTGCCCATCTCCAGCTCTTCAGGAGGATAAAAAACTAGATATTTTATTAGCTATGGAAGAAAATCCCCACAACAGCGTCCGCCAGGTTGGTCTAGATCAAGGGGCTTCTGCTATGACCATTCACAACCTATTAACAATAGAAAAATGGCACCCGTTTAAAATCAATCTGGTTCACGAGTTGAATGACGATGATCCAGATCGCAGGATGGAGTTCTGTTAAATTTTAATGGAAAGATGTAACGAGGATCCTTTTTTTGTTGAAAATATACTATTTTCGGATGAATCTACTTTTAAATTAAATGGTGAAGTAAACCGACAAAATTGCAGATATTGGGCTAAAGAAAATCCTAGGTGGATGCGTGAGAATCATACTCAATATGCTCAGAAAATTAACGTTTGGGCGGGCATAGTTAAAATCAAAATTATCGGGCCATATTTTTTTGACAACAATGTAAACGGGCAAAATTACCTTCCTTTTTTTAAAGACTTTCTTATCCCTACGCTACTTAACTTTTACCCTAGTATAAATAATCCTGCGGTTCTGGATGAAAATTTGTGGTACCAACAAGACGGCGCACCGCCTCACTATGCAGCAGAAGTGCGCCCGTATGTCAACCATGTTTTTCCAAACAGATGGATCGGGAGACGTGGGCCAATTGAATGGCCGCCTAGGTCTCCCGACCTAACACCATTGGACTTCTTCTTATGGGGTCACCTGAAAAATGTTGTTTATAAAAGCAGACCTGCCAATATTGAAGAATTAAAAAATCGAATAACAACGGAATGCAGGAATATTTCAGAAGAAACAATACGAGGAGTACAACAAGAGTTTATTGATCGCTTGAGTTACTGTCAGGCACAAGAAGGACAACAGTTTCAACACTTAATTAAATAATTTATTGTATTTATTGTTATTTTTTTAAATGTTAATATAAAATATACCTTAAATTTAAAAAAAATATATTTTAAAACCTTGTAGCTTCGAAACTATCAACTTTAGGCCACAAGTATTTTATGTTTTTGGAATCAGCTCGTCTTGGACATTAGAAATCTGAACTAAAATATAGGGGTTTCCATTTAAAAAAATCGTCGATGATGTCATATCTACTACATCAATCACCCTGTACATTTAATTTTTATTTCAAAAAGTGCGCAATTAAAAATTATTATATACGTGTCCGAGGATTTTTCCAAAAATGTTTTGGATTGATAAATAATGAATTTGTTCCATACATTATGTACACACTGTATAATTTTGTAATATAGTCTAGATTTGTTAGTTTTACGTTTATTACAATTATTACAAAAAAATATTTTCACGGCGTACATGAACTCTCGTATTTCAAGTCGATAAGCGTGACTCATTGGGACGAACTCGTATGATTTTTCCGTTCATTTGACTGCCGTGCCACCGTATTTGTCTGTATACGTTGGCCGTGCCAAGAAAAAGGTAAGATAAAATTATTCAGAAATGAATTTTTTTGAGATTTGAATTTATTCATAATCTTTTTTATTTGTGACTTTTGTTTTAAAATATCCTTCATTTATAACATGAAGATAAGATAATAAAAAGTAACGTATTGTAAAATGTATTTCTTTCTACACGAAAAGCATATCAAAACGTAAATTACCAAAACACGTCAAAAACAAAGTATATAACTTTTCAAATTTATGAAAACATGAAATGGGGAATGTATCGTAAAACATAAGTGGCTTATGTCACGTATTTTGCTGCCAGTGGGCTTCCTTATACAATCGGATATCGCTAAATTTCACGCTGTTTAAACTTATGCCTGTTATGCAACTATTCTAACGCAGAATTTTTGCGGCTTATGATTTTTTCTAAATGCCAGTTAATATGTTTTCAGTGTGCATTTGTAGTATATTGTATACTACATACTACATATGAATAACAAATAATTATAACAAGGACTATCCTTACGTCCTTACCTATACACAACACCTAACAAATAAATTACATTCCGCGCGTTTCGTTAACCCATATAAGCATCACCCGAAGATGATTAAAACGCCTTATGGTGATGCTAACATGCTTAGCGAATTTAACAATAAAAGGGGACCAATAATCACATACATATTGGTGTGACTTTTTATTAATAATTTAGCTTATGACAGCGAATATATATATATATATATATATATATATATATATATATATATATATATATATAAATGAAATAAAGATTACGGGGATTCGGCCAGAAAGTCTTTATTATATTTTTCTTATAATGTGCCTAGCTTTCGAAATGTTTCATTTCTTCCTCAGGGCACTAAAAAATTAAATTAATGAAGAAATGAAACATTTCGAAAGCTAGGCACATTATAAGAAAAATATAATAAAGACTTTCTGGCCGAATCCCCGTAATCTTTATTTCATTTAATTTATTACACGGCCGTTATTTGTACAACAAATATATATATATATATATATATATATATATATATATATATATATATATATATATATATATATATATATATATGTTATATCCCAAATATCCTATGTAATATTAAGAATTATTCTAAGTCGCTTATCTGTAACAGGATGCAGGTGTTTATCAAAATATCAAGTTTCACGTTATCTCAAATTCTTGCTGACCCATACGGGAACGAATGCAGTATTGCGACATATTGTGCAATATTACGAGACTTTTCTAGAAACTCTATTACGATAACAAAAGAATATAAATACCTCCATCTGAAAGCGTTGGATCAGTTTAGACAAATTAGACCGCTTGTAAAGTTAAAACTTTGAAAGTCCGAAAACCAAACAAATGTATTTGTTAGTCGTGTAAATAAATAAAGTGTTTTTTAAAAAGAAGTTTTTGTCGGCCACGATCTAACAAATTGGCGCAGTCGGTAGGATTGTTCTGATCGCCAAACGGTTGTTCGATTCCGGAACACCAAAACGCGAGTGAATCTCAATTCTTAACAGAACGAATTTACCTCCAAGTGAAGTGACTATCAAATCCTAGTGATATCAAACACAACTTTCAACTGCAACAAGAAGAAAATTGCTACAACGGAAATCAAGAAATTTCCAAAGGTCCAAAGAGATCAGCAACTCAAAAAGAGTTCATCAAGGGACACAAGAGCCCACAAAACAAAACAAACAAACCCTGATCGACGAACTGCTTCGTAGAACAAGTGGCCTGCGGGCAAGATCTAACTACCTAGTGGTCATCGAATTCCCAGCTGTAGTTGACGCTGAAACCAAACGTCGTGTGGATTAGGAGCACGTAGTGGAACCCCTGGCACGTCGCAGCACCAACACCACGTGTGGATTAGGAGCACCTAGTGGAACCCCTGGCACGTTGGACAGCTGATTCCCTCAAACACCTCATCGAAGCCAAGAATGTTTCTTCAGTTAATGTAAGTCGTTGATAAATTGTCATATTGTTGATTTACAAATTGATTTGAATCATTCTCGCTAACTCGAATAATTTGAATTTCTCACTCTAACTTGTCTAAACTCACCGAACATTTTAGTAACAAATACGTAACCAATAAAAAAACAATCATGGCTCAAAATGAAGAGAACCAAAATCAAAATCAAAATGCTGGTGACATTGAACCCTATAAATTATCTGAAATTTTTTCTCTCGTACCAGAATACGACGGAGATCAAATTTCTCTAAACACCTTTATTAACGCATGTAACAGAGCCGATGATATGTGTACCCGCGACCAAAAAATTTTACTAGTTATTAAAATCAAAAATCAATTGCGCGGAAAAGCTGCTCAATTAATAAACTCTAGAGAGATAAATAGGTGGGATGATATTTCCCAACTACTAACTGTTCATTTTGGAGATCCAAGAGATCTAACTTCTTTAATTCAAGATTTGCAACGTATGCATCAACTGTCAAATGAGAACCCTTTAACTTTTGCTGCTCGATTACAAACGCACAATGCAAAAATGCATTCCGCTGTTATCAAACAAATTTTGACGCACGCTCAAAAAAATGCACAAATATTACTAATTGATAATATGTGTTTAAATACTCTCTTGACAGGATTAGAACAAAGATTAGGTCAAATTATTAGGGCAGGAAATCCCAATACGATGCTAGACGCTATAAATAGAATAAAACGAGAACTACAACTGTCTTACTTCGAAACACAGAAATTTCAAAAAATACAAAAACCCCAAATCTCAAATCCGAAATTTTGTTCATTCTGCAAAAAGAACGGACACAATGTAAATGAATGTAGAACGAAACAGACGCAAAGGACGCAGTCCGTACCCCAATATAATCGTACATTCCAACCTATGTACATGCCGAATCAAGACAGGACGCAGTCCGCATACCCTCAAAACAGTCAGTACAGGACGCAGTCCGCATACCCCCAAAATACTCAATTTAGGACACAGTCCGCATACCCCCAAAACAATCAACAAAGGACGCAGTCCGCAAACCCCCAAAACAACCCACGACCAAATTTCCAACCCGCGTCATCAAGTCAAAATCAAACAAGATTTCAAAATTTTCAACAAAGACCCAGTACGGTCTTTATGCGACCCAATCAACAGAAAACACATCACATAAACACAAACAAAAATGAATTTAACCCTGATTTTGTCGAAATCCCAAATTTTGACGCGAATTATGAATCTCGAGACGAGTATTATCACGAAAAAGAATACTACGATGATGAATATCACGATGATTATTCCGATAATGATAATTTTCGTTCCGACTCAGAAAACTACACGCAATACAACGAAACTCAAGATTTTTCTCAGTGTAACAACACTAATCGTTTTTCTCTGTGTAGCGGCAATGAAAATTTTTCTCAAACAAACGTAAATTTTCAGAACGAAGCCTCGGGAATGTCAGAACTGACAGATCAGTTCCAAACAATGACGGTTCAAGAAAATTTCAACCCCAACCCCAATTTTTTAGAACAAAGTTTTCTTTAAATACTGTTTCATCTCAAAACCTTTATTACATTTTTGATAAAACAAAAACCTTTAAATTATTAATAGATACCGGCGCAGGAATTTCAATTTTTAAACCCAAAACATGTGAAAATTTTAAAGCAAGAACCTCTGAAAACTTATTAGTCAAAGGCATTACTAATGAAAATGTTTTAATTACCCAATCAACATTAATTCCTTTCGTTGATAACGACCCACACAAAGTCTTTATTTACAACCTTGATATTGAATTTGACGGTCTACTCGGATCAGATTTCCTAGAACACTATCATTGCGTTGTAGATTTAAAAAATAAACAGCTTACTACAAACTTTAAAATAATACCCATGTACAAGGTGGACGGAATTAACGAAAATACGGCGATAGAAAATATAGCAAATTTTAAGAATACTATAAATATTGAACCACGTACAGAAAAAATTTGTAAATTAAGAACAAATAAATTGAAAAATACCGAAGCAATCTTATTAGCCCAATGCATTGACAAAGTTCGTTTACCAAACGCCATAGTCAAAATAAATGAAAGAGGAGAATTTTTGACATCAGTTTTAAACATAAATATGATTCCCAAAACAGTTAGTTTTTGCAATTTAACTTTCGAACCTCTTATTAAGGAAACTACTTCAGTTCAAAACTTCAATAAGGAAGATACTACATATCCACAAGTAATCAACAGGGAAGAAGAGATAATAACCCAATTACGAACAGAACACATGAACGACGAAGAAAGGGGATTGATTTCTCAAGTTTGTCTAGAATTTTCTGATATATTTTACTTAGAAGGAGATTCACTGACTTTTACTAGTGAAATCAAGCATTCAATCAAAACAAAAGACTCCAGGCCAATCCATACTAAGTCCTACAGATATCCACATGTCCATAAAGAAGAAGTGAAGACACAAATAAACAAGATGTTAGACCAAGGAATTATCCAGCCTTCAATTTCACCATGGTCAAGTCCAGTATGGGTTGTTCCAAAGAAAATGGACGCATCTGGAAAACAGAAATATAGACTTGTGATAGACTATAGAAAACTAAACGACATTAGTATAGACGACAGGTATCCATTACCAAATATATCTGACCTTTTAGATCAACTAGGACACTGTCAGTACTTTACAACATTAGATTTGGCCTCAGGCTTTCACCAAATAGAAGTCAACCCAGATGACGTAGAAAAAACAGCATTTTCTGTCGATAACGGACACTACGAATTTTTAAGGATGCCTTTCGGGTTAAAGAATGCACCTTCTACATTCCAAAGAGTTATGGATAACATTCTAATGGGTATCCAGAATGAAAAATGTGCAGTCTACATGGATGATATTATAATTTACAGCAGTACTATTCATGAACATATATCCAGACTTCGAGAAGTATTTGCCAGACTCAGAAAAGCTAACTTAAAAATACAGCCAGATAAATGTGAATTCTTAAGAAAAGAAGTCGCCTATCTCGGACACCTGATAACAAAAGATGGAGTAAAACCAAATCCAAATAAAGTTACGGCAATTAAAGAATTTCCAATTCCAACTAATACAAAAGAAGTAAAATCATTTTTAGGACTTTCCGGATATTACAGAAGATTTATTCCAGATTATGCCAAAGTATCAAAACCATTGACTACATTACTAAAGAAAGATACTCCTTTTGTTTTTGATTTACACTGTCAAAAATCATTTGATACATTAAAAGATTATCTAACCAAAGAACCTATTCTTATCTACCCAAACTTTGAGGAACCTTTTGTCCTAACTACGGATGCATCTATGTTGCAATAGGAGCAATTTTGTCTCAAGGTCCAATTGGAAAAGACTTACCAATAGCTTTCGCATCCAGAACACTATGTCCAGCCGAAACCAAATATAGTGTTATTGAAAGAGAACTATTAGCAATTGTCTGGGCAGTAAAACACTTCAGACCATATTTGTATGGAAGAAAATTTAAACTCGTAACAGACCATAGACCATTGACATGGTTATTCTCAATAAAAGATCCAGGCTCAAGACTTGCCAGATGGAGACTCAAATTGGAAGAATATGACTATGAAATCCTGTATAAACCTGGAAGAATAAACAAGAATGCTGACGCCTTAAGCAGAATTAAAATTAACCATTTTAAACAAGTTACAGCATTTAATAAGAAAACTCAGGAAGAACCAGAATCCTCTTCCACAGAAATAGATGAAAATGAAACTCAACTAATGTCACCTCAAACTATGGAAAACGAATTCAAAAGATTTTGGGAACTATACCACGTAAAATCTTTAATCGACTACTCAAAGATTAGATATACAAATGATCAACTCCTGGATAAAGACCACAAGAATATAATAATTATTTTTCAACAAGATAAACTCACAGATTTACACTATAAGATTATAGAAGATTTCCATGAGGAACACCCAAGTTTTGACGATGACAAAATAAATATTTTGAATTCTAAAACCTCAAATAAAAGAAAATATTATCTCATAACCTTACCCTTCGTAATGGAAGATGCTATAGCTATACTATTTAAAGCCTTAGTTAGTTCACAACATGAGATAGACGAATCAAAAACATATTATGTAGAAAACAATGTTGACCTACCATTTTTAGAAATGCTATGTTTTATTTTTGCTGACAAAGATTTAAAAATTGTTATTTGTCAAAATATTGTAACCACTCCACAACAGGATGAAATCCCAATTATCATGGATCAATATCACTCTGGAAAAAGGAACTTTCACAGAGGAGTTAATGAAACAATAAGAAGACTTAAAGAAAAATACAACTGGACAGGACTCAGCAAAGATGTTGAGAATTTTATAAAGAAATGTGAAATCTGCCAGAAAAATAAAGTTATGAGGAAAAACATGGATAACCCACTAGTTATTACAGAAACACCAAAAACCGCATTTGAAAGAATAAATATTGACATTCTAGAAATTCCAGAAAGAAACCATATCCTAACTATAAGAGACGAACTCACTAAATTTATTCAAGCATACCCACTAATGGACAAAACCTCAAAATCCGTAGTAAACACCTTATTACTCTATTTCCAACACTATGGAACACCTTTAAGGATACATTGCGACTTTGGAAGAGAATTTAACAACCAATTAATGAAAGACTTATGTAACCTCTACAACATAAAATTAACATTCTCTAGTGTAAACCACCCCCAATCAAATGGCTCATTGGAAAGATTCCATGCCACTCTTTTAGAAATGATACGAGTAATGACTACTGAAGACCCAAATGAACACCCCTTACAATTATTGCCATATGCTTGTATATGTTACAATAATTCTGTAAATAAGACAACTGGATTTACACCATATGAATTAATATTTGGACATACATCTACCAGACCTCCAGAAACCCTTTACAACGAAAAGGAACTTGTTTCAAAATATATAAGAGACCTAAATGCCAGAATTAAACACTACTATGACCTTGCCAGGCAAAGAACAATACAATCAAAAGAAAAAGCTAAAAGAAGATTCGACGAACACGTAAAAAGAGATAATGCAGATTACAAAGTTGGTGATAAAGTTTATGTAAAGGAATCACAAATTAAAGGAAAACTCGCTAACAAATTTAATGGTCCTTTTATAATCAAAGAAATTCATCTAAATTCAGCAACACTAGAAAATTTACAAACGAAACAAACAACTAAAGTCAATTACGATAGACTAAAACCATACTATGATGACGTAATAATTAAACCAGATGATAAAAACGCTATAGAAGAAAATACTGATTAAAATTTTTTCATTTCAGATTTTTAATTATGCTCTCCAATACGCTTGCTCTATCAAGACAAAGAAATGATAGTTATCGCTATACACTCAGACCTATCGAAAATAATGTCGGATTATACTTTCAAAGAGAAACTAAACTAAAAGTCTCTAATGATAAATGGACACTTCTAGTCTACAAAGACACAAGAAGACTAAAAGAATTATATGATAGTAATAACAACATTTTACAAAGCCTAAAAACTATGCTAAATAGTAACAATAACTACATGAAAAATGTGTATGTCGATTTAAAAACACACATCAGTTTGCTTGGACAAATATCCAAAGATATAGAAGATAAATTTGAAGAACTGGAACTAGATGTTTCAACAAGACCAAGAAGAAGACGTGGCTTAATCAACGCTGCAGGAAGCATTTGGAAATTTATTACTGGAAACTTAGACTCTTCAGACGGAGAATATTACAATAACTGTATAAATAAAATTGAGAAAGACGAACATGAACTCGAAACTCTAATGAAAAAGCAAATAATGGTAACAACTTCAGTGATCAAGAGCTTTAATGAAACTTTACGAAAACTTCAAATCGACGAAGAAACTTTCAACAAAAACCTAAAGAACATAGAAAAAAACATTCTCGATATATGGGATGAAGTTGAACTATTAGAAAGTAAGCTACGCCTTATAACTGTTTGTCAACATTTAACGGAATCTTATTCTTTCATAGAAGAACAATTAAATGACATCTTAAACGCTGTCACTTTCGCCAGACTAAATATAATTCACACCTCTATTATTACCCCAAAAGACTTAGTATCCGCATTAGGAAAAGTAGCTCAAAACCTTCAAAAGAATAATTTACCCCTTTCTCCTAGAGAAGCTAAGGTTGCTACCTATTTAGATATCATAGAGTTAGCAGCATTCCAAACAATGGATAAATTAGTATTTGTTTTAGACATTCCTTTAGTTGAACCCGAATTGTACACAGTTTATCGATTATACCCTATTCCAACTAAAGATAATCGAACTAAGCTTCATTATGTTTTACCAACCATTCAAAAATATATAGCGAAAGGTGATGATTCAGATCAGTTTATTCCGTTATCTGATATTGAACATTGTAAAGAAGTAATGATTAATATTAAGCTTTGTAAAAACTTGTATTCATACCCAATTGATTCTAATGCTATTTGTGAAGCGCAACTTCTCAAAACGCAACAATTTAATAGTCTTCCCAAAAACTGCGAAGTAATTTCAATGTACGCACAAGACTACAAGGTACAATTGTTAAAACCAAATATGTGGTTATTGGTAATTACCGATCAAACTCCAATAACAGTTAAATGTGAAAATATTGATCCAAAATCAGAAATAATCGATACTAACACAATTATGACGTTACAACCCGGCTGTTCAGCATTTGTTGGAACTACAAGAGTTCAAGCTTCTATGACGAAAGTTTCAGAATGGCACTATAATTATTCTAATACATTTCAAATACCTTTTAATTGTTGTTCTAATTTGCCAAATAACGCTCATAAAAACTTAGACTTAAAACCACTTAAAATTGGTGAACTAAATCTCGAAGATTTGGAAATTGCTAAACACAAATTGGATCAATATTCTAGAGACATAGACGACCTAATCAATGAACCTTTAATTCAGAAATATACGCCATGGTTCACTTATGTTTCTATAACTTTAATAATACTCGTAATAATTGTATACTTTTTCCGAAAATGTCAAAAACGTAGGCGAATGATTGGAATCAGTATTGATCAATCCAGCCCTCCATATCCACCTTCTCCAAAACCTGGAATATCGTTATTAGGAAAACGACTTTCCAAAATGTTACCGCGAAGACGTCCAAGCATTCGTCTCGGTGAACCAATTGATGAAGGTGAAACCTTCGAAATTATAAATACGAACATAAATAAGAATTGCGCATAAAAATTTGAAAGGAACTATCTATATTATTTCCAATTTATCATAATTCGATTATATTATCATTTCTTTATTATTGTATTTTACGCTTTCCATATATTTTATTATTGCTTATTGTACTTTATTATTATTATACACTGCTCTTAAAAGTTACTGCACTGAATAGCACTAACTTTTTATTATAAGAGGGAGCTGTTATATCCCAAATATCCTATGTAATATTAAGAATTATTCTAAGTCGCTTATCTGTAACAGGATGCAGGTGTTTATCAAAATATCAAGTTTCACGTTATCTCAAATTCTTGCTGACCCATACGGGAACGAATGCAGTATTGCGACATATTGTGCAATATTACGAGACTTTTCTAGAAACTCTATTACGATAACAAAAGAATATAAATACCTCCATCTGAAAGCGTTGGATCAGTTTAGACAAATTAGACCGCTTGTAAAGTTAAAACTTTGAAAGTCCGAAAACCAAACAAATGTATTTGTTAGTCGTGTAAATAAATAAAGTGTTTTTTAAAAAGAAGTTTTTGTCGGCCACGATCTAACATATATATATATATATATATATATATATATATATATATATATATATATATATATACAGTAAAACCCCTTACTAGCGACCACCCTCGGGGAATCAAATGTTGGTCGGTAAACAGGGGTGGTCGTTTAACAGAGAAAATTAAAACAACTGGTCTGCATTTTACATTGTTTATTTACATATTATATTTATCTATATATCAAGCAAAGTACACTGTATGTTTGCTTTAAAATTCTTATTTTTTAAAATAATCAGAAATCAATGATTGTTTCATATTTTTTAGCTTGTTTTTATAAAATTCAGATTCACAATTTAATAATAATTGAGAAATATTTGTAGACATGTCAAAATTGTTAATCTTATTAAAAAAGTTTTCTAAGTCTCTCAAACTTGCGCAGGCTTCAGATAGGCTTGATATATTCGAAACTGGAACAATTTCAAGTTCCTCTTCCTCTGTTTCAGAATTGGGAGTACATTCATCCGTTTCTTGGATCTCTTCAATACAGTCGATGATAGTCAATTCTGCACTTTCTGTTGGTAAATCGCTATCAATAGTTGCAAATTGTTTCAAATTCACAAATGTGTCCTTAATGTTAGGAAACAGTTGTGCGAGCGGAATATTGTCTTCTTCTTCGAAGTCGTCAATATCTGTATTGCACATAAATCCGGCTTTCATAAAGCATTTCTTTATCGCCACTGGAGACAAATTGCGCCAGGCCACTGAAACCCATATCAATGCGTTGGTGATGGTAATGTTATTTTCTATTTCTTGAAGAGGAGAACCACTGTCTATACATGTTAAAAGCCTCTTAATAAGGTAGCTTCTGTAAAGCATTTTAAAATTCTGGATAATGCCTTGGTCCAAAGGTTGGCAATGTGAGGTAGTATTGGGTGGCAGAAAAATAAGTTTGACATTATCCAGTGTAATTTTAGGATGAGATGTTGCATTATCCAGAAACAATACCACTTTTCTATTCTGCTTCTTCATCTTGGTATCAAATCTGTGAAGCCATATTGTCATGATGTCTGCTGTCATCCACGCTTTTTTGTTCGAGACCCATTGTAGAGGTAACTTTTCGATATGTGCACCCTTAAAACATCGAGGATTTTTGCTTTTGCCTATTATAAGTGGTTCCTCCTTCTCACCTTCCATATTTGCACAGAACAGAATTGTGAGTCGTTGTTTTGCTGTTTTTTTTCCATTACACTTGTCATCTTTCAATGCATATGTTTTTGTTGGCAACGCACGATAGTAGAGGCCTGTCTCATCTGCATTAAACACGTCCCTTGGGACATAATCTTTTAAAATGGTCAACAGCTTTTATTTCCAAAAAGTTACGTCTTCGATATTGACATCGGCGGATTCGCCACATATTTTCTTGAAGGTAATATCGTGCCGACGGCGGAATCTTTCCAACCATCCATTTGATGCCTTAAAGTTATCTAGTCCTAAACATTGCGCAGATTCGAGGGCTTTTGCTTGAATTATGGGCCCAGATATTGGTAAGTGCTTGTTCCGTGCTTTACAAAACCAATTAAAAACAACTTGATCCACTGCCAATCCTTCGGTTTTGGGAAATTTTCTTTTTTGTTCACCGTTGCCACTTTCTTCAAACAAATTTCTAACTTCTGCCTTATTTTGAAGCAACATAGTCACTTGGGTTTTACCCACTTTAAATTTTTCAGCCAATTTCCTCGTACTTAAACCAGTTTTTTCACTTTCCTCGATTATTTCAATTTTATCTCTTAAAGAAAGACATTTCCTTTTTCCAGCCATCTTCAAATATATATTTACGTTCGTTAGTCCAAAACACACAAAAACTGTTTAAAATAAAACTAATGCTAACAACCGATATCTTTGGTTTATGTATGGATTTGCCAACAATACCACAATAAATTAATTATCGTAAGTACCTATTATGTATATTTATTAAGAACACAATAAAGTACGTAATACATATTAGTGTAACTAGGTACCCTAGCTAGGTAGAATTTGGGTCGGGTTTTACTAATGGTTTTATTGCCCGTAATTGAGGGTGTTTTTTTTCATTAATGTCTACCAAAATTGGGATGATGAGTGCCCGCGGTCGTTTAACAGATGGGTCGGTAAAGAGGATTAAAAAAGAATGGGATTTTCCATTTTTAAATACGGGGAATTCATAATTGGTCGTTTAACACAGGTGGTCGCGTTATAAAGGTGGTCGATAACAGGGGTTTTACTGTATATATATATACACGGTGTTCATTTGAAAACTTCCCACCACGGATTTATCGAAAACCACTGATTAAAAGAAAAAACGCCGAGACACGTCAAAAATGTGCCAAAGGGGACAACTTTTTAACCAAAAACTACTTCACCCCCTTTTACCCTCTGCCCCCCGGGGTCATCCCCTTAAAAATTTTAAATGACAAGGGGTATCAAGTAATAGCTTGTTTGAAAGGTGTTTCAAAGTGCTTTGTTGTGACATTTGATTTTTTAAAATCGGTCGATTCGTTTTCGAGAAAATTAGAAAAATCTTTATTTATCTTAACTTGTTCAGATAGAAAAAAAAACACACGAAAATATCACTTTTTATTTCAATAAGTGTTCAAAATGTTGCCCGTTATTGGCCAAACAATGATATAGGCGATGTTCAAATTCCTGACGGACATTTTCAAAAATATGTTGTGGGAGATCATGGCAGCTTTCGATGATGCGTTGACGAAGTTCATCCAAAGTTTCAGGTTGGGGAGTGAACACAATAGATTTCAAATGGCCCCATAGAAAAAAGTCTAATGGCGTCAAGTCAGGAGATCTAGCAGGCCATTCTATAGGCCCTCTTCGCCCTATCCATTTATCTGGAAACTCGTCGTCTAGCCATTGCCGAACCGGAAGAACATAGCGAGGAGGAGCGCTGTCTTGCTGGAAATATTTTCAGCCTCATCAAGTATAGGGTTTCCATCGTCTTCGATTTGGTTTTCAATGGTTTCAGTGATAAGCGGATTGATGGTATTTTCCAACATATCTAAATAAATGCCTCCATTTAAATTCCCATTAATAAACAATGGCCCAATCACTTTGTTTCCTAAAATGCCTGCAAGTTTTTGGGGGTACTGAGTATGCCCCTCTACAAAAGCATGAGGATTTTCATTGCTCCAATACCTGCAATTATGCTTATTAACAAATCCATTTAGATAAAATGTGCATTCATCACTGAAGCAGATATTCTTTGCATGAATGGTATTATCATTAATAGCTGCAGTCATTTGTTCACAAAACTCAACTCGCCTATCGAAATCATCTTCGGTTAACTTTTGCAATATTTTCATTTTGAATGGATGAAATTTATATAATTTAGTAACTGTGTGTACAGAGCCTATTGAAATACCGGTGGCATCAACAATTTTGCGTAATGAAGTATTAGGATTTATGCCAAAATGACCCAAAACTTCAACTTGAGCGGCTTCATCCAAAACTCTACGATGATTAAGTTTTTTATTTGCAACAGATCCAGTTTGAGCAAATTTAGTAACAAGGTCCAAAACATACCTATGCGAAGTTATCTTTTCCGGATGTCTGGCGTTAAATGTGACGGCAGTTTGCCGAGCACATTGGTTTTGGGCACCATAAATTAGAATAATTTCCACTCTTTCGGCTAGTGTGTAAACCATTTTGGAAGTAAAATGTGAATCAATAAATTAATTTTCACTATCCCGAGATTGTCACAAAGGTAACTGACAGCAAATTAAATTCTTTCTTTTCCTTAGCAACTATAAAAAACTAAACAGGTATAAGAATAAATACAGTTCGCCCATGTTATCTCTGTTGATAAAAAGAAGGCGGAAAAAAATTCTGGTTGTTATTTGGTTGCTGCCACGTATAATCTTCCGAATTGCTGTTTATGTTGGTTTTTGAACACTTATTGAAATAAAAAGTGATATTTTCGTGTGTTTTTTTTCTATCTGAACAAATTAAGATAAATAAAGATTTTCCTAATTTTCTCGAAAACGAATTGACCGATTTTAAAAAATCAAACGTCAAAACAAAGCACCTTGAAACACCTTTCAAACAAGCTATTACTTGATACCCCTTGTCATTTAAAATTTTTAAGGGGATGACCCCGGGGGCAGAGGGTAAAAGGGGGTGAAGTAGTTTTTGGTTAAAAAGTTGTCCCCTTTGGCACATCTTTTGACGTGTCTCGGCGTTTTTTCTTTTAATCAGTGGTTTTCGATAAATCCGTGGTGGGAAGTTTTTAAATGAACACCGTGTATATTAGATAATTATAAATAATGTACAGTATAAAAATGCTTTGCCAGTATGTATATATGTATACAGGGTGTTACAAAAAGATATTAAGAAATTTTAAGGGCAGATTCTACATCTAAAAATATGAAAATAAGTAGATATATTATTATATAAACACGGATCCTCAAACGCTTCTTTTTCGAGATAAAGGGTGTTTAATATTTTCACACCTCAAGTATTCCGAAGATTTAGGAGAAATATTCGACGACGATTTAAAGCATATATTGAATGAAGCACGGAGAAGCCATTTCCAGCATCTACTATAAACTTAAATCAAAAAGCACCGTTTCCTGAACAAAAAATATTTAAAAAAAGATTATTTTCATTATTTGATTTTATTGTAAGAAATAAATTAATTTTTATCTGGAAAACGGTGAATCGGAATAAAAAGCTCAAGAGACACTTTTCACGCAAAATTAATTGGGATTAGAGAAAACGACATCAATTTTGCAGAAACAGTGGCGTGCCATTTTTTTCGCTAAAAATAAAGACTTACCAGCGCGCACGCCACTGATGCAAGTACTTTAGAAAATAAATTTTTGGACGTAAGGGTATCCTTTGATTACATACTGGCGTGTATCAAAATTTATGTCAATATCTTAACGCATTTTCGAGAAATTAAAAAAAGACATTTAAAAAAGAAAATATTAAACACCCTGTAACTCGAAAAAGAAGCGTTTAAGGATCCATGTTTATATAAACTTATTTTCATATTTTTAGATGTAGAATCTGCTCTTAAAATTTCTTAACATCTGCTGTATATTTATAAATAAAGAAATAAATAAATAGAATATAAAGTAACCTGGAATTGCGTACATCGCGTGACCGTAATAAAAACTACTAAAAATGAACTCATATGACATTTTGAAGACTTGCTTATTGACTTATTATTATTTATTATTATTATTTATTTTTCGTATTTATTCACCGACTTCAAATGCATCTTTCTCAAGAACAGTTGCTTCTAGCGACATTAATAAACTATACCTTTTTTAAGTAAAAAAGGTAGGGGAATAAACACTTGTGTTCAGAAACTGTGTATAATGAAGCACAAAAAAGTTGGGATGTTTTAAACTGGCGTTTAATGCCGTATGTGGCGCGTCCCCTAAAAAACACTGCAAATTTGAACGGATTTGCTTTTCCCATCCCAGAAAGCCTCCGCTTATCAAATTTTGTGAATGTATTTATCTTTCAAAACATATCGACAACATGTAAAATAAAATTTTGACCTTGACACCCTGTACCTATCGTATTATCAACACTTTTACCATTGAATTTGGAATACTATATCTAAATTTAATGCTTGTACTAAGTTAAGTTAGGTTAAATCGATCTACAGTGGGCCAGGAAAGTCACTGCTAACGTATGGCCCATTCGTTACCAAACACCCTGTATACTTGAAAGGTCAGTTTTTTGTTAAGTACTTTCAGGATGTGCATACCGACCATAAATAACGCCGTGACAGATGTAGGTTGTATAATTGTATATCGTCTCACTTTCCATATTGTCTTACAATTACAGTTTTTTGTATGTAATTATTTAAAAAATTGCGTAAAACTATTTTTTTACGAATCGATTCAAAAGAATATGTTTTCAAACATCACAAAATATATACTTTGATCAGCCGCAACCAAAAAAATTGTGGGAAATTTATTGATATGATGATACCAAAAGTTTGAATCAATTATTCTCAAAACTTATAAAATTAGGAATACATACTTTGTTTTTTGTTTAGAACGGCAGTATATTGTCGCGTGATTCTGATATTTTAAATAAAATCTATTTATAGGTAAATAAAATGATGTCACCACTAGTGCGAGTTGGTTACTATGTAGGTACGGCGTTGAAAAATCTGATCGACTTCAAACGTATGACCTTTTATCATTGACCACAAGAAAAGGTTTATTGATTTAAATGTAATACATACAGAGGCGCAGCCAGGGGGGGGGGGGACCCCCCCCCCCCCGAGATTCTGTACATCCAGCCTAATTACGTAACTAGGTAGATTTTTTTTGTATTTTACATATTTTTATGTGTCGGGTTGGAACTTAATATACACATGGTTTTATTTTTCCATGGGGTTGCGGTCAAAATGTTTACATTAAAACAATAGTCATCTTTGACGTTTCGGTTTATTGACTGACTAAACCATCATCAGAAAGTTAACTACAAATTTTTAAAAAGTACTTATTTTATCAGGTTTACTAATAATTACACAAATAGACATTCCTTTTAACTATGATGAACAAACTTAGCACTAATACTACTACATTTTAGTGCTAAGTTTGTTCATCATAGTTAAAAGGTATGTCTATTTGTGTAATTATTAGTAAACCTGATAAAATAAGTTCTTTTTAAAAATTTGTAGTTAACTTTCTGATGATGGTTTAGTCAGTCAATAAACCGAAACGTCAAAGATGACTATTGTTTTAATGTAAACATTTTGACCGCAACCCCATGGAAAAATAAAACCATATATTATAATTTAAACGGTCAGGAAAAACAATACTATTAATATACACAGATAGTTATTGAATGTACCTCTAATTCCTAACCCATTCTTACTCATTTAAAACTCAACGTCTTAAAAAAAATTGTAGAGACATTTAGTCCGGGCCCCCTCCGAACCAAATTTCTGGCTGCACCACTGAATACATAACATAAATAAAAAAGATGACACCTACTAAAAGTTTGGCAATGGGAAATTGACGCTGATAACAACTTTGTTTCGTAAATATTGTGCGTGTAGGAGCACAGGTCAAAAACATTGAATGAGTTTTCAAATTTATTCATAATAATTGCATTCGTTCGTTCGTTCATTCATTCATTTTCTTTATTTAGATTCTCGTGTTTCTTGTCACGTATACTAAAAAAGATTAGTTAGAAAATTTGGGGATAATCTAAAACTATTGAAATTGCGTCAATCATTATAAATTACCGAAAACCCATAACGATTATCTCAATTTCCGACCGTTTACGAGAAACATCGATTTACATGTATATTGTATTAAAATTTTGCAATATATTATTCTAAAAAAAAAGACAATAAGACAAACATTATTTTTTCACTAATAATTATATATTATATAGTTTTTTAGACAGCCCACGTAGACTTTAGTCTAAGTTCTCACGTACGGTGGGCGTCTGAAGAAAAGGAAAATGTCATCTATTGACATGAGATTCAAGAATTGGAGGTTGGGAGAGGAAGGAGGAAGGGAAACATCTGCAGGCAATTTGTTTCATAATCTTGAGATCCTAGAACATTGCCAATGTTTACGGGACATTGCACTAACACAATATTATTGATTGAACGTCATACTTTTAGACCAATTTTTGTTTTAATTTATCGAAAACTACTTTTCAGGAGTTTCCCAATAGTACATTACATAACAAGTGTTGAAAGTGACATTTTTCACACTAGTGGGAATGTTGATAATCCCACGAGTGTGCGACAATTACTTTCACACGAGTAATGTATAGAGAACGAAAATACAGTTCACTTACATTGACGCAGTTTTTGATATTTCTTATTTACTATATTTTAGTATTTAAAAAAATATTTTTGCACTTAGTAAACTGTGGTAGAATAGCTTAATTGTGTTATATAAATTTCGAGCAGATGCCGCCCGCGGCTTCGCCCGCGTTTTTTTAGGTTCCTCCCCTTGATAAGGATAAAAAAGGTATTGCCACTTTTTGATTAATCCCCTTATTCTGTGTTGTAACTTGAACCCCCATACCAAATTGCAACCCTCTAGAACGTCTAAAAGTGGCAGAACATTTTCAAACACACGACGTAAGGGCTTCTTACATTTTGTGATAGCCATAATAACTTTATTACAATGTATGTACACCCGCAAATAAAGCAATCCTCACGCTGTACGCTGCCACCCTATACACCTGCGACGCACCACTCACAACTAGAAGTTTCTGCTCTTGAACCAGAAAACATATTACCCTCTGTAAAAACGTTAATTGTCACCGGGCGGTAGTGTTGTCAAATGTTGGCGACACGGCGACACTGCCGGGCGGTCTTCAGTTTCAGTATGTGGTACGTGGTCACATCCTCACATCAGCACCAGTAGAGATAGGCGCCGCGCGATACGACCACGCCCTGGACGATGCCGATGGCACGACCCTTCAAACGAACCTGCTATTTGAAAAGACGTCACACACGGGCACGTTCGCTACGCGGTGAATTGCAAGGGATCAAAAAATACAAATAGAGCAAGGGATCTTCCACTGTCTTAGATATTTTACCACAACGTTTCACCCGAGAATAATAAACTGCGTTTCACCTAGAGCTGGGAGATATAGCGATAACTGTTAAAACAGCGATAGTGATTTGAGAATATGCGTTATTTTTAACGGTGATTTTTCACTACAGCGATTTATATTTTTAATGCGAGGCAGAGCAGCATGGTTACTTTTACGATACTGATATTCGGCATATTGAATAATGCAGCTATACTCGTAATTGAAAGTAAAATTATTACTTGATTTGGTTAGTAATTAGTTATTAGGGTAAAATAGTATTTTTCGAGACGGTCAGTGAAAGAGGCGAGGCGTGGCGATTATTGATCGAAAATGACCTTTATTCTTGATTCTTGCGCTAGATTAAGATAAAAATATATTTTTTTCTGAAATTGGAATGTTTTAGGTAATTTGGAGTATTATAGGTATACTTGAAAATGTTTTTGTTTTTATGACACTGAATCTAAAACGACAATAAATTATTAAAAATAATCTCTTAGTGTTTTCCTCATCTTGTCAACTCCATCCATGGACACACTGTATAAACTAGCTTTCGCCCGCGACTTCGCGGTATAACAATTCTACTCCATTACAAACTTTGAACTCACATTTCACCCCTTAGGGGTTGATTTATTAAAAACGGTAAAACAAGTGTTTAAACATTTATTTTTTAGAGTACTTCTATGAAGTTTGGACTTAATAGGACTATCTAATATTCTTTCTCCATACAAAGTTTGAACCCCTATTTCACCCCCTTAGGGGTTGAATTTTGATAAACCCTTCCTTAGTGAATTCATACATTATATAAGAAACCTCCGTGCAAAATTTTAAGTTTCTAGGTCCAGTTTAGTTAGTCACCCACACTTTGATTACCTTAAAGAAAAAGTGTGGGTAACTGGGAATTCGTTTAAAAAACTAATAGCAGTAAAAAGCTTTGAAAAAAAGTACAAGTACTGTTTTATTGAGTTAAGTTTTTTGGTTAGTATCCGTGGTAGATCCGTGGCGCATGCAGATTTGTTAATCACTGAATAACTTTAGCGAGATTTCGATCGCCGGTAGCGATAGTGATTTGTTTTTCACGGTGACTGGATCACGGTGATTGAGATATCTCCCAACTCTAGTATCGCCTGGTAAACATCTACAATCGTCCCCAGGTGCATATTATACAATTGTTATCTGAAGATGACTGGAAATGTTTGCCAGTTGAAACGTTGTGATACCATACATAAAGACAATGAAAGTCTAAAACACATCTCTCATTTAGGTTTTAACGGCTTTTGAACACTTTGGAACCCACTTACACCAATACCCTAAAACTAGCACTTTTTGTGGCTTAGACCAGTTTTGCATAACACGATTCACTTCCTTACATAATGTAAAGAATTTTCCATACTTGATAAGCCAGATACGCCATTTATTAAAAATATGTTTGATAGACATCTTACGCCCCCTTTATCTTGACGCTACTGAAGGGAATTAGGAATTTCGTACTCTAGTAATGTACAATATTTTTCCTACGACCACAAAAATATTTACCAAAAAACCCCAGTTTTTGCATTTATTTAACATCCCCACTTTCAACACATGTGCCGAAAAACATTTCAACACACGTGTTGAAATAAAAAAAAATTAAATTGTCACCATCTGTTCAAACGTCATGTTAACAAGTACTTTTCAACACATGTGTTGAAAAGTACTTTTCAACACGCGTGTGTTATAAGGCACTTTCTAGCCAAGTTAACCGTGCTTTTTTTCTCACTTTCATAGGTGGTCGTAGGATAAAGCTTTTACTTTTGTGTTATAGTTGATTGCCTTTTTTATACCGGGTGACAATGAAATTACTACCTAGGCCGCCATTTCAAAATGGCTTTAGATAAAAATTTGAAATTTTGGTCATCGATAGGGTTGAGTGATATGCATATTTTAGGCAAAAAATCAATTGACAGTCACTTCCGGCTTCACCGAAAATGTCAAATTTTGATATTTTAGATAATAACCCCTGTATACTATTACACTTCTAAATTCCAACATGTCCTTTTCCTAAACTCAGTAGTTTTTTTGTCTCATTCAAATTTTCACCTAGCAAACAGAAAAACGAAGTAGTGTAGGGCCAAAACAAATTGTGCTATTTGTGCTTTAATTAGAGCACTCTCTGATGACGCACTTAAAAAAATACGATATCATTTTTTCGGTTACACCGCTCCATATTCAGTATCTAATTTTTATTATAAAAATCAAGTTAGCCATGATTCTGAAAAACCTGCCGCATCAAGAACATTTGTATCATAATTTTTATTAAAAATTTAATTTAAGTAAAAACAATAAGTTCAATCGAAAATAACAAAATTAAACATACTTGTTTGAAGGCAACATTTACTTTATTCATAATTGAGGTTCTCAAAAATACAACCTTCCTATTGAATACATTTCTGACATTTTCCTAATATTTTTCTTGACACATTTTCTTTTTGAGCTCTAGTGATGCTATTAATGGTCGCTGTTATTTTGTTTTTCAAGTCGTCTAAATTTTGAGGTGGGGTTCAATAAACTTTTTCCTTGATATGACCCCAGAAGAAAAAATCAAGGGGCGTTAAGTCGGGGGATCGGGCCGGCCACTTTACAGGTCCACTAGTCCCAATCCAGCAGGCGCGGCCCGTGAGTTTTTTTACAGGTGGGTAAAATTTTGTGGGCAACAAGTGATACCAAAAGCAAAGTACACTTTGATAATTAAGGAAGGTTTTTTAATAAGTGCGTTCCTCCATAGTAAAAACCATAATTATATTTATTATAGATAACAAATTATTATGGGTACCCTAATATTATTCTATTTTAACATCGGAAGTCGCCAGTCGGAAACTTCGTCAAGATTAAAATAATGCGAACCTTTGGAAAATAGTCTGAAGGGAAGGGAAATGTAATCTGTCTACACGGGATTTAAAGGACTGGATGTTGGGAGGGGAAGGGAAAACATCTGCAGGCAGTCCGTTCCATAATCTGGAGAGCCTAGGCATGAATGAGCAAGAGAAGTGAGATGTAGGTGTAATTTTACAGGTGTAACAGTTGACGTTTTACATTTTACTCTACAATTTTTATGAATTTATATAAGTTTTATACAATAATAAATCTTGACCAGTAGTATAAAAAGACCAAAGAAACATAAAATTATCGAAAAATAAGAAGTTCCTCTTCAAAACCCAGAAAATCTTGCTGTTTTAAGATTTTAAATATTAGTGAATTTGACAGAAAAAATGTCAAAATTTTTATGTGCATTATGTCGGAAAGAATTCAAGAATTTGGCCCTTTGTGATTCTTGTTCGAAGAAAATTTGTAAAAATTGTTCTAAACTAACAGTGAAAGAATATAACTGTGCCATTATGTCAACAAGAAAACTTAAATTCCATTGCCCTATTTGTGAAAATAATGATAACATTTTTTCACAAGACCTCTTTCCTACACAAGATTTAACATGTGAACCCAAGGATATAGTTAATGATACTCAAGAATATATAACAAAACAAAATTTTGAAAAAGAAATGAAGAAAGTTTCTGATTTCTTGCAAATAATGAAAAATGAAATAACTAACCTTAGAGAGTCCAATATTGATTTGGTTAAATTTCTTTCTTCGGATGATTACATTAAAATAGCTAAATCTCAAAACATCAAAAAGATTCCAGCTCAAACCACATCAAATCCTGTAAACCTTTCATTTTCTGAAGTTGTAAAAAATTCTCAACAAAAAGACATACATAAAACTACCAGCACTAAATTGACAAACAATAATGACAACGTCAATGTTAATATGTCAAATTTTCGTAAAGAAGAAAATAAAAAGTGCAATAAAACCTTAAATATAAATAGAAGAAGTGAAGAAAGAAAAAGTAAAGCCATATATGGTTCAAAAAAGACCAATTGTTTATTGTCTAATAAGAAATTTTGGTTTTTTACATCTGGATACTCTAAATCAACAACGGAAGCAGATATCATTAATTATCTAAAACAACACAAAAACATTGAATACAATTGTGAAAGAGTTTCTACAAAGAATAGGGAATATGCATGAAATTCAAATCAACCCGAAATATTTTTTATTGTATTCTCTATATAAATTAAATGATTATGGCGGTTGTTGTTTTCCATTTATTTTGGGTTTTATTAGCAAAAAAAAAGATTTAAAACTGCAAATTTTCGCGCGAATTTCGGAACTTGTAAAACGCACTTCTTTTGTTTGTGACGTCACTTTTTTTATGACGTAAACGTTTTATAATGCCTAGTGTAATGTAAATTTCAGTATTAATTCATTTTCTTGATTGTTTCCCGAAGATTAGTACATTTAGTTGATAGAAAACCTTTTATTTAATTAAAAAAATTGTTTAGAACTGACCAAAACGGAGTGCGTGCAAAGAAAATCGGATAATTTGCTGGAAGTTGATGCCCTTTAGAGAGGGTTCCTTTTTTGCCTTAAGAATTTCGTTACCAATACTTATTATTTATTATACTATGAAAATAAATTTACAGTCACATATGCTTACTTGAATTTGGCGATACTGACCTTTATAGATACCGCTTTATGTAAAATTTTTGATTAATTTTGCAGTACGTATAGGTACTTTCTTCCAGCACCGGCTCTTTTGGACACGAGAAAATGAAGTTTTCCAAGTCATTAGCTGGAGAATTCTTTTACACTGGTATAATATAATATCTGTAGGTTAGTTTTTTAACATTATCTACTGTTTAATAAAAAGGATTATTAACAAAATACGATATAATCGAAGACAAACAACAAAATCAAACTTATCAAACCCAACCACACCAGATAAAGCGACCGTCACACTGAAGAAGCAACGTTGCCACCGCTGCAAACCTGCGTGTTCGATTGACAATAATTGGATCAATCAGGATCACTTTACGTCACTTCAGTGCTATTTTATCTCTTTGCACTGCCATTCCCTTAAAGTTCGTCACCTAATCCGGATCAATCCGATTTTGTCAATCGAACTCGCCAGTGGCTAAAAAAATGACACGTGAAAAACCGAACCGACCCTGTCCTGTCATCATTAAAGCTTTGCAAACGGAGGTAAATCCAGAGACGGCTCTAACCTAGTTGGAAATAAAATTAGGATTCGATGTGAAAATAAAATAATATTTATTTACCCACATTGTGTTATTTGAAAGTGCCAAATACGAAAATCCCATACAGGGTGTCTGAAAAGTCTTAGCATGGGCAAATATCTTTACTATTAATTAAGATAGAGACACCAAATTTTAGTTTTATCTTATTGGTTAATAAATCTACTTTTTTATGTAATTTGACTTGTACCATCCCCTTGGGGGATTACGCTAGGGAGTTGAGGTCAAAAATTTTAAATGCAACCCTATGCCGTGTGGTACCTCATTTTAAAGATCTTTTCTCAGATGTTACTTCTTGGCAGAGTTCCAAAACGGACTTTATTACTGCCAAGAAGTTCATGGTGGCCAGTCTAAACAACTTTTAACGTAATTAGTAAGGCAGTCACTGTTGGTCTGTTACCAGAGGCGTCGATGCCGAAAATAAGTACATACGGTATTTGACAGAAATAATTTAATTGATGAGCGTTGCCGTGATTGTATGAAATAAAAAAAAACGGTTGAGTGCAAGTTCGACTCGCGCATAGAGGGTTCCGTGAGACATACAATATTTTGAAATTCTCACAGGACGCAAAAGTCTCAATAACTATGGTAAGGCTAATGCTTGAATAAATATGAAGAAGCGGCCATGCCGGAAATATGTCAGTGCGTAATATAACTGATTAGTAAGGCTGGCACGGTTGGTCACAATGTCACATAGTTATGTTCAAAAAAGTAAGACGTCATAAAATCGTACAAATATGTTAAATACGTAGTTGTAGTTTTACTATTGGAGATATATTCTTGAAAGTGGGTAGGTTTCAATGTAGACACCAAAGTACATCTCCTGAAATTTCGTGCGCATGTCTAGCCCTCTTAGTTTGATTGGGTGGTACGCATTTGGGTCTACTGCGCAGATGTCAAAAAACAAAATATAAAAACGACAAATGAAGAAGTAAAGTTGGAAAAAAGTTAGAAAAAAAGTGCCCCATAAAACAAAAAATAGCAGCGCAGACTGGTAGGTACTGTATGGCACAAGAGGTCGACTAATGGTCGACTTGTGCCCCGCCTGATTATACGATTTACGATTTATAATTTTTATAGGCTTGCCATGTAAAAATGCATTAAAATACGGGAGTTGCGGTAAAATGTTGCGGTTTAATGACTTTTAAAAGAAAAGGCCACCCGGCATAGGTTTGCATTCAAAATTTTTGATCTCAACTCCCTAGCGTAACCCCCCAAGGGGGTTGAAAAAGTCAAATTGCATAAAAAAGTAGATTTATTAACCAATAGGATACAACTAAAATTTGGTGTCTCTATCTTTATTAATAGTAAAGATATTTGCCCATGCTAAGACTTTTCAGACACCCTGTATGGTATTTTCTTATCTCGCACTTTTAAATAACACAATGTGGGCAAATATAAATATTTGTATTTTATTTGCACATCGAATCCTGATTTTATTTCGCAATAGGTTAGAGCCGTCTCTGGATTTACCCCCGTTTGGAAAGCTTTAGTCATCATCGTTTGCCTAGTTGCCTACCTAACCCCTAACTTTGTTTATTTTTGTGGAATCGTTTGTGGAAAGTGGTATTTAGTTTTTAAAAATGTAACGCAGACATGCAATGTATCACTATGTAAATAGAAGAAATTGGTAAGTAATTACTAATTATTCTATAAACATATATTTTAATTCTATGCACACTTTACACAACACAATAGTATCATAGACTAAATAATACATAGACGAACACTGGCGTGTAACAAAAATGGACCAAAAAGCGGGCATCTATTGAGACATTTTGAGGGTTTAGTGGTTTATGGCTTAGAAATTTGTTTGTCCACAATCCATGCGTTTATATGTACTATATAGATATATGATGGTGAACAAACAAATTCCTAAACCATAAACCAGTAAATTCAGATAAATGTTTCAATGGATGCTTAAGCTTTTTTTACAACCGTATAGATTTTTTGATGAAATACATGATGATGATTTTAGGTACACTTGCTACATAAAATAGATCAGGCAAAACTCTTAAAATTTATTTAAACGCTTTATTTTGCACTTTCTTAGGTTTTATTTAAATCTTATTATAGTTATTAAGTATATCCAAATGACAATCTTATTATGCTCATACTCATAACCTTTCTCATAACCATAACATAACCTTGGATGAATAAAGACAGTCCTTGAGGTAATCCTGGTAATCAGGTTATAAAACTTCACTTTAAAAATGTTGTAATAGTCCAGATTCATACCAAACTATTGCCAAAGTCAATTATTGAGCTACAATATTATTGTCTAAACTAATAATAAAATTATTATTTAATTCAACTGTCTAAAATTTTTTTAAATAAATAAAGACAAAACGTCAACTACAGTTACAGAAGTGACCGGTAGGGGCGTAGAAGGTATCGACTATGGCGGTGTTGCCGTATCCCCTTTTAAGTCACCTTAATTTGAGTCGCCAACACGTTCAGTGTAGATTGCCCATAACACTGCGTGACGTAACTTTTTTGAGTGAGCAAATGGCTGCTTTTGAAACTGTAATAAATTATTCCGAAAAGTAAAAATTTTTTTTAGCTAAATTATCCCAGTAATTTTCTTCAAAATAGCATTTTTGGGGTTGTAATGACTTCCTTAAATGATTTATGCAATAAAAAAAAAAATGTGCATATTCCTTATTCAATCTTAAATGCGTACAAAATTGGTATACCAATCCTAATGAAGGATGAATTCTTATGTGAAGATATTTGGCCAATGGGCATTTATGTAAACCAGTATTTTCCTCCTAAAAAATTTTTTGAAGAAACAAGAAGGGCTAATTCTAATACAAAAAACTAAATAATGACGGTAGTATACTAGTGGCACACGTTAATATACGATCATTAAAATCTTCCTTTTTTGAATTTAAAGAATTTGTTTTAGATATAAATCCTGATATTTTAGCTGTAACTGAATCTTGGTTAAATCATAATGATTCATCTACTAACTTTGATATTTTTGGCTATAAGTTTCTTAGATTGGATAGGAATACTAAAGGTGGTGGAATTAGCGTTTACGTTAAAAATCATTTAAAAGTCAAAGTAATAACTGTTCTTGACACTAGACCTTTGGAAAAATTTTGGCTTAATATTTTAATTAACAAGAAAAAAGTAGGTTTTGGAATTATTTATAAACCACCAAACATTAGTTTCAATTTATTTTTTATTCTTAACCAGGTAATTCCACAAGTGTACTTATCGGTTGATAGACTGATCATAACAGGTGATTTTAATGTTGATCTGTACAATAAAAATCAAGATGGTTATCTTCTTGAAAATTTATTTGCAACTTTTAGTTTAAAACAAATTATTTCAGAGCCTACAAGAAAAGAAACGTCACCAAAAATAATTGATCATCTTTATATAGATGAAAATATAAATATTACAGATTCTGGTATATTCAAAACACAATTAATAAAAAATTCTTCGGGAATTTCTCTAACTGATCATTCAATGGTATTTTGTAAACTTTTATTAGAAAATAAATCTCCTTGTTCATTAAGGTACTACAGAAATTTTAAAAATATTAATTTTGATTTATTTAATGAAGATTTAGCGCAAATTGATTGGAATGCAGTTGAAAACATTAATAATTTTGACAATAAAATTGAAACATTTAACAATAATATCCTAAATTTATTTAACAAACATGCACCAGTTCAAATAAATAAAAATAAAAAAACAAATTCGTGGATTAATTCGAATATAAAAAATTTTGCAAAATTAAAAAAATAGCTTTCAAAAAATATTGTAAAAATAAATCTGAATCAAATTGGAAAGATTATGTAGAAATAAGAAACTTTCTATCTAAATTTATAAAGAAAGAAAAGCAAACATTTATAAAGAATAATATAAATCCAAATAATCCAACACTTTTTTGGAAAAACTTGAAAAAATTTAATATTAATTTAAAAGAATCTAAATCAGTAAATGAATATCCTTGTGCACAAGTACTAAATAATCATTTTATAAATTCTGTAAAAAATGGATCTCCAAACCAAAATTTACTATCTTTTTATTTGAATAATAAGTTTTCTAAAATTGGTAAAGATGTGTTTCTAAATTTAAAACCAATTACAAATTACGATATTGTTAAAATTTTATCAAAAATTAAAACAGAATCATGTGGAACAGATGGTATTACTTTACGCATGTTAAATCTGTGTATGAATAATAATTTTTTAAATACTATTAAACATATAATAAATTGTTCTATTCTAAATAATAATTTTTCTAATATCTGGAAAACTAGTTTAGTTATACAGATTCCTAAAATTCACAACGCAGAAAATGTAGATGATTTTAGACCAATTTCTCTACTTTCTGTAATATCTAAAATTTTAGAACGTATAGTTTTTGACCAAATAATAGAGTATTTTAAAAAATATGATATTTTACCAGAAAATCAATCAGGTTTTAGAGAAAATTTTAGTACTACTACTTTACTCTGTAAACTTAAAGATGATATTTTAGAAAATTGGGATTCAGGTTTTGTTACTAATATAGTCTTTCTCGATTTGGCTAAAGCCTTTGATTCTCTAAATCATGAAATGTTATTAGCAAAGCTTAAATATATAGGTTTTAGTCTAAAAACTTGCCAGTGGTTCAAACATTATTTATCTGACAGAAAACAAGTGACAAAAATTGCAAACGAATACATTTGTGACATTTCAAATTCACTGCCTATTTCTAGAGGTGTTCCACAAGGATCAGTATTAGGCCCTTTATTGTTTATTATATACACTTTTGATTTTCATTTATCTATTAAACACGGTAATCTTTTAGCTTTTGCAGATGATACTCAAATATACCACTCAATCAAGTACACAGATTTAAAAATAGTATTTCCTTAATCAATAAGGATATTTTAAATATTTCGAAAACTATAACTGATCACGGATTAAAAATAAATGAAAATAAAACTAACTTAATTTTAACTGGTCCTAAAACACTAATCACTAAAATAAAAAATAATTCTGATTTCAAAATTGTTCTAAACAATAGTTTTAAGATACCGTCAATCGAATTTGGCAAAAATCTTGGCGTAATTTTTGATCAGCATCTTAATTTTCATGAACATATAAAAAATATAATTAAAAAAGCATACTACAAACTAAGAATTTTATATAACTTTAAGGACTACTTAAATACCGATACTAAACTTAGACTGGTTGGTTCAATTATTCTAAGTGGATTAGATTACTGTGATATCATTTATCACAAAAATATCAGTAACGAAGATAAACAGAAATTACAAATTCTTCAAAATAACTGTGTTCGTTTTTCAGTAGGGCTAAAAAAGTATGATCACGTATCACCTAGTTTTGACCAACATAATTTAATTAAATTAGAAAAAAGACGCGAAATCCACATATCCTGTTTTATTTATAAAATAATTTTAACTCAGAAACCAAGATATTTATTTGAAAAAATTGAATTCAGGAATAATATTCATAATGTTAATACTAGAAATCAGAACGCAATAGAAATACCTAAACATCATACTGAAAAATATAAGTCTTCGTTTAAATATAACTCTTCTGTAATTTATAATAATATTCCTTCTAGTCTGAGGGGCTTAAGCTATATAACTTTCAAAAAAAATATAAAAAATTATTTAGTAAGGGTAGGATTGGAAGAATGATTTTTTATAAATCAAAACCCTACCTATTTATGCCAACTAGTATACTACTGTCATTTTTTGGTTTTCTTTTTTACTTTATCATTTTTATATTTATATTTTTAATTGTTTTATTGGCATAAATAAACATTTTTATTATTATTATTATTATTATTATGTTCTAGGGTTTTGTAGCTGGACAGTAAACGTATCATACATAACGCACCTCTTGTTGTTCTGTTAGGAACAGTCAAGGGAGGGATTATAGTCGCTAGTTCTTTAGAGCAAAATCTGTGGAAGAATCGGTAGAAAAGGGATACATCACCAACAGCGCGGCGATGAGCGAGAATAGGGAGTTTTCTTGCGATGACTGGGTCATTGAATATAGATAAATTCAAGGATGTCAAGTGTCGAAAGTGATGCCGTTCCCCAGATGTGGGAGCAGTTTTGTATTATTTAGCATGTAGGCCGGTATTATTATATAACATTTACAAGGTTACAAGATACGGACTTAGTTGTAACCAAGAAAACGCGGGGCCACATCGTGATGGGGGCGGATGTCAGGCACGTAAGTGACTAACGCTGTACCCATACACTTTATAAAACTTAGGAAAGGAAACGAAGTTATTTAAGGGTAAAGTTTTAACATCTTTTACATGAAAAGCTGCGAAGAATCTGCTAGATCAACGTTTCGGTTTATTTCTGAAACACACTATCTGATTCAAATATTTTGAGGTATCTGTAGGTTAAATATATCTTTTTTCAATGTCTCTTAAGGAAGCTTTTCTGATGTATCTATTTCGCTTATCTATACTCTATATTAATACCAACGATATATGTACACCATATCGTTGTTAATACATAAAATCCTAAAGTGACTCACTCATTTATTCATCACGACCCAGCTGAAACCGATTGACATAGAAAGCCGAATTTTGGCATACAGGTTCATTTTAGGGTGTAGGGGTTCGATAAGAAGGGATTTTTCAAAACTCAAATTCCAAGGGGTTGAAACAGCCCCCTAAAAATAAAAATAAGTTTTATCTTAAAAAGTATTTGCTGTTTAAAAAACAGTGTCAATTTTATTATTTTTTTTTTGTAGTATACCACTTTTACTATGTTTGAGAAGGTAATAATACAAGGGGGGAAAACCTACCCAGTATTAAATTAAAAAGTAGTTGGAATTTCTTACACTGGAATGTTAAATCTTGGCATACATAATATGAAGTGCTTATTTGCAAGTCCATCATCCTTAATTCAGAGAAAAACAGTCATTTCTTATATCGCCTCGTGGAATAATTTCCATGATATTTACAAAAACGATATGGACTTGTTTTGAATTTTGCCTAAAAATGGTGGACTTGTTAAGTTTTGCACTGACACCCAACTTGTGAGTTCTTCCTAAAAAAATTATTAATTTATTTTTAAACTTCGTTATCAGCGTTTATTATAAACATAATATGACATTATACAAACAACATAAAATGTTATAAAACATTAAAATAGCTTGCACCACTCTCATGGAACCTGACTTGTTTAGTTTTGCCGCGAGACACTCTCTTTAGTATTTAATTTCTTTGGAACTAGTAGAGTTTTGATGCAAAAATGACATACATCTTTTCTAAGTAAACTTTTTAATTAAATTCTAATAATAACTCATTTTCTCCCATACGTGGACTTGTTAAGTTTTGCAAATAAGCACTTCATATTGTTTTTAAAGCGTAATTTATATAGTTAAATAAAATCGAAATTTTCCACCCAAGCGGTTGAAACAACCATCTACAATTAAAAACAATTTTTATTTCGAGGAACGATAAAACATGCCAATAATTTTGTGTGTACTATATCATCCTTTCTATTTTTAAGAAGTAATCCAAGGGGCTGAAACACAGCAACACAGCCCTTATTTAAACATGTAATAAAATTCCTTACGCTTACAATATTATTGTTTAAATATTGTTTTAACGTTGTGACGAATATTAGACATGTATTGCGAAAACTCTTGGCGCCGACAGACGATAAATAATAACTTTACAAACGATAAATAATAACTTTATGGGTTGTGTAACCAAAACATAACCCGTTAAGAAAATAGGATGGCGGATGGGGACACGGAGAACAGTCTAGTTTTGACGACGCGTTCATATAAGCCCTTTTATTTTGCTCTTGATTTTATGTATTTTATTTTATTTTAATTATTTACCAATATATTGTTTAATTGACCTTTCGGCATTTTATTATTTTTAGTAGTTTACACTAAAATTAAATATGAGTTTATTTAAAGGACCACATAGAAACAGATACAGTCGCATATTTATATTCAAGAATTGGGGATGGAAATATTAAAGAAAAAGACGGCAAAATTAAAATTCCTGAAAATTTATGTGAAAGTCTATGGAATAGCAGGACCAGGGCCCCCGCAACCGCGTGTGCAACGCGTGCACTGCACGCGGGCGCACTCTGTAAGGGGCGCCAAGAACCAAAGGTTTTTGGTTAATTTTTTAACAATATTTCCAACGAGCAAGGCACCAAAGAAATCTTTTTTTTCAATAATCTAAGCGAAGTTTATGTTCATAAATATAATTAGGTACCTATCTAATCTAATTCCCTATTAAAACAGAAAACATATTTTTAAAATCAATCATCACTATTCACATCTGAATATGCAATATCATGATCCAATATCCAATACTGGTATAAATCGACAAGTTTGCGTAGAAGTTGTTAGAACTTGTTACCTACTTGCCGATTTTCCTGTCCAGACTCGAATACTCTGTAGGAGTATAAAACAGCGGAAGGCGTCGTAATCCAAATAATTGATATTTTATTTCGCAACGTTTAAGGGTCAAGAAGACGCAGAAAATTATAATATTTAGATACTTAAAAATTAAAAAGATTGATTTGTATTTTGTGTTATTGTGTTTTGTTGTGATTGAATAAAATTTTATGAAATGGTAAGTACCTACCCACATGCAGTATTAGCATTTTCTAAGGTCTATAAAATTCGTTTTTTTTTTAATTTTTTCTGTTTAAAATAGTGCACATCCTTAATTAGCCCATACCTTTATACCATAGATAATATTATTTTTATTTCCCTCAAATAGGAAAGTATTTTGTATTCGTGGAAAAATCGGATAGATTTTGATATTTCTTTAGACATTTTAGATTTAAAACCTGACGTTTCGCCTTGGAGCCACCATCATACCGTTTGACTTTCTGAAAAAATTTATATTTCATCTTTGCCAAAAATTAATTATCAAATTATTATACCAGGAAAAGTGTATAGGGTATATGCTTCAGATTGGTCTTAAGTTCGTTTAGCCGTTTAGGTTTAAAGGCTCGCGTTTAGAGTTTAGATTCATAAAAATAAAAAATTACGGGGCGTTCTCAAAAAGATGGGTCTTGTGCAAGGGAAGTCAAGGGTAAATGTCCTTACCAATTTTTGATCTAGTGTTTCTTAAATTCTAGGAGCCACAGAAGAGAAAACGACCTTCTGGTGCAAAATTTCGAGAGCAAAAAAAAGTTAGAGTCCAAGAAAGGGAAAAGATGGCTGGGAGTATGAAACATTTTTTGCAAAAAAGTCAAGTTTACAAGACTGAAACGATAGAGGTAGAAGAAAATACAGTTTCTAAAGCGGCGCCATCGCCATCTTCTGCAACATGTGAACCATCGACATCAACATCAACACGTATTGAAAATATAGCCTCTGTAGAGTCAGCCATCCTAACAACTACGACTACAAGTGACACTTCTAGCAGTTCTAGCGATGAAGCTTCTACTGAAGGGGAGACTGAGATTACTATTCCTAGTATTCTTCCATCAGAAGATCCCGGTTTATGGCCCAGAAGCATCACCAATGATGAAGTCAGAATATTGGTTGATCGTGGTCCTCCCTTGATAGGACGTAATTATCAATTTCCTGCTAATAAAGACAAAAGAAAATTTTCAAGTAAGTACTTTGTTAGAAAACTAGGAAATGGAGAAGAAGTGGAAAGAATTTGGCTAATTTACTCAGTTTGGAAAAATTCGGTATTTTGTTTTTGTTGTGAACTTTTCAGCAAGACTTCTACTAGTTTTTCTGATACTAGTGGTTTTTCTGATTGGCAACATTTATCCTTAGCCATTATAAGACATGAAACATCAATTGCACATAACGTTCACATGAATAAATGGATGAATTTAAAAAAAATGTTGAAATTATCTACAACTGTAAACGATCATCACTTACGGGTTTTAGAAACTGAAAAAAAGTATTGGCATGACGTTCTAGAAATAATTATTGCAGTTGTTAAATTTTTATCCAGACAGTGCCTAGCTTTCCAAGGTTCATCTAAAACACTTTTCCAATATGATAATGGGAACTTCCTCAAAACTGTCGAGATGATTTCATCTTTTGATCCTGTGATGAGAGAGCACATAAGTCGAGTGCAAAACTCACAAACAAATTCTTTAAGAATGACCCATTACTTAGGCTACCAGATACAAAATGGAATTATTGAATTAATGGCTTCTAAAGTAAAAAATAATATTTTGGACATGGTTCGAAGCTCCAAATATTATTCAATAATTTTAGATTGTACACCGGATGCAAGCCATACAGAGCAAATAAGCCTCGTTTTGCGTTATGTCGTTCTAAATGACAGTTCTAAAAAGGTCCAAATACAAGAGAGTTTTATAGCATTCAACTCAATAATCGACTCTACAGGGGAAGGGCTATGTAATTTTGTAATGGGACTTTTGAAAAATTTAAATTTAGATATTAAAGATATGAGAGGTCAAGGGTATGATAATGGGGCCAATATGCGCGGAAAACATATTGGTTTACAAAAACGCATACTCGATGCTAATCCTAGGGCATTTTTTGTACCATGTGCTGCACACAGCTTAAATTTAACAGTAAATGATGCTGCTAAGGTTTCAAATGAAACAGTGAATTTTTTTAATATTGTACAAGAACTTTATGTATTTTTCTCTTCATCCACAAAAAGATGGGATGTTATGAAAAAGCATGTCCCTCAGTTAAATCTAAAACCCCTAAGTGATACTAGATGGTCAAGTAGGATTGATGCTATGAAACCGCTAAAGTTTCATTTAATTCAAATATGTGATAGCCTTCTAGAAATAGCAGAAAATGATACTTATAACATAGAAACTAGACATAAAGCAAATTCTCTTTTATTAAATATTCAATCTTTTAAATTTATTTGTAGTATAATAATTTGGTATGATGTTTTATTCCAGATTAATATTGTAAGCAAAATGATGCAAAGTGTAGCGATTGACATTAAAGTGTGCCAAAACTATTTAAAGAATTTAGTCGATCATTTTAAAAATTATAGAAATGATAATGTTTTCGAGGAAAATCTTGTTGAAGCTGGAAAACTAGCGGCTGCTCTTGAGATAGAGCAATGTTTTCCCCCATTAAATAATGTAAGACGAAGGTATAAACCGAAATTGTTCGATTATGAGCACACGGATGAGACACCTCAAGATCCAAAAACTGCTTTTAAAATAAATTTATTTTTAAAAATAATTGATCAAACACTAAGTTCTTTAAATAGTAGGTTCGATATGATATCTGATTACGAAAACGTTTCTGGTTTTATTTGTGATATTTCTAAATTAAATGACGAAGATCTTTTAAAATGCTGTCATGTTCTTCAACAGAAGCTAACTGATCAGGAAAAGCAGGAGGCTGACGTGGAAGGAAATGGTTTATTTAACGAGATAAAAGCCCTAAGATTGTTTTCATTGCCTGAAGTATCAAATCCCCTTGAAATTCTTCAATATATATTTGAAAACAATCTAACTTCATCTCTACCAAATATTAGTATTGCGTTAAGAATCCTCCTCACTTTACCTGTGTCTGTTACTTCTGGTGAGAGATCATTCTCAAAATTAAAAATAATTAAAAATTATTTGAGGTCTACTATGTCACAAGAAAGATTATCTGGTTTGGCAATCTTAGCTATAGAGCAAGAGATACTCGATAAAATAGATTTTGATAATATTATAAAAGAATTTGCAGCGGCCAAATCTAGAAAAACGCCCATTTAATTTCTGTATCCTAGTAATAAGGTATGTTTTATTTGTGATTTGTTTATTGTTTGATTTATGCCTTTATAAATAATTTAGAGAAAAATAAAGTTTTGGTTTTGAAATCTCTGTAGTTTCCTTATAAAATGAGGTTTTAATCGATTGCCTAAAGGAAAAAAATTAAAAATTAAAAAAATACATATGTTATCTAAAACTAACAGCATACTGATCTTAAGGCATTTAAGAAAGGTTTCTGATAGTTTTTTTAACTACTCTACACTAAATTCCAACAAAAACTGGACAAATTTGGGCATCCCCAATTTTTTTGCCGAGTAAGGGGCGCCAAAATATTTTTGGCACGCGGGCGTTGATAACCCTTGCGGGGGCCCTGAGCAGGACATATACACACACTTTTTACCGCGTTAAAATACGCCACGAGTAAACCCACGGTTTTTATCGTGGAATCTCCGAGTCCATAAACACACACATAAATCCAACGATTTTTCTGTTGTTGCATATAAACATTCGCATTTATATGTGAAGTTTTAAAGTCGTTAAAAACCGTGCCGATTAAATGAAGCTCGTGGATTGGCGTGTGGTTGTCCATAAATACGCACATTTTTCCAAGGTTTTAGGCTCGCCCCGCATAAAGCGAGAAAAAGTGTGTGTCTGTGTGCGGCTAATGGGCTTATGATGGATTGGAAAATTATTGTCCCCTAAATCCTTCAGGAATCCCAATTAAAAACGAAAACTAATGTTTTTGTTACTTTTAGAGAGAATATAAACAAACATTAACAAAACAGTAGGTAAGTATAGCCATTAATGTAAAAAACATTTCACTATGTAACTAATTAAAACACAGTGCTTAAAAGAACCCAAGATATTTTTTACCTGAAAAACTAAAAAGTTATTTATTTATTAAACAACAGAACTCTTCTTGCCATTGACATTTTAGGTATGTCATTGACCCTTAACAAAAGACAGAAGGTAACCCAAAAAAAATACTACAAATAATAATAATGGTTGCATAATAGTTTTCTGGCGCATCCGCCAGTTTATAAAATGTCTGGTTTTGGTTTATTTCAAAGGCAACAATACAAACATGCGCTATATTTTAAATTTTCGCGCCAAAACAACGCTAGCTACTTCATCAAGCCACTAAGACAGGAAGTGACCACGAGACATGATACATGTATCATGAGAAAGAGAGATCGAAAAAGAAGCATTCTGAATGTCATCAAGCGCAGTGCGCCATATTTAAGTTTTTATAGTCCATTTAACCTTTAACAACAGCATAAAAACCATACAATGAATTTATCAATATTTTTTCTTTAGAAGTTTTAAATAATTATGTAATTTCTTTTCATTACCTAGAATATGGTCTTCGTCGATCCGTTGTTAACTAATATTTTGATCAGTTTTATCTAGTTTGTGCTTTGATTATAGCGTTTCTTAAATTAGCCTAATAGGGTTGAAAACTGAATTAAATTTAAAACACTAATAATATTTACGATAACGTTTTTATGGTAACGTTTGCGGGTGCATCTCGACTTTAGAAAAACTGATTTAGGGGATCTTTTTAAAAAAAATCGATAAGTTACGATAATTTTCTGAACAAAAGGACGAATAACAAGTTTCTGAACGTGCTGCCCGAAACAGAATCATGTGCTTTTTTTACGAATGCTATAATGAAAGAATTTTTGTTATACGTTTAAAATACTATGTAATGTGCTCAATTAGCTGTTTTCGTTTCGATTTTTAACTTTTTCTTAGCAGAAAGTTTAAGCTAGTAGGAATAACGCTTATTTCATTTATAACCTGATAACCTAATATAGGGTGTCATAAATATTAGTTAAAACTAAAGCTACTGACAAAAAGGATGGATTTCGCAGTGCCTTTATAAATATAAACATTCCCAGTTGGTACTAAAACGGCCAAAGGGGCGCGTGGCGGTGTTGCCGTATCCTTAATTTGATTTGCCACATTGCCTATTACGTTCAATTGTTTTTCGTATGATGACATCAGGCGAGAAACTGAATTTCTTGACTTTGGTCAAATTTTAAACCTTAATTTTGTTGTTGTAATCCGTCCAACAGACGTAATTTTTTGTAGGCGTGTTTTGATTGACTGATTGTGCAATAATATTGACATATTTATTAAAAGCGCGAAATGACTGAACATGCCCATGTTTTCATGAAATTTGTTTTTAAAAAGCTTTTGTAAATAACTACATTATCCTTTTTCAGAAAGTATTTCGGTATTTCGAAAATATTTTTTCAAAAAAGAATATTTCAAAGAATATTAAAAAAAAATTCGAAAAACCGCGTTCGGAATTTTTTTCTAGTTTTCGAAGTATTTTCGAATAAGTTTTGTTTTCGAGAAAAGATATTTTCGAAGAAATGTGCGTTCAAGAAATGTGTTCTCGAAAAATTTCCGTGTATCAATCCAAATGGACAATAAAAAAATGCTAGAATACTTACGCCTCCATATCAGTTAATCAGTTTGTCCTACCGCATGTAAGCTAAGATAACCAACCGTTCTGTTTTAACCAGAATAGCCTTAGTTTTCCTAGTGGCGTGGCATGATTCTGAGTGTGAAAAATTTCCTGTTTGTTATTTTCTTTTTTTCCATTATGAAAAAATGTTCATTTCTTAGAACCGAAACAATACAATGATAGTGTCGCACGCGAACTTGCCCGTTTTGTTCAGTGGCTTATTCAGGGGGGTTGGGTGTTAACACCCCCCCCCCCCCCCCAAGGCTAAAGATCATAAAACTCTTGTATCCAAAAGAGAAACAGGAAATAAGAGTTTTTGTCTTCTTGTTGTCACCCCCCCCCCCCCCCCCCGTACGTATTTCTGGCTACACCGCTGGTTTGTTTGGTTTACAATTTTGTGCAGGTCGAGTTGACGTTGCGCCCCCTTTTAGGCGAAATTTTAAATCCGCCCCTGCAGTAGAAGTAGAGGGATAATAAAAAAAGTCCATAATAAATAAAATTTCATGTTGTGAATCCCTCGTGTTGCAGAGGAACTATTCCTGCTGTGCAACCATAGTATAGTGAACTAGTGGCGCCACACAGCGCATTACTTTATAAATAACAGGGCAGGACCTTGGTTTCTGAAGTGACCGAACCCCTTGAGTGTCGCGTCTGTGTTGGCAGCAAAGTTTTAAAGCTTCTGTGTAGGTGGCGCAAGGCTTTGCAGTAATAATTTAATTAGCAGGAAATTAATAAATTAAAACTGTAATAAGATAAGATACAAAAAACTATGTTTTTAAAATATTTTGCGGGATGGCGGTATACAGTTAAAATATCAATTTTTAGTGAATTTAGATGTTAGTAGTACCAGAGAGTAGGTAGTACCCAACCAAAGAAAGTTATTTTTTGATCTTTTGGAATTACATGAGACTCTAAAAGCAGGTAAGCTTTAAGAAAATAATTTGTGTTAACAATATTATTTTCATTTTAGAGCAATCCCAAGTTATTTATAACCCGGCGAGCAATATGGCCCCCACCTATTTTTTAAGAACGGCTGTTGCCACTTGCCAGGCTTAGTTATGTAAAATTTTCGCGGATTGATAGACTCTGCTAAAGTAACGATTATTATACGGTTATTTTTCGCGATAATACATTTTTAGTTATTTGTTTCCATTGCATGGTGGTAAAATTTAGAGTGAGAGTGGCAACGTCGCTTCACGGAGCGTCACACAGTGCGACAAGCGCACAATCTAATAAATAAAAAATCATAATTAAACTTCGGAGTTTAAAATAGCAATCATTTGCCAGTATCTTCTCTACCAAATGATTTTGTGGCATAAAAAATACCGTTACTATACATTTTGAGTGCACCGGGTGACAAAAATAAAACAGATACCAAAGTATATTTCGCTGGTGTTGTAAAACATTGTATGTGACTTAAATAGCAATTCCAGTTGTACCTACTATAATATGTTTTATATTTTTATTCATATACTTAGCATGTTTCGGTTAAATACAATACAACCTTTTTTAATATTTATTTTCGTACTTACATACACATTTCGTGTGTGCATAAATTGCAGTAGTAGTAGATACAGGGGCATATTTACGTACGGGCTGATTGGGCTATAGCCCAGAGTGGCAAAATTGTAGGGGCGGCAAAATTGTAGGGGCGGCAAATATCTCTTCACTTTGATGTAAAAAAACAATAAATAAAGAGGAATCGTAAATTACAACTTTTTCAGCCAATATTTAATTGATTTTCAAAAATATTGAGCTTAAAATAAAGCTTATTTATTATGACCAAGCTAGCTAACCAATAATTATAATTAATTGTACATTAATTTTTAATGAAAAAAAAAATAGATAAAATATCGTCTCACTTTTCCCTAGGTTTTCTGTTTTATGTCCAAAATGGCTGGCATGATGAATTCATTAAAATCAATCAATAATACATTTTTAGAACTTACTTATATTGAATAATGAAAAAAAAAACAATTTTTAATACATATTTTATTTTTTACGTTTTTTTTATACATTAATTATGTTTTTTGCACAACATGCTATTTCTACTAAAATATAAAATATTGGATTAATCAATCGTTTTTGTATTGGACAAAAGAAATATTGACGGTGGGGGCAGCCAGATTTAAGTTGCCCGGGGCGGCACTGAACCTAGATACGCCACAGTAGAAATATTAAAATAAAGTAAAAACTTAATTCTTAAAATTTCAGAGAATATTGTTGGTATATTATATTAAAAGAAAATGTAAAATTGCAAAAATCAGTTTTTTACACAGCTGACTAGATAACCTCTCAAATACCTTTACCGCACTTAAATTTAAGGTGATCAAAAAGAACTGCTTACCAAAATGGTACATAATTTTAACTGAATCTAGCCGAATCTGAAATTGGCGGAGTCTTTATTTTTGAATAATGTAATAAAAAGCATACTAATCTTGACCAAAAATCAAAAAGCATTTTCAAAAGTGGAACTACTTGGCAAATATAAATTTTTCTTCAAATTATAAATACACTTACCGTGAAAGACACAATAATAGGATTAACAAAAGTACATAACAAATAAAACTTCATGTTATGGATGTTCCCTCGTAGAGAGAAATTCCTGCTGTCTTGCCATAATAAACTAGTGGCGCCACATAGCGCATTACTTTATAAATAACAAAGCAGGAACTTGGTTTCATCGAACCCCTGGAGTGTCGCGTTTGTGTGGACAGGAAAATATTAAAACTTCTGTGCAGGTGGTGTAAAGCTGTGCAGTAATAATTTGGGTAGCAGGAAACAAATGATTTAAAACTAAATTAGCAACACCAAACATGTGCTTTAAAAATATATTACTAGATGGCGCTATAGACTAAATATCCTTTTTAGTGATTTTAGATTTTAAATGGACCATACTCAAGAGAGTTTTTTTTGATATTTTAGAATTAGGTTAGGTACATAGAAAACCCTAAAGACAGGTAAGCTTTAAAAAATAATTTAAATTTGTGTTAACAACAGAATGTTTAAGCCAGTCTCTCTATCTTTTAATTAACGCTAGACTAGGGTTTTTATGTCGTCCTCTCGGTTCTCATAATATTACCAGTGGCGTAATGCAAAATCGTAAGCCCCCCCCCCCCCCCACACACACACACACACACAAAATGAAGTCTAGACCCAGGTGTGCAGTTATGAATGGGCTCCTGTCCTATCCATCGTTACAACCCTGGGTGCGGTGTCTGCGGGGGTGTACGTTACGCTATTGAGCTGAACATGGATTTATTATATTATAAGAATTCGATGTCCGTATACTGTGAGCGTATCGAACGCGAAGCCTTATATTTTGTTGTTTGTTATTTTCTTGGGGGAGCAGTTTCCGAACTACGAACATAGACAAGACTACGAATTACTACGTAATTGAATCAAGAATGGTAGCAGAAAGAGATAAAATAGCATTGGAGTGTCGGAGCTCAGAAATGTTGCTGTCTGTGCTGGTTGTTTAGGAAAACGACTGAACCTCGGTCTGAACACTCGGTTACACGTACGTCTTTGTCTAATGAACTAGGAAAGAAAAAGTGCGAATTATAGATTTATAAATGACTCGGAGCGACTTTAAATAAACACCTTTAGAAATAACATAACCTATAAATAATAAAACCTTTTTAACTTAAATTTATTATTATTTCGCAGAAAAATAAAATATTTTAGGGCTTTTAGTACGTTTGGTATATCTTGTGATGCTGCTAACGTATTTTTGTACAAAAATACAAGGTAAAATAAGATGTGGCCAATGTTTACAAATTGTGTTTACAGTGTCGTTTAGAATGGCTTGTTTTGGCTTCAAAGAATGTGAAATCATCCCGTATCCAGTCATAATAAATAATAAATAGATCCATGGAGCTGAATAATGCTCGTATAAGTATAAATATTTTCTTCCATTTTTAGAGTTTCATAGCCATGGGCGCAAGAATTTTGGGAGGGGCTGAATTATGCTTAATGGAAAATTTCTCAGTGATTGCTCAACCGTTAGCTGGAAAAGTACCCTAAAAATATTTGACGACGACTGGGAAAAGGGTAGTATATTTGCCTAAAACTATATATAAGTCTGGAGGGGGGGGGGGGGGGGGGGTGAGTAGTAGCCTCCCCTGTATTCGTCCTTGTTATCACACCTCAACTCTATTAGTTGCCTTTTAGCTTCGCCGCAATGTATATCCGTCTGTCAGAAGCAAATGGTCACCTTAATACCCCAGAATACCTCATCTAAGGTATTCTGGGTTAATACTTCAATGGGCAAATATAATCCAAATAAATATGAAATATTTATATACCTATATGTAGGTACTATCATTTAACTCATGCTTTTTCTGTTTCAAACCGCATTCATGCGGATTTTTCCAAAAATTGTCGATTATTTGCACTTGTTATATGTATTATATTGGATAATTTAACTTAAAAATTGTTTTACTTCTCGGTATAATTTATTACAATTTAAAAAGCAGTCATTTGCCCTCAGTGACGGCAGGAGATCAGAGCTGGGCAAAGCCCTCGACAAAAGGGCTTGGAGCCCCAAGCAACAAGCCCTGTTAAAAAGGGATCGAAAGCCCAAAGCCACAATTCCTTTTTACACATGAGTAGGGTTGCCAACCGTCCCGATATATCGGGACTGTCATCGTTATTGGCGTTCATGTCCCGACGTACCGACAAAGGTATCAAAAGTTCCGATCGACGTTAGCAAGGATTTTTTAAATTAAATTTGAAAAGGCACCAACAAACGTGATTTTGAAAGGTTTCTCTAAAATGAAAGTTTTTGCGTATAACGCGCCACAATAGCGTAGTGCAGTAGACCTCTATCTTGCGAATTTGTGCATAGCGTTGCGTCGGTATTCTTTGGAAACCAGTTCACTTGACGTCTAGCGGTTACTATGAATGTCATTACAGTCATTTAAAAATTCAACGTTTTTGATTGGATGTCGCTGCCTGAAATCCCAGAATGGGAAAAGTTGGAAGAAACAGTTATATCTTAATTCGAACAGTTTGATAATTTTAGGAGGTCACTGTTTTCAGCAGGTTTTTATACCTTTAATTTTATGGAGGAAAAACATTCTTAGAAGAGTGGAAAAACAGTTCGATTGGAGGATATAATGCTTAAAATGTGTGAATATCACACAAGGTCCCTTTTATCAGAGACGGCCACATATATTTTCAGTAGTTTTTAAATTTCTATCCTTATAAAATAACAGTATTGAAAATAATTTTAATTATGACGGATCTTGAAGATAGGTACAGAGCCTTCTGAAATCAGAGTTGAACGTTGAACCGGAAGAAATTCGTTATGTAACGCAATAAATATGTAAGCAAATCAAAATCGTGATTCCTCATTGTCATCATGATTAAGAAATCGTAACTTTTGCGAGTTCTTTAGGTATTTCTGATTTCAATAAGGAATAACGATTACTGACAGTAATCATGGTTAGTTGATCTGCAGTGATTTTATTGGTGACTACAAATTCCTCTAAAATGGTTAATCGATTACCGATTACCAATTACTATTTAAAAGTTATCAGCCGCGATTCCTAATTACGATCAATGTAGTTATTAATTACAAAAGTAATCAGTTATTTCCCAGCTCTAACAACAGTGATATTTGCTTTCCGTCTGGATGTGGTCATGCCAATAATTCATTTTTCTGCAGTCTGGAATCTTCAGACTGATAAACAAAGCAAATAGCACTTACCATGTATCTAACATCCGAGTTCCTTCACATTTTTTTTATCATTCAATAAATAAAAAAATGTACTTATAATAAACCCCTAGTATTTTTATGATGAAGCTCCCCAGAAAAGGACATATTTTAGTCCCGAGTTAAAATTTCAGGTTTCTAAGCAGAGTAAAATTTTGTTGAGGTTCTTGTTTACTTTTTTTGTGAAAATGCGACAATTTTTACTATCATTCCATGTTCCTACCCTTAGGTTGAATATTTTTGTGATCTTCGGTAACTGAGAAATCGAAATTCAAAATCTGTATTAAACAAAAAAAAATTCAAAATGTACCTATTCCCAGTGGCGTATGCTCGGTGTGCCAGGGGGGGCCCAGACCACAACTTTTTTGATGTTTTTAAAGTAATTTCCGGTAATATTTTCATATTTTCTCTCATATTAAACTCATGGGCCCCCCAGTTTTCATTCATGGGCCCCCCTATTTTCATAGTCACGATATGCCACTGGGTATTCCTATCGCTGTTTTTCTGTTATAAATTTGTAATCTTAAAATTCGTTTTTCTAAGGTAAATACTGTTGCTCAAAAACACCTCCCTGAGTATTAACTACATTTGCAATTCTTAATTATATCCACAAAACCCATTTGATTGATTAATGATAATGACCCAGTCCCAGTCCGCCGGGCTGTTGATGAATTCTCTCTTGTCTACACATATTTTGAGAATTTATTGAGAAAAAATCTATCACTCTCTTCTTGACTGACATAATATGCATCCCTGTACTGTTCAGCTATAAAAACCTAGAATATCCCACTTCTGCTCCTCATTCATCTCTAGGGTCACTAAGTTATGGAACAAATTGCCTGCAGAAGTTTTCCTTTTCCCTACCATCCCTCAATCCTTTAAATCCTGTATCAATAGATTACATTTTCCTTCTCTTCAGAAGCTGACGGTACTTTAGTACCGTTGAAGTAAACGTGGGCTGTCCCACATATAAAAAAAAGTTCTTGATGACGTCTTATTAACAATGGCAGGACAAAAACTTGTCAGAACCTAACTGATCAACTAGAAAATTTAAATCAGTTTTAAGTTTTTAGCGAATGTTGAGGTTAAATTTTAAATTCCCTAGAGCAAATAATATGCTCTTTTTGAAAGAAACATCTATGGTTCCCTAGAGTAAATATGCCCTTTTTGAAAGAAACACCCAGATGCATGATTATAATTTTCTAGAGCAAACATGCCTTTTTTGAAAGAAATACCCAGATGCGTGGTTATTATTTCCTAGAGCAAATGTGCCTTTTTTGAAAGAAACAGCCAGATGCATGGTTATTATTTCCTAGAACAAATATGTTGTTTTTGAAAGGGTTATTATTATCCCCTAGACCAAATATGCCCTTTCTGAAAGAAATACCCAAATGCATGTTTATTATTCCCTAGAGCAAATATGCCCTTTTTGAAAGAAACACCCAGATGCATGGCTATAATTTCCTAGAGCAAACATGCCTTTTTTGAAAGAAATACCCAGATGTGTGGTTATTATTTCCTACAGCAAATATGCCTTTTTTTGATAGAAACAGCCAGATGCACGGTTATTATTTCCTAGAGCAAATATGTTCTTTTTGAAAGAAACACCCTGATGCAGGGTTATTATTATTCCCTAGACCGAATGTACCCTTTCTGAAAGAAACACCCAAATACATGGTTATTATTAATGTGTTGTACTTAATAAATACATTTTTCAAGATTGAAAAATAGCGATAAGGAACTTGTTGCACCTTTGTGTACTTTCAGATAATTTATAATAAATATAAACAAACAACACTTATAATTTTGTTGTATTAAATAGTTATTATATATTTTGCATTATTTTTTTTTCTAAATGTATAATCTTTATTATTGTTTCGCTTTGTTTTATTGTGTAGATTAATAGTCAATGGGACCCGCAGAGGAAGGGGGATTTGAGGCTTTAACCTCTTTTGTTACTATTCGACTAATCTACATACAGGGTTATGATAAAGAAACGAATCGCCTTTATATATGGAACCGCTTAATTTATCTTAAATATCTAGAAAAACACAAAATCATCCATGACAGACAGTACGGATTTCATCAACATCGAAACATCTAATCCTGTTCTTGCAAAAACAGAAATGTTTGTCATCCTAACTTACCAATATTCTAGCATTTTTTTAATTTATTAATACCTTCTGTCCATGTGGACTAATGACATGAAAATTTTTCGAAAACATATTTTTTCGAAACTATGATTTCTCGAAAACAGAACTTTTTCAATAATACAGATATTCGAAAACTAGGGATGTTTTCAATTTTTTTTTCTAGAACCAACTAAAAGATTGTGAGATATATTGTTTAAATTCAAATATTTATTGTTTGCTTTTGTACGTAAAAATAAATTTTAAAATGTTTTTGAATAAGTTAAAAACGGTAACTTATTTTGCGCGCAGTGTATTTTGCATAGAAGTTATAAAAAATCTGAAAAAGAATCATCTCCACTCTTCATTCTTGAATCTGCTATTGAAATATTAGGAGGAATTATCTGAAACGCTTCGGTAGGATAATGTTTTTATAAAGAAACGCACTGTACAATAGAGCCTTTAAACTAAAACGAGCAAACATGAGCAACGGTTTGTTTTGCTGTTTGAAAGTACAATATTCCTACTTTATTAATTTATCAAAAGGTCAGTGTGGAAGCTCGTGGAAGTAAACTATAATACTACCAAATAGTATAATTGATGAATTCTGAAACCTAAAAAACTTTACTCTTAACCAAATTGTACGTTTTTGTATTTTTTGCACAACCTGTACAAAAAATCAAATTTTGGCATCGTGGATTGTATTTGTAAAACAAGCAAAATATTTTTGTGAAGAATGATCTTGTTTCGTGTTTTTCACTTTTTGGTCCATTTCGCGTCTTATCTACACCATCCGTGGACCTACTGACAGTGTATATTCTGTCTGAAACATAATTTGATCAAAAAATCTCTTGACATTTCGACATCGTTATGATAGAAATCTAGTAAATTTCAGTTAACTAAATTAAAAAATAAGAATAAAATGAACTAAAAAATTGATGCGTTTTGTGCAATAGTGGTCCAACTGAATAAGAACAGTTTCGAGAAAAGATCGTTTCAAAACTTGATGGTTTTAATCGCTCACGTTTGTCAAAGAGAACAAAAAAAGAATGTTTTAAATCTTACTTTATGCATTATGTAGTCAAAACTAGTCTGATTCAGACATAAATAAAACATATTGAAGCTACTTTCGGTTTTTTTATTTGAAGGGAAAGTAAAATGTACCGTCGAAAAAATGAAAGTGGCGCACGCACAAATTCTCATAAAAATGTTGTTTGGGTTCGGTACGGTACGTATGTAAGTAAGTACCTACATAAAGACAAGTAGAAAATAACTGTTGTCCTTGGTAAGGAAAAATGAAATTCAATTCAACTTATTTATTCCCAACAAACTTACAAGTTTATAACAGGGAATCTCTAAAATAACATAATATATTACACAATATTTAAAAAAAAAAAAAAAGAAAGAAAGAAAAAAGCATTAAAATCAGTCAAAATTGACTACTATAAAAACTATTGTAGAGATTTCTTATATAAAATCATAGAAAAAAGCTTCTAGCTCAAAAATCAACTAAAATTCTAAAAACTTTTTTGCATAAAAAATATTTTTGTGATTCTTTTAAACTTTTTCATATTATTAGAATTTTTTATTTGTTCTTGCAAAGAATTATATATTGAAATACCATTATATAACAAACATTTTTTGCCAATATTACTTGTTATGGGTACTGTTTCTAATAAATCACACTGTCTAGTATTGTACTCATTTTGAACTTTTTTAATTTTAAAACTGAATATTTATTTTTTATTTTTATTGAATGAATAAATGTGCATACTTTCAATTTAAAAATGTTTTCTATATTTAAATATCCCAAAGATTTATATAAGTTATTCGTAGGTTCTAATAAAGGGAGTTTATGAATACATTTAATTATCTTATTTTGTAGTATTTTAAGAGGTTTTACAACTGAAAAATTAGCACATCCCCAAAAAATTGAAAAATAAATGAAGCGTCACGTCCCGTCCTAAACATTTTGACACCTTTTTAGTGTTCCGTGAAATGGAATACTTATGGCATCACTTCGGTGGCGGTAAATGTCATCTTCAGAACTGTAACTACAGTTCTGAAGATGGTTTAGAAGTTAAATAAACCGAAACGTAAACAGAATAGTTTTTTAATTCTAAACCAATTGACGGATAAACCCAGGACAATTCAAGAATAATTATAAATGATATTTGTAGTACCACTAAATCGCATTTAAATGCAATTCTCGCGCTTCAACTTTTCTGTTTGACTGTGAAATTTTCCTGTGTATTTATTTTGCGAATTAATTCATTAACAAGCAAGACATAAACCGTATATCTAAATATCTAAATCATTAAACAGTAACAAAATATTTGTATAGTATAAAATTAGAACAAACTTAGCACTCCGTGCGCCCAACATATGCTGGGGAGCTGCAGCGACCTACTTCCTTATTTTTAAATATTTTTTCAGGCCTACGCGTCGTCGACGCGTTTCCGTTTTCAGCAGCAGTGTAAGTTTTTCCAGACCACTCTAATCCAATTTGACTGAATCATGGCGCACTAATGCTATACCAAGTAGGTCAGTCTTCTATAGTTTTATGAGTGTATTAAAACTGACTGAAAATGCTTCATAAAAGTATTTGTCTAACAAGAGCTTCAGTTTTTTTTATTGGTATTTGGCAAAAAGTCCACCAGACGTCAATAGGGAATTTGCTGTGATATCGTATTCTCTTGAATTTCTTCCTCGATCTCCATTTTCCCCTCAAAAGTTGAATAAAAGTCAAAGTTTGTATTTTTACTTTGACGTCTATACTGACAGTTAACAAATAGGTAAATAACACAAACTTAATTGCTTAGCAACGATATAAGGAGAAAGGTCCTGTAATTATACGGTGGATTCATAATTTTTTGATGGTTATTGGGTGTGGCTATTTCCCAAAAATATTTTACTAAATATGTTAAATTTGACCTCTTCGATCCGGGTCCAGTGACCATGGACGTAACCAGATTTTATTTTGACGGAGGGGCTGGGGATGACTTACGAAAGCGCCTTTTTCTAACAGACTATGATATCTATGATAGTGATACATATTTTTTTCAGGGGCTAATAAATATTTCGGGGGCTTAGCCACTCCAAGCCCCCCTCCAGTTACGTCTATGCCAATGACGTCAATTAGCACAACGAAGTCTAATTAGGTTGCGTTATGGGTATGTGCTTGTTGATGTATTGTTTTCCGTGTCCGCCAGGGGCACAGGGTACAGGGTACATAAGGGCTCTGAGGCATAAGTCTCCGCGACAATACTCAAAAATAATAATAAACTGTAATAAACAATATTTATTTATTTTAAACATATCTATACCGATTTTTCCATAAAATATTCTAAATATTTGTACTGATTTTACATTTATTTCGAACACAGTACAGAGGTTTTGCGCAAATCCGCTAGTTGGGGTTTCTTTCGATCCCGCCGTTGCATCGAGGCTACAATTGATTGAGCCACAGAATTCAAATTTGTTGTCGGTCGTTCGGTTTTATTCGGGTTAATTCGATACTTCATAAACGGGATTTTAGAAAGCGAAAAGGCTCTCGGCCGGTGAGCCCAACCCCAACAGACTATTGTTTTATTCCACGGTGATGTGGGCGATTTTAAGTTCATATTCGTTTCGCGAAATTTTTCGGTGTTTCACTGAGAGGAAAATGACAAATAGCGTGCAAAACATTTTAAAAAGTGATTTTTCGAGGCTTTCGTTGGCTGAAAAAATTCAGATCAAATCCCTTGGAAGACCTACCCCTGGTTTGAAACTTTCTCGATTGAATAAAACAGCGAATCGTTGTTTTGCAGGACATTTGTCCAAGGAATGTATAAGAAAAACCAGTGGATATACGGAAATGAAACTTTGGATGCACTGTTCTGCTTTTCATGCTTATTGTTTTATTAAGAAGGTATGGAAAAAACATGGACAAAGGGGTACATAGATTTGAAACATTTACATCAAAAGATTAAGAAACACGAAGCTTCGGCACGGCACATGCATTGTTCGACTGAACTTGCTGTATTGAACACAGTTAATATCGCCTCTCAATTAAATTCCGCGTACCGTCAAAGTATCAACAAACACAACGAACAAGTGGATAGAAATAGATTTGTTCCAGTAAACGCATGTGTAGAAATTAAAGACTAACACCAATGAACCTTTTTTATTTAATATATATTTTTGGCAAAATATTGAATGCGATTTTTTTAAATTATCTGTAGCCACCCCTAGGCCACGAGCCGCCACTGATGTCAGTGCTAAAAAAACTTTCAGGGCTAGTTCTGAAAATGTACGGAAAGTAAGTTACTTTCCGAACATAAAGATTTAGGACTCAATGTCAGCACTGAACATCAAAGGAAGAAAGTACCACCCAGAACTTTTCGGTTCCTTTTAAACAAACGCAAGCGACCTAAGAAGCAATAAGTTTTGCATATATATTATTATGTGCAAAAGCAAGAGTACAAGAAGTATGGCGGTATATAAATGACCTTGGCCTTGTCTGGCGTTCGCATTAACTGTAATCGATGGATGACTTGAGCTGCAGTTTCCGCATTCAGTTTCTTTTGAGTTCATTTCAGACTCCTTTTACAGAAGACATACTTTCTTGATATTGATATTTATAAGTAATTATTTTTCAAGGGTAAGACATATTTTATTGTTTCTGTGAAGAAACGAATGTTTGTAAATTCGCCTAGCCTTTGATCGCTCACAAACCAGGGTAGCAGGAAAATGAAAGAAATCAACACTAAAAACACTAATGTAGTATAAAAGAGGCAGTCGTTAAATCAATGGTAAACTATGTTAGCCATTGCTGAAAAATAAATTTAGTTAAATGCTTAACTTGTTCTTGTTTCAGCAATTAAGAATATGATTAATTGAACACATTGGTTTGTATATATTTGGTATCTTTTATTGAATTTATTTTATTATTTGGTTTTATTTTTCATTTTCAGACGATAGTAAATATACTTTAAATAAAAAATTTGGCTTTTTCTAAATAAAAAAATGCCCAATAAATTTAGTTTCTCCATATAAACTGCCCCTCAAATTTATACAACAAGAAATATATTTTGAAAACGTTAAATTATGTAACATAGGTTACTTTTCAAAAGTTAGGTGTTTCTGATGTATTTCCTTTCCCAGTTTTGTGATCTTGCTGTCATAGTTTTTTATCGGCGCGATCTTGGATGAATTAGAAAGGATTCGGTGTTCCGTATGCTGTGAGCGTATCGAACGTGTAGCCTGTTTATTTGTTGTTTGTTATGAACCGCTGGTTATGAAACCATCTTACCCTAGAGGTCCAGTTTACGAACTTTAGGAAATACGTAATTGAATCAAGAATGGTAGTAGAAAGAGATAAAATAGCATTGGAATGTTGGAGCTCAGAAGTGTTGCTGTCTCTGTTGGTTGTTTAGGAAATACGTCTGAACACTCGATTACACGTATGTCTTTGTCTAATGAACTAGAAAAGAAAAGTGCGACTTATAGATTTATAAATGACTCGGAGCGACTTTAAATAAGCCTTTAGAAATGATGTATTTAAGAGCTTTCTAACCTAAATTCGTTATTATTTAGCAGAAAATAAAATATTATAGGGCTTTTATTACTTTTAGTAAATCTTGTGATGCTTCTAACGTATTTTTTGTACAAAAATATAAGGTGAAATAAGATGTGGCCAATGTTTACAAATTGTGTTTACAGTGTCGCTTAGAATGATTTGTTTTGGCTTCAAAGAATGTTAAATCATCCCGTATCCATTCTTAATTCATCCAAGAACGCCATGACACCTACCAGATAAAATAAAAATTTCTTCGTCTGATGCCTACTTGGATGCTTTGATACAATAATTAAAATATAGATATAATTTTATTTGCATATTTTTGTCAAAATTAGAAAAAACCTTGTATGAAACGCATTAGGAAATGCAATTTTGTTTAACTCGTGTAATTTTGACGGATCTCGCTTCGCTGGCCCCTCAAACATTACACTTGTTCAACAAAGCAAAGCATTATTTCCTAAATGGTTAACATAAATAGCTATTTTTTCTATGACGCAGTTATTACAAATGAGACTAAAGCTGATGGCTTCGGTAATGTCGGCGAAAGTACATTACCCCCGTACTCTCCAATCAGATTATAAAATGACATTAATTTCAAGGAACATTTTCCTTTTTCAGATATCTTCTTTAGTTTTTTTAATTATTGCCAAAAATGTGATTTTTTGACAAATTTGAAAGTTAAATATTCCCCCCTCCCCCCAATGTGTAGCTAAAATATACGTAAACCCTCATTTTCGATGTTCTACCTGTACATTAGTCCTGTAGGTCTATTTGTAAGTGTATGTACACACACATTAAATACGAATATTGATTGAACCTTCTGTATAGATGAGCACTGAATCAAAAAAATTACGTTATATAGGAAATTTTTAATAACATTAAAATTGTATAACTATATAAAACAGTAATATTTCGTCAGATTATAAATATTGGAAAATTACTGGATATGGCAGGATTGGCTTTATTTTTAAATTTATACTCGGTGATAACCTAAACCAGTACTAAACTTCTTCAACTCTGAAATTCTGAATCCATTGATTTAGAATTAAAAAGATGTCATTATTTACGTTTTCGAGGAATCAGGGACACCTAAGTTATTTATAAATTAAAAATGCTTTTATCCCCTTAAAAGGTATTTTTAATCCCTGTAGTAATAATAAAAATACCAAAAAGTAACGTTAGCCCGGATAAATTTTTATTATGGTCCGTTTATTTTTTATTCAACTGCGGGGCGCTAAGAAAAGTAATGTTTTTAACAGTCTATGTATGTACATATGTATGTATGTTTGCGCCCTTCTACAGTTCGAACGGCTCAACCAATTTGAACGAACAAGGTGCCAAAAGATTCGTTTCAGTTCCGCTTTTAGTCTCTTGAATTTCCTGGCGAATTTCAGATTGCTGCTAAATCAAAAAAATTATGTTATATAGAAATTTTTTTTATAATGTTTAAATTGTATAACTTTATAAATTTACAGTAATATTTTGTCGATTAAATTTTGGATATTTACTGGATTCGGCAGGATTAGCTTTATTTTTAAATTTATAGTTGGTGGGTGACAACCAGTGGCGGTTGATGAAATTTCAAAGTTGTATATCTCTGTTTCTACCAACAGGACCCGTACCATATTTAGAGATTTTAATAGTAAGCCCAATGGGAATGTTTTGGTAAAGAAAAAAACATTTTATAATTTGCGAAAAAAGTAGACTTTTTGGTCTGCCTCCCTTGGGAAAAAAATATACACGTTTAGGTATTTTATTTATTATTTTTTTAAAACAAATTTTACATCATTGTGCCGAGAATTTTTTAATTTTAAGAAAAAAAGATGTGTTAGTAGAAAGTTATAGTCATTTGAATTTTTTTAAACCTAACATATAGTTTAAAAAAATTCTAGATAGTCAGTATTGTCAGAAAACTGCTCTCTTCAACTAGGTATATCAATCCCATCCACAGATATGCTGACGATAGTATGTCGGGTGTCTCAGATAAAAAACAAACTAATTAGGTCAGAGGGGGGAGGGGGTGATTAAAATTTCATCACCCTCGATCTCGGATACCCAACGTGTCCAGACCTATGTAGAGGATTTTTTTTCTTGTTTTTACCCAAAGAGCCAACTGTAAAATGTGACTAGAGCAAATTTCTATTCATTTTTTGTTTTCTACAATACTTCCAACATAAAATAGTCCGGTCCTGATGGACTCTCGACATAGATACGTACTTACTTTTTTATTTTGGACAAAGTTATCTTATAGTATACTATTAATAAAAAAAAGTATCAAGGGGTCACCAGCAGAGGTTCGCGTGGGGTCTATGTTATGGTTTAAACATTAACAAAACAAAATAATCTATTGGCTTTTGACATTTTGGCGTATTATGCAATCCGGTCACAAGATGTGACTGCCAAGAATGTCAGCAAAAATGTTGCGAAATTTTTATAATAAGGACAAACAAAAATCACTTTTTCCAGAACACCTAGTTCCTTTAAATCTAAGATTCAGTAAATAATTGTATTTAATTAACAGTAACCACATGTTATCTACCAAGCCCGTTGTAAAAGCACTAAGTTGGTCGCCGGTATCATGGTAACCATTACCGTAGAAAGCGCTGTCATGGCAACAGATTTGTTTCGTAGCTGGTGTAAAAATCCTTCGTAGCAGGACCACTGTTGCTTACGAATCTGTTCTAGTTTGCCCAGGCTTATTCAGATTAGTCAAGAAGCGACTGAATAACTTCTTTAGAACTTGCTAAAAGAGTCGAGGGTAAAATATGCTCTAGTTTCCACGGATGATAACTAGAACGCTTTTAACAATAAATTTATATTTTAAATGAATCGTTCTATAATAATTTTATTTTGATTATACAATTTATTATTTAATTAAAGTGATATTTAAACTCTAATAGGCGGTGATAATATAACATGCTATTATATTATACCTACTTAGGTACAATTTTTTTATTTCCTACTTTTCGTAGCGTCACTAACTACACGAGACTCTCATCCGTCGCATAATAGTGTTATCGTGATGCAATACCTAAGGAGTACACGACCCAGTTCACGATGGTTTCTAGGCTCACGACGACTTTATGTTTTACCTGTATCCACAAAATCGTTCGCCATCTTCTTTATCGCATAACCATGTCTTCAGTTGAAGAAAGATCGACGGTTCTTCATGGTAGCAAAAATCATTGCAAAATTAAACACGTCGTGGGACTCGTTCGTCCTACTAAACGAAAGTGAAATCGAGGTCGCCTTTGCACTTTCACTTGTTCGCGTCTAGCCCAACAAAACAGCCAATGGGAATTCACGCTGAACCAGTGGCGGCACATTATTTCTGCATCTAGGGGTAGTCGAAAAAATTATAAAGGTATGAAGTTCCTTGATAGAGAAAATGAGTGGCAAACACTTGAAAATTTTGAGATGTAGTTTTAAACTGTGCCATGGATGGATCGCCCCAGTTATATTATCCGTAGGATCCAATTATTTACTAAAATCCATTTGTCCCCTTAGCCACCCCCGTATCCGACACTTCTAAAGAGCCTGACTTCATAAGATCTAATATTATAAAGAAAAAGCAAATGATCCAGCCGGGACATTGCCAAACTTAAATATTATATTGACATCTAATTTTTTTATTAGTTTTAAATAATCCAAAGTATTTTTAATTCCACAGACGCATTTTACCAAAAATATGTAGGTACCGATTTTAATTTAATAGCAATTTTTTTATTTAATATGAACCACTCGTGAATTCGGTTGAAATTGTACCTAACCAGAACGAGCAACACAACGAATTATGACTTAACCTATATAACGATATTAATGAGATGAGAATTATTCCTACTAGCTTAAACTGTCTGCTAAAAAAAAGGTTAAAAATCAAAAATACTAACTGAGCACAACTACACCATATTTTAAAATTATAACCAAAATTATTTCGTTAATGCATTTGTCAAAAAAACATTATTCTGTTTTACACAGCACGTTCAGAAAGTTGTTATTCGCTCTTTTGCCAATAAAATTATCATAACTTACCGATTTTTTTTAAAGAGATCCTCTAAATGAGTTTTTCTAAAGTCGAGATGTAGATAACGACATAAATCGCTTTCTTGCGCTCCCAAACTTTACATAATACGTAAATATTACTAGTGGTGAAATTAATTTTGTTTTCAACCCTATCAGACTAATTTAAGAAGCACAAAGTAAATAAAAATAAGCTAAATATTAGTTAACAACGGATCGACGAAGAGCATTATTTTTCTAGGTAGCAAAACAAAAAGAAAGTACCTAGTTACATTATTATTTAAAACTACCTTCTAGTTCTAAAGCAGACCCTACATGATCATTATTACTGTCAGTATTAAAAAATATTGTCAGTATAGATCGTGCAATGATCGAATGAAGTAAATTCAAACAAATTATTGAAGATCATTCCGATATTTTAATATTTTTATAGTACTGACAGTATTACTGTTGTGTGAAATACTGACAGTAATAATGATCGTGTAGGGACTGCTTTAGGAAAAATATTGATAATATGCACTCGTGTTTGTATAGTTGCCTAAGCAGTAAAGTAGGTGGTAGATCTTGATGTAGCCGAAGCGAAGCTTGCTGACCCCATCCTGCTATCCTAATTCATTCCGCTAGGGTGATTCCGATTGGCCGAACTCGTGCGTCAGCGTCAGCTGTATATGGATCCATATTGACCAGTTTAATAATACCGTTTACATTATTTTTGCCATTTATTTTTTAATTTGTGAAATAAAAAGTTAAAGCCGTTAAATATTAACAAAAGTTAAAGCCGTTTAATATTAACAAAATATCGTGTCGTCACTTAGTGAGGTGCATTTTAAATTAGTTCTGTGTGTTTAGCTGAAGTTGAGGTATTTATTTTGGTTTAAACAGCTTTTTTCTAAAGTGTTTAATAAATTTGTGTTATAGGCAGTATTTTAACATATTTAATAAGGCTCTTGGGGGGGGGGGGGGGCAAGGGCGCCCCCTTGTACCCGCCACTTATTGACAAAAAATAAATTACTAGGTATTTAAAATGTCTTAAGTCCTATTAAACCCGCCACTGTATCTGATTCAAGTTGTATTTTGTCGGTTTGAATAAATCGAGGCATGTCCTACTTTACAGTGCTCGGACATCTAGAATTTATTTTGTTTGTTGTTTTCTTTTTTGTCTTTTTTCTCGCCGTTTCGTTTTATCGGAGACATTTATAAAGTTATTACATCTTACGTAACGTTACGCCATATTGGGAATTCGTTCCGGTGCATAAGTTTACAATGGTGGAATTTAATAATTAACATCCATAGAGTGGTATATGAATTAAAGTTCTTATTACCTGTAAAGATCAAAAGGGCGAACTCGCATGTAATTCTTGTGAAAATAATGTCATTTGTGGGCCCCTATTTTCCTTTTATTTTAATGATCAATAAGATCAAAAGTTTTACAGAGAATTTCATTCACCAGTCAAAATCAAAATTTTAACAATAAAATACGGGTATTTTATTCTGTTACCGCAGCTACAATCATTGGTGATAAAAATTATCGCGGCAGATTTTCTGTCAAAAATACCCGGATAATTTTTCTGTCAAAGTCATATTCAGAAAAGCACCAAAGTGAGTCAGCAATTTTTAAATTTTACTATAGAAAAAAAACAGCTATCTATAAGTCCGCCCAAGATATCTGCAACCGGCAAACGAATTCAAAGAATGCAATGGAAGGCCTAAACAACTTTATCAATTGTTTGTACACCAATTTTGAAAAACTGTTTAATTTTTCTTTAATAAGATTTAACCGCTTTGCTCCGAAACGAAACATCCTGTAAAACTGAATTTTTTACCGAAGCTAGTTCCACTATCCCTCTATCAACCCAAAAAATCAATTGCTCCCCCCTCTGACTGTTTCCCAGAAAAACAAACTTGTTCGACTTTAGGTGAAGCTTTGCGTCAACATGTAGATTGACCCCTATTTTTGCTGATCCTGACGTCATTATTCACTGAGGACAAATGGCTGCTTTTTAAGTTTTAATCAAATCACAATTGTATTCAAATTAATTTTTTTTAGTTTGTAATGACTTCCTTAAACGATTTATACAATTTAAAAAAAAATAGGTGCATATTCCTTATTTTCAATGCACTTGTTGTATTATATGAAAATATAGTGTTGGATTGTGTCCCATCTAAACCTCGCCCTGCCCTATGTTAAAATTAACAGATAGTCTCGGTTTGCTTGGGTTTGATAGTTATAGCTTTACTATTGGAAATATATTCTTAAAAGTGGGTGGGTTCGAAAAAATTTGTAATAGAAAATATTATCTTTTTTAATAAAAACAAAATAAATGGATCCTAGATATTTACAGCCAGATTCTCCGACCCTAGTGCGATCTAATTTGACAAACAAAAGTTTTAAACTGACAATTGTAAGAATAAGGCAACTAAGTTTAACACTATCAATTTGTTTCGGAGTATTTCGAAAATTTATAAAGAACAGGGCAATATACGTACATACATTCTTTCGACAATAATAGAACTCAGAAAACTTAGAACTAGCAACCCGTACTAAGATGAAAATCTTTTGGAAATCCAGCAGATCGCTGAAATGTCAGAATAATTCATATGTTTTTAATGGCGACTTATTAACAATGACAGGACAAAAACTTGTCAAAACAACTGATCAACTAGAAGATCTTAATTTAAACCTGTACTAAATATTAATCCTTGCTAGTGAATCAGAACGTTAATTTATATACATAGATCAAACACAAACAAAATAATTCAGGGTTCTTTAGAATATATTATGCATATTCGCGATTCCTAAAATGCCCCTTAGGGCGTAAGTCTTATAGCAATGTTGTAGTCTTACATAACTTTCAATGGATGTACCAATAATTCTTTAAATTTATTAGAGGAACTAAAAAATCTAGGGTCAAGGGAAGTTCAAAATTGAAGATTTAACCAGAATAATCCGGATAAGTCACATTTTAATCGCTAAATTGACCTTTTTGCATCTAAAGAAAAAATTGTTATTTGTTTATTATCTAAATATAAACGTTTAAATAAAAAGCATGTATAAATTTCAATCTAATTTTCAAAGTTCGCGTAAATAAAATATCTTGTGCATGGATGTGCTGATTGATTCACAGAAATTTACAAACGAATAGACGAATTAAGTGTGGTTTTAAGTCATATTTTGCAACTTATACAAACAGTTAAACAGTAAACAGTATAAGATATCAAAAAATCTAAGATAGGGTCAAGTGAGATAGTAGGTATATTCGTAATATAATTTCGTGAGCTTCTATTTCAATTATTGTGAGGAAAGCTACAGCTTTTAGGGCTCCATTTTACGGCATTTTTGTTTTTTCCTAACAGAAGTAGGAGTACTTAGTACGTACTTTCGACAATAATAGAACTAAATTCATTCTGACAACCCGTTCCAAGATAGAAAATTATTTGGAAACCAAGCAAATCGCGGAAATATCAGAACAATTTATACGTCGTTAATGACGACTTTTTAGCAATGACAGGCGAAAAACCTGTCAAAACCTAACTGATTAACTAGAATATCTTAAATGAGGCATCTCTCCCTATAACTCTGGGCATCTCTCCCACGTCCCACGTCACTTTGTTATTTTTATCAAAAATATAATATGAAACTTTTTTACGGCTTTTTTTTCATGTGACAGTAACCACTTTGCTTAAACTAAAAATAATAATTAATTATTCTAATCCCGGTACTGCTAAACACAAATAATGGAGGGTTTGCTCAACTTCTGAGCAATGCCGAAATCAAGAATATATTGAAATGGAAATTTAAGACGATAGACTGCGTCTATTGTCCAGCTTTTGATTGATTGATCTGGTGACGAAATCGGTACTATCTGTCGTGGATGTTGATGACTGTCTCCATAACTTTGCAGACAGAGAGAAGAGAGATAGGTCTATAATTATTGAAGGAACTTGAAACTTTTCTTAGGAAGAGGCTGCACATGAGCAGTCTTCACAGTTTTCGAAAGGTATTAAGGGTGTTCCATCGAAAAGATATCGGATATACGAAATTTGAATGAATTATTTTTATAAACGAAAATAAAATTACAATTTTAGAAAGGAAGCGTTTCCGAACCTATGTAAATAGGAATATTCTTCCTTTTTTGTGAGAAGGAAATCATCTGTAGAATGTTGTCGGTAGCTTTTTGCAATATCCTGTATCACATCAGGAAAATGAAGACAAATTAAACACAATTTATATGTAGTTCTATAAACCAAATGTTGCTGATTTAATACTGCTTCCATAAAAATACAAAATTGACTTAGTACATTCATTTATAAGTTCTTCGTGTAGGTACTTAAGTAATTAAAGTAGTCTGAGTATGACCCTCTTAAAATGATTACCGTTGTGCAAGTATTGGCGAAACGAGACGAATATAAGTAATTGGCGAATTCCCCATAGAGTTTAATTAAAATTCAAAGTACAATAAGGCAGTGGCGGATCTTGTAGACTAAGTGAGCTAAAACCTGGGCCCTCTATTATAGTACCGAAACGGTCCTTGTAAATTAATGAAAGCTACACAATAGAGCTATCAAATAAATTTCCTAAAAAAATACTAATGAAAATTTCGCATCCACTTTTTCTAACCAGCTTTTATTTTGAATCGTTTCTGAGGCAACGAGAAAAATTTCCGGAAATATTCATTCTGCTTGAGCTTCCGGCAAAATTACACTGACAATTTTTCTGTCATTTTGAATGTCAAAATATTGACGCGGGAATCGAAGTGTATAAAACTAAAATTATTTGTCGACGCAAAAAAGCATATAACAAATATAATAAAAATTATCAAAAGTAAATATTGTTTGCTAGAACTGCGTAATGAAACAGAAAATGCAGACTAAAACAACCTAAAATTTCTGATTTTTTTTAAACAAGATTTTAATCTTTTAAAGTTTCTCATTTTTTTAAAACAGCTCTGTTTTTTGTTATGTATGCACATATTTATGTATTACATAATACATATTATGTATTTGTACTTAATATTTATTTTTACTGCTGTTTACTCACAAAAATAGAAAACTCAAGTCCATTGTATGTACATAAGTACATAAATTGGATTTTTTTAAATTAATTTTCCCTGTAGGCGGACACCTCCCACAAACGGTCAATAAAGTTGGAACCATTGGTGTCCGCCTATGGGAGGTTTCAGTATATGTATGTATATATATATATATATATATATATATATATATATATATATATATATATAAACAAATAGAAATTTCTTGTCCGTACTATATATAAACGAGAAAGAAGAATCACGGCTCATCGGACTGTGGAAGTGTGTTCCTCTTTTGCATCAAAGTACGGGGAGTCCAAGAAAATGGACAACCCCGGGCCGGGTAGGACTCATTCAGACAGCCATAACCCAGTCGCACTGAGTCAAACTATGTTACTGTATCTGTATCTGTCTGAATGAGTCCTAACAAGGACGAAACAGCTGTCATGGTCTACTCGGCCCGGGGTTGTCCATTTTCTTGGACTCCCCGTACTTTGATGCAAAAGAGGAACACACTTCCACAGTCCGATGAGCCGTGATTCTTCTTTTTCGTTTATATATAGTACGGACAAGAAATTTCTATTTGTTTTTTTATTTTTACTTGGCCTCTTGTTAAGGATTTGCACGTCTTTCTAGTGAGGACACCGCGCCGTGACTCTCTCCTTGCACTGCGCGAATGGTGCGGACAAGTTGGGCGAAATTGCGAAAAATGCGCTCTCTCAAAAGCTAGAGATGCCGTGTTCATCCTTAGATTTTTACCTTTTTAATGTGTTCTGCTTTTGCATTAGAGCCAGCACCCGCTAGGTGGCGTTATGGTATGTTATTTCCTGCTTGTGTTCTGCAAAACGGATTTAAGATACAGTAACATCGTTTGCCTCAGTGCGACTGGGTTATGGCTGTCTGAATGAGTCCTAACAAGGACGAAACAGCTGTCATGGTCTACCCGGCCCGGGGACTAGCGGATGCAGACAGCTTTCGATATTCATGCGAAATTTATTTAGACTACCAAAAATACACGCGTATATTTTATTTGGTTGCAGACTTAAAAAGTGACTCTTGTCCTTTATTATCAGAGTTATTTATATACAGGGTTTCACAAATCGAGGTGCACCAATAGTATCTCGTAAACGGTGAGATACAAGAAAATTTGGGGCAAAGTTGCGCAGTGTGGTAGGTATTTAATAAAATGACGCTTTAGAATTTCAAAAATTCCAAATACTTGCGGAGGTATTGGAAAGAAAAAACGAAATTTTGCAAAATCTTTATTTTTTCCTGGGCTTAGTTGAAGAGATATTTCAAAATAACTGATAACTAAAAACGACGTAAACATTTCAGGTCCGTATTTAAAAAATAGGTTGATGATCGCCACCCAAAGAAGAAACGCCGGATTTCAACTTTAATAATATCATCTTGTATAGAAGAAAAAGTGGCAGTGTCATTTATTGTAAAATATTTCTTCAAATAAGCTCAGGAAGAAATAAAAACAATTTTGTAATATTTCGGTTTTTTTAATATTTCCAGAAGTATTCGGAATTTTTTTAATTTCAGAACGGCATTTTGTTGAGTACCAAATTGCGCAACTTTGCTCAGTATCAAACTTTTTTGTATCTTTTACTGTTTAGAGAACCTAATTTGTAACATTCTGTATTAACTAAATAAATAATTCTAAATTCAAAACGGTAACTTTATAAAAAAGGATATAATAAAAATATTAAATTACATACAAATAATAATAGAATACTATGTGCGAAAGGATCGTTTACATAAATAGGTATATTGTGATTGTGCATTGTTAATATATGTAATTATTATTAAAATATTCTGCGAAGTCTATTGTATCTGGATCGCATATCATTGAAGAAACAAAGTTTTCTATCATGGAGGAAAGTACTCTAACATCTCTTTCTTGTAACAAATTTTAAATAAATAAAGTAATTACACAATTTTGGCAAACAGGTTACCAGTTGCGGCACAAACCACACGATAAAATATCCTTCAAACTCTAAGCAAACCTATTTTATTTTCTTTGCTTCAAACCTTTCCGCTCCCGCCATTAGTTTCGGGTATTTTCGAGTCTCATTCGTGACCGCCCGTGATCTTGCATGGATATAGGGATGCGAAAATAACAAAAAATATCGATACCGATACCAAATCGATACTTTTTTGCTATGTATCGATACCTACCGATACTTACCGAAAAAGTATCGATACTCTCATGTATCGGTATCGAAATGTTTACACAACATTTTTTTTGGGAATAACACTCAAGAAAGTGCTTTTACTTTTTGCCAGGTGGAATATTTAAATTTAAACAAAATACAGTTACTTGAGCATGCGCAATTAGTAGAATACAGTACAGAGGTTACGTTACATGTAAAAATAAAAGGAGCACCTGCCAAATATATTTGTCCATGCTTGAGATTTTAAGAAGTACATACGAGATAACCAATAATATAAAAACAAAATTGCACCTGAACAAATGCTAAAATCGTTGCCGATGCACCTTTTAGTGCCGATCTAATTTTTTAAATGACCAAAGTTTTTAAAAAAAATCACCCGAGCCCGGCATAGAACCCACAAGCTATCGGTTCAATAGCGGATACTCTACCTCTGGACCATATTGCTAATGCAAGAAAACCGGTAAACGTGTTACTAGTGCATCATATACTTATATTTTTGGCAACATCAGATTGGGAACCTAAAAGTCGGCGCTAATAAAATAAATATTCTATTCTGGTTAAGGCGGCAATGCCGCTAATGAGCCACGGATCGAATTACCTCAAGAAACAACAGCCAAATGATTCCTATGCAAATGAAACTGGAATTAAATATCACTTTAACTAAGGTATAATAGATGACGGTGGTAGTAAAGTAACTAATTGGTTTCGATACCGATACTGCAAAAAAAGTATCGATACATACTTGGTATCGTTATAAAAGTATCGATGCCAAAAATACTCGATACTATGGCAAAAGTATCGATACTTTTGAGGTATCGAAGTATCGTTAGCATCCCTACATGGATATCGAAAGCTGTCTGCATCCGCTAGTGGCCCGGGGTTGTCCATTTTCTTGGACTCCCCGTACTTTGATGCAAAAGAGGAACACACTTCCACAGTCCGATGAGCCGTGATTCTTATTTCTCGTTTATATATATATATATATATATATATATATATATATATATATATATATATATATATATATATATATATATATATATATATATATATATGCATATATATATAATATAATATAAGTTTTTAAATAAAGCCGTAACAAGATTTAAAATTGTAGATATACTACTTTCTTATAAAATTTGATAAACTTAAATCTTTCTTTCCACCGTAGAGCCATGGAAAGGTCAAAATCTCAATAATCCTTTATTTATTTATAATGACAAACAGTTTGCCTTCTAAAGTCAGTAATACTAATAATAATATAACTGTTCGCTTATTGAGTCAACCGATTCATGAAAATTCTTTGACCTGTGATGCATTTTTTTTCGCTGAAATCCTGTTCGATATCTTTCTTGAAATCGATTTGAACTAAAAAAAGTGAATGCACTTTGAACACACAGCCAATTAAATCTACTAAGTTGTTTTTTATTTACATAAATAAACATTTGTCTACCTATCTAATATAAAAATAAATAATTTTTGTAAACGTAGTTTTTAATCCGGTGTCGATTAAATACAGGATCGGACTCAATTATAAAAAAAGGAAGGGACTCCGCTGCCGGCGCCGGCAGCCATCACGGATGCCGGCGCCGGCAGCCCTAACGGTAGCTTTGCTGGGTGGCGGCACCGGCAGCCGAGCTGGGTGCCGGCAACATTAGAAAATTAATGTCAAAATAATATCAGAATCAAAATAGCTTAATTCAATCAAAAAATAATATCCATATCCATATTTTTGTTACACACTGTATATCTTCGGTAACGCCTATACAGCAGGTGAGGCGATCCGTTGACGACTCGCTGCTTATACGTAAGCGCACTTCAGTGTTGCCAGAGCTAGTGATTCTTCACTGGATCTGCCAATTTTTATGATTTGGTGAAAAACTTTTTAAAAATGCTAGAATCTGGCGATATTTGCGATCAGTAATGTAGATTATAATATATTGATAAGGCTAACTTAACTGAACTGTGTTAGAATAATTTATAATTTCAAGTTAAGTCATTGTTCGTATTATAATATTAGCAATGCAATTTTTCCCAGAGTCTCTAGTTCCATCGACCGTTAATTAACCACACTGTTTTATTGTTGATTTAAGCAATAATGTTTTTTCACAAAAAAAAACAACAAATAATCTCCCATTGGCAGCGGGTATGGAACGTCTGTCAAATTTCGCCGAGATGAAACAGCCTTGCCATATGATTTCTTGCCCCAAGAACTTCATTTTTAAACGATACATGCTGCATAAACATGCACAATTTGGTAGCATTGCTTTGTATTTCGGTTATCATCGGCGAATTCGAGAGTTTTTTTTATTTTGAGGAATTTTTTTTTAAATCATGTGTTTTTGGGGAAATTTTTTAAATCTCAGCGGGCAACCTTGATGGCTGAGTTTCATGGATTTATTAAGACTGGATACGGGATGATTTAACATTCTTTGAAGCCAAAACAAACCATTCCAAACGACACTGTAAACACAATTTGTAAACATTGGCCACATCTTATTTTACCTTGTATTTTTGTACAAAAAATACGTTAGAAGCATCACAAGATTTACTAAAAGTAATAAAAGCCCTAAAATACTTTCTTTTCTGCTAAATAATAATAAATCTAAGTTAAAAAGGTTTTATTATTTATAGGTTATGTTATTTCTAAAGGTGTTTATTTAAAGTCGCTCCGAGTCATTTATAAACCTATAAATCGCACTTTTTCTTTCATAGTTCATTAGACAAAGACGTACGTGTAACCGAGTGTTCAGACCGAGGTTCAGCCGTTTTCCTAAGCAACCAGTACAGACAGCAACACTTCTGAGCTCCAACACTCCAATGCTATTTTATCTCTTTCTACTACCATTATTGATTCAATTACGTAGTGCGTAAACTAATCTCCTGGGGGAACTGTTTTCATAACAAACAACAAATATAAGGCTTCACGTTCGATACGCTCACAGTATACGGACATCGAATCCTTTCTTAATAAATCCATGCTGAGTTTACATTTCCTTTCGGAACTTGGGTTGGCAACATCTCGTGAAATACTTTTGGAGTAAAACCGCCTGTCTCATCGATTTTTTTTTTGAAAAGGGAGCTATAAATATATTCCAAACGTATTCTATATTCATCTAACTAAACTTGTTTTGATATTTTTCTTGTACCGGTCCTGGCAATCATTCTGTTAGAGGTATAAATAGAAATTATTACAAAATCTACTCCTACAAGTCAATATCCGAAGAAATTAAATAAACATTATCGGGTAATCATTAATTCATTAGAATAGAATTAACAGCAGACAATGAATTTGTTAATTACCGGTTACCTACGATTATCCTGTTTTAGAAAAACTGCATAAAAGAAAAAAATGCACAAACCTGCGTGGGGTGAACAAACTCTGAATGTGAACGAACGATAGAAAAAAAATATATAAAAACACTTTATTTGCAATTGTCGTTTTTTATTTGCATGATCTGTAGATTGTGCACTAAAATAGCAACGTAAACAAAGGTGCATCGAAAGGAAAAGTAAACATTATAGATGGCAATGTTTTATTAATCGTTGAAAATATTCATGGATTTATTATATAAAAGGATTCGATATCCGTATACTGTGAGCGTGTCGAACGTGAAGCCGTATATTTTGTTGTTTGTTATTCTCTTGGGGGAGCAGTTTACGAACTACGAACATAGACAAGACTACGAATTACTACGTAATTGAATCAAGAACGGTAGTAGAAAGAGATAAAATAGCATTGGAGTGTTGGAGCTCAGAAGTGTTGCTGTCTGTGCTGGTTGTTTAGGAAAACGGCTGAACCTCGGTCTGAACACTCGGTTACACGTACGTCTTTGTCTAATGAACTAGAAAAGAAAAAGTGCGACGTATAGATTTATATAGATTTATAAATGACTCGGAGCGGCTTTAAATAAACACCTTTAGAAATATCATAACCTATAAATAATAAAACCTTTTTAACTTAAATTTATTATTATTTAGCAGAAAATAAAGTAATTTAGGGCTTTTATTACTTTTAGAAAATCTTGTAATGCTTCTAACGTATTTTTTTGTACACGAATACAAGGTAAAATAAGATGTGGCCAATGTTTACAAATTGTGTTTACAGTGTCGCTTAGAATAGTTTGTTTTGGCTTCAAAGAATGTTATATCATCCCGTATCATTTTATATAATAAATCCATGAAAATATCATTATTTTAATGTCGATTTTTTATGTTTGTTTTTCTTTTTTTTAATCTGAGACAGCCTATGTAGACTTCAATCTTACTACAACATACCGTGGGCGTCTGAAGAGAAGGGAAATGTAATTTATTGACAGGGGATTTAAAGGATTGGTGGCTGGGAGGGGAAGGGAAAATATCTGCAGGCAATTTGTTCCATAATTGAAAGACCCTGGGTATGAATAAGCGAGATAAGTGGGATATTCTAGGCTTTTGTAGCTGGACAGTAAGGGGATGTATAGTATACGTAACGCGACTCTTGTTGTTCTGTTAGGGACAGTCAAGGGGGAAGTATAGTTCTTCATGATCCGGGAGTACATCCGTTCGTTTGTTAAATTCCTGTTGGAATCTGGCAGACGTTTCGCCAAGGTCTCACTTGGCATTATCAATGCTTACTCGTTGCTGTCAATCAGTTTACAACTTGATATTTATTAATTCTTAAAATATTTCTGACAGAATTTGCTGCAACGTGGTATCCAGAGCTAACAATTCGGTAGATTTATGAGGATTTTTTCTACTGAAAGAGGAATATTTAATTTTGTCTTTCGAATGTGCGGGTCTGCTTTACCTTGGAAGGTCTCTTTCATGTTCAAAGTCTTTACATATCTGTTCTTTTCTACTAACTGTAGATTGAAATATCTGCTGATCCGGATACTTATGATTAAAAAGCTGGCAAACCCCAAATTGTGTCTGCATTCGGTCTCTATATCCTAGCAGCGATAAAATTTCAATTCTTTGCACTTCAGTTAATTTAACCATGTTTAGGGATAATCACGAAGCCCTTTTTACAAACTGGATTAATAATAATGTTTAAAAATTACACTTACTGTTATACAAACTGTCGTTTTAATTACTTTAATACTTACTTCGACTTAATTGACAACAATAAAATACCTGATTTATTTAACACGTGATACAAAATACAGTATGAATTAAAAATATCACTTTTAACGCAAAAAACATTTAACGTCAATATCTCGAACACAGCTGAAAATCGTTATAGGATGTGTCACATAAAACATGCCTAGAATTTCTGATAGAATTTAATAACCTAGTAAACAATATGGCGTTCCATTTAAAAAAACTATCAGTGACGCCATACTCCTTTATGAGATATCCTGTATACTATTTTATTGTCAGAAAGTGCGCAATTAAAAATAAAAATTGAGGAGTCTCAGCATTTTTTTTCCAATTTTTTTTCCTTCAGCTATTATCATCAACTTCAACTAATATCATTTTTGAGTTAAACAACAAAAAATAGACTTTCTTTGGTTTACCTCGTTTTTAGGTTTTTGCGCCAGCAGACATTCCCATAGACAGGCCGATATCTGAAACCATGCTATTTTCATAAACAAAATACTTTTTTTTGCGATGAAAGTCAAACGATCAATACAATTTAAATATGGCGCAAAATTTCGGGCGGACTTAGAGCGCTTTTATAACACGCCTCTGGACCTACCGACTTCTAATTGTCGTAGAAGACTAGTTCCAGGATTGCAGCTGTTTTGAATATGTACCTACAATATGCCTTTATTGTCATTGCTACTTGTTTGCCTTACTGAAGAATTACCGTTGAGTGCTGTGCATATAGCTTTATAAAATTAAATCCAATCTCCACACCTCATTAAAAGTTAACTGTGTATTTACCTTAGTATAACAGACGATAATAACAATAATAACCAATAATATTAGCATCAAATGCTAATTATACTTAATACTGAAAGTGAGAACAACGAAAGGGAAAGTGTAGATGTTTCACTAGTATACGTTGAATGAGGTGGGTAAGTAGGACACTCGTGGTAAAAATTGAAAGTACTGCTAAATATTTAATAGGTTTTACTGTTTTAGTTTGCCTTATGAATAAAATATTAATAAATTTTAAGGAAGCCGAATTTTTATGAGAAATTTTGTCGGGTAATAAATTATAAGACCGGGAGGTTGCTCGGATCATTATTTTCGAACATAAAAATAATACTTATAAAATTGTTGCAAAATAACTAAAAATATCATAACCGTATTACTTCCTTTTAAGGAAGCAACTGAAAAATAAATCTTCTAGGTTGCAGTTTAGCTAATTACGATTTTGCATTCCTAGGAGGGCGGAGCAATTAAATACAGGATTTTTAAAAATTTTATTGATCTTAAGAAATTACCAGGAAGCTAGAAACAGAAACACTATATCTTCAGGTTCCTAGATGATCTTGAAAGTTAAAAAATCTTTTAAAAAATGTTTCCACAAATTATTTATTGGCAGCTTTTCGCTTGTTTTTGTTACAAAAACAAGTCACAAACACACCAATTAGGTGGAGATAGCTACAAGTCGTCTTCCAGTTCCTGTCCACCCATTACCTTAGTCTGTAGTTTCCGGTTTACTTTGGTCAGCGAATCTTAAGCCAAAACTATGGACTATTTGGCAAAGAGAATCTCCTGAAATTTTTAGACCATCTAAATTCGATACACCCACGGATCCAATTCACGCTAGAGCTCGAAGAAAACAATCGGCTACCTTTCCTAGATGTACATGTAATCAAAAATGAACATGGACGACTAGAACACACGGTATACAGGAAACCTACTCACACCAATAGATACTTAAATGCCGAATCACATCAACACCCATCACAAACACTCAACACAGGCAGTAGCAAATACGCTGATCTCCAGATCCATCCGGCTCACCAACGACAAGAACAGACCTCAAGATCTAGAAAAGATAACCGCTGCTCTAAAACAAAATGGATATAAAGAGACCACAATTAGAAAAGCAATAGAACGGCAACAGCATCCAAGACAAAAACAAAAGGAAGACTCTGAAAGCAGACCAAAAACCATATTGCCATACGTTAAAGGATCTACTGATAGGATTGGTCGCATTCTTCGTAAGCATAATATATCCACTGTATATAAACCACATCAAACCATAATAACAACATTAAAAAATCCAAAACAGAAGATTAAACTAGAAAACCAAAGTGTGTACAGTGTAGCATGCGATAAAATGCACATCGGACAAACCTACAGACGAATTTCAGCCAGGTTAGAAGAACACAAACTGGCTATCAGAAACAAATAAACTACATCGGCCCTGTTTCAACATCAGCATCAAACAGGACACAAAATACAAAATTAACTTTGATAGCTGCAGCTGCAGACAATTGGCAAACATCGAAAAATACAAAACTAGAATAATAAGGGAGTGAAATGGGGATTTAAAGTTTGTAATGGAGTAAAATTGTTATGGGGCAAACTCCCGGGCGACAGCTAGTTTTTATATAAGAATGAAGTAAGCATATTATTTTAGTTCGGGTGAAGTAATATCACGGAAGTATTGAAATTCTTTCTCTTATTAGTGTAATTTGGTGAAAGAAAATATTAATTTAAACAAGTGGAAAATCCGTTTTTAAAATCTAGTTAAAAGTAGTATTATAGTGTTACGACTAATTTATTTTTTAATTTAATGGCTTTTAAAAGAAATTTAAGTTGCTACATTTTCTAATAATAAACTTTTTTTCGATTTTTTATCGAACAAAGTAATAGTAATTATAATCGTCAAATTGCGCAAAAAGAAACTTTAAGAATCTTATTAACAGGTCATTAATACTCACGACATTTCCTGGATTTTGGTATTTTCTGCGATTACCAGATACATCACATCCCTAATAAATAATAAAAGTCGTTCCCATTTCATAAAAATTGTTTTTGGGAATCCTCTTCTTTTAACACCCCATTTATCGTAAATATTTACGCTTAGATTCCCTAAAAAGGTTTAAATATTTAAAAACCCGGGATTGGATATCCTAATAGGGCATAATTTTCGGCACCGACGCCTACAGAACAACCTGGCCAACCTTATTAATAACTCACCAAACACTTAGAAATAATTATGCTAATATTTCAGCTATTTGCTTGGATTTGCAAATGATTTTCGTCTTGAAACGTGTTGTTAGAATGAATTTAGTTCTATTATTGAGAAAAGTGTATATATAGTAAAATTAACCTTTTCTTTATGAATTTACGAAGAAACTCAGAAACAAAATTATAGAATAAAACTTGTCTTAAATTTTATAAAAACGCACCAAACTTCATAAAAATACCGATGACTAAATAGATCCGTCCCCAATAAGAAACAAACTGGAATTTCCTGCGCCTAAATCCGCTATACTGGGGTTTTAGCAAGAAAGGTGTATCTGGGTCATTATGCAGCAGGAGAAGACACGAGACGAGGATATCCGCCATTATATGCACAGTTAAAGATAAGATATGGATATATGCTTTTCTTAAAACTGTTAAGAATATCATACACAGAATTATTATTGTCATTTTCAAACAGTAACAGAATTTTGGCTTTTAAAGAGGGCATTTTATTCATCTGTTAAAATAGACATTCTCAAAATGATTTGAGAAACTGGCTACTAATTTCTTTGCGGGGGGGGGGGGATAAAGAATGAACGGACAGTAAACCCTGCCCCAAATTACTCGCTGGCTCCGGCCTTGTTTGTGTTATGGTTGTCTTTTTTTATTACAGTGTAATTTGTGTATAATTATTTGTATTAAACAATGAAATCTATTAAGAAACTACCCCATAAATATTGTATTGTACCAGTGTGAAAAAATACGACTGCAAGTGCCCTGAAAACCTAATTTTTGACGTAGCCAGAACAGCCGATGTTGGACGAAAGTACATACCTAGTCCAAAGTTAGTTAAAAAGTTTTCATAATTAGATATCATTAAAAGTAGCAGTATAATTAATAAATATTAGTAACGAAATTTTCGAAACAAAGCATCAACTTTCAGCAAGTTTTCCGATTGTCCTTCCATAAATTCCGTTCTAGTCATTGTTAAACATGCCTTTTATTGAAGTGTAATGTTTCTTATCCACGAAATCTCCTAATCTTTGAGCAATAATCAAAAAAATAAATTAACAGTGAAATTCACCATCTAGTAGCCAATATAATACTTTTACATTATATATGTTACGGTTAATTTGGATACTTGGCTAGTTTACAAACTAACCAGCTAGTTTGCAAACTAACTAAAGACACTGTTATTTTGAAGGAATCAGCCATTTCCCACAAAATAGCAGATGGTTTATAAACTAGCTGGTTAGTATGCAAACTATCGATTTGCTTCAGTTAAGATGAGGATTTTATTGAGGTTACCTTAACCTAAAAATTATGTTTTGTTTGTTGTCCAGAAAATCTAGCGAACGGTGGATCGGAGGGCACCCTAAGGTCGGAACAGGGTTAGCACCTGGTTAGGGGCCCTGACCAGTCTCTTTCCTCGCAGGCGAAGAGGGATCGGTGCGAAAAAATCCACTATTGTTCCTTATGTACAGATTTTTCATTATTGCTTTTATATTAACTAGATATTTTATATAGTTTGTATACTATCCAATTGTCTTTAGTTAATACGATTACTACAACTATCCTAGTTGCCTAAAATAGCTAGTTTACTGGCTAATTTGAACACTACCCCTACCGTACGTTTGCACCTTACCGTATCGTATTTTTTGACACAAGAGTCTAGGGCTAGGGGATGGGTACTACTTTTTATCCCGGGCTTGCGCATGCGCAGAGAAAGGAACAATAGTGGATTTTTTCGCACCGATCCCTCTTCGCCTGCGAGGAAAGAGACTGGTCAGGGCCCCTAACCAGGTGCTAACCCTGTTCCGACCTTAGGGTGCCCTCCGATCCACCGTTCGCTAGATTTTCTGGACAACAAACAAAACATAATTTTTAGGTTAAGGTAGCCTCAATAAAATCCTCATCTTAACTGAAGCAAATCGATAGTTTGCATACTAACCAGCTAGTTTATAAACCATCTGCTATTTTGTGGGAAATGGCTGATTCCTTCAAAATAACAGTGTCTTTAGTTAGTTTGCAAACTAGCTGGTTAGTTTGTAAACTAGCGAAGTATCCAAATTAACCGTAACATATACACTATTTACATGGCATGTGACGTCACAACCAATAGTATTGCGTATTGCAAGTATCGAATTATGTATGAAAATCTGTAGGAGAACAGACCAAAATAAATGCATAACAACAATCACCTTAATTCACGTTTATTTGGATTATAACATAATATTCCCTACTGTGTTTTCTTAAATTTAGTTTTCAGGTTTTTGTTAGTGTCCCGATTTAAATGGTACAGCTATAGGTGTATTTTTCAGAATAATTTACAGGTTGTGGCCCTCAAATTTCTTTTGACCCAAAATCTAAACAATAACAATATGTTGTTTGTCTAAGAAAATGTAAATTTGCTGCTATAAGAATTACTGATTTAAACAATGTTACAATTAAATTATAATAAAACATTTCCTATTTCCAAAACGAGAATTCGCCCCATATAGAAAACTCTATTTCTATCAGCTTGTCAAGTAAGGAGTTCTTGCCATGAAAATTTTTTACTGAAAGTTGAAAAAAGGTATTTCAAAGAACTATTTGGAATTTGAAATTATTTTATTATCCTTACTGACGCAAAACGGCTTCCTAAAATGCAATGTAAGCAAAATGGACTTTCAGGATCTGACACGCTCATTAAAACCAGTTGGTTTTCAAACTACAGTAATTTGAAACTGATGCTGAAGCTTTGTGTTTTCGTTTTTTTTTTTTTTTTTTTGACTAGCTGTTTATATGGTATCGCACCAACCTTTGAGAACGGCTGTTGTCAGGCTTTCAGTTATGTGCCATATTTTTAGACTGATAAACTATACTAAAATAACGCAGTTACTGTATGTTCTGCACTCGTAAATACCGCATGACTAAAGATTAATAAAATATACCAACATACCATTATTTTTCGTAATAATGAATTTTTGATACTTTATTTCCATTGCTCAGTGACAAAATTTAGAGCGAGAGTGGCAACGTCGCTTTTTGTCCGTAGCACATGCCGTAGTCCCATTCATTCATGACTTAAACAGTTGTCAAGGCATAGTATTTTGTGTGTACCTAATGTTTTTGACAGGTCGAAAAATGATTTTTTTTATTCTGGAACTCTCTCTCTTTTAATGGGTTTGCTCGGTGGACCACAGATGACTCGGGTTTGTTGTATTTGTCGGGTATAATATGATGGTTGCATAAAATTTAGGTGAGTAAATACGTCTTACGTTGTCCAAGAAACCTCGACTCAAGCTAGCTAAGAAATTACGGACTTTTACGAAGATATTATCTTTATTTAGAAGGTGATTAATTTTATTAAATACGCAGTCAAAAGCAACATAATAAAAATCCATTACTAATTATTTAATTTATTAGTATATTGCTGAAAAAGTACCCGAAAGTGTGTCACGTAGTAAAATTTTAGGAATTACTAGATGCTATTTACGCTAGATTGTCTTATAAACAAATAAACAATTTTTTTTTAGATTAACTGTTATCTAATCTGAAAAATAGGCTTACTTTATGGCGACTTAGTTTCCCTAAACCATTAAACAAGTGTTTCGTACCAAAAAATACACTTTTTGATATTTTATAACAGAAATTGGGTCAATAACAAAAGAGAGAAATGTCCGTATACATTCTCTGTTTATAACTTTATAAATAAAAACAGTAGACTTGTCCTGTCATTTCACATTTTTAGTAAATACATAATTAAATATTATTGTACAATTAGTCAATCGAAACACGTACGTACACAAAAAATTGGTCGGTTGTATTAAAATAATAATTAAATTCCACCAAATTCAAAACTTCAGTTGCCCGCCTGACGTTATCCTACGAAAAACAGCTGAACGTAACGGGCAATGTGGCGAATCAAATTAAGGATATGGCAACACAGCCATGCGCCGTTTAAGTAATAACAGGGAATGTTTACATTTTGCGTAACTTTTGTAGCATTTCTGAATTAAAATTTATTTTAAAATTTGTTCCGACTGCTTAAGTTTATAATGATGTATTAACGTTGAACTACCACTGAAATAATATAGTAAAACCCAAAAATTATTGTGAAATAACCTCAGCGTCTAGTAGGTAGTTTTTTGTCCCCTTCATTCAGTGAATTATGTTTAGTATTTCTTTGATGCTTATGCATGTATATCCGTTTGAGATTACAAAATATTGTGCATCGACTGTTTTCTCAGTTCTCGTAATATTTCTATATAACGGTCCAGTATAAATTTCGAACATTAAAGTTTTTTTTATAATTCATTGATGATAATATAACCTCGATGGCCAATCCACTGTCATAACGGTTGTTTTGGGTGTAATTTAAATAAAACTATAATTTGGAAGTTCTCACCGCTTTATCAAGAAAAAGGCCTGTAAAAATTTGTTCTCCATTAGTAGGCACATGATTACATTTTCTGAAGCAAGGGTTACCTTTATTCAGTAATCAGTTTTAGTCAAATTCTCCATTTTCCCCTATCTCAGAAACAACAGCAAAAATTGTGATAACCTACGTTACATAATAACTTCTTTTCTTATTATATTCTCCCGAAAACAGATCCGAAGCAAAAGTCACAAGACTTTAAATAATATCCAGTGATAATTTTTGATAATGAAATGCCAAATCATTGCCAAAATGCGTGATTGACAAAGGTCGGAGCGTCAATTAATGACAACAGCATCATTCTGCAGTATTTTTTTATGTTATTAGTTAAACTATAATAATAATATACATTAATTTAATAAAATCACTACATTATCTGTTTACTTCATTCTTGCCGCAAAACATAAAAATTAAACAAAACTGTATTTTAATGTTATTTTATTGTATAATATCTAATAATTCATGGTTCTTTTTCGATGTACAGGGTCTTCCAACGAGGACTGAACAGGGGCTCATTTTTGAGCTTCCTTGTATTTAAAGAAAAATCTAAAATAGCCAATCGATGTACTTTTTCCTGCAGAATTCAAAAATGAAACCAAAAATTTATTTGAACCAGAAACCAAAGAGTTACGCTATGGATAAGGTGTTTTTTAAATGGAACATAGCTTTTTATACGATTTTCGGAACGAGTGATTTTTTTTATGTCCGTTCTGATTAAAATATTTAATATTGTGACAGCTATTTTTATTAAATTTTAATGTTTTATCCAGTATAATTTAACTTCAACCTGTTTGAAACATACACTTGGTAATAAAGGTAAAATCACCTTGAAATCCTTCAAAGTCAAAAAATTTGACAAATTTACTATAATGTCATGTAATGTTTTATTTTCCTCAAATAGGTTCTTTATCCTTAGAATAGTATTGACGGATATATTTCTGTGAAAATTTGCAATAAATCTTCTCCTTGCTTCACTTGCATTTTCTTGGCATTTGTAGAACAAGATAACAATCTGCAATCTCTCATCTAATGAATATTTCATTTCGGCAATATTATAGTAAATTTGTCAAATTTTTTGACTGAAGGATTTCAAGGTGATTTTACCTTTATTACCTAGTGTATGTTTCAAACAGGTTGAAGTTAAATTATACTGGAAAAAACATTAAAATTTAATAAAAATAGCTGTCACAATATTAAATATTTTAATCAGAACGGACATAAAAAAAATCACTCGTTCCGAAAATCGTATAAAAAAAGCTATGTTCCATTTAAAAAACACCTTATCCATAGCGTAACTCTTTTGTTTCTGGTTGAAATAAATTTTTGGTTTCATTTTTGAATTCTGCAGGAAAAAGTACATCGATTGGCTATTTTAGATTTTTCTTTAAATACAAGGAAGCTCAAAAATGAGCCCCTGTTCAGTCCTCGTTGGAAGACCCTGTACACTGGAAATGGAGCCCTATCTAATGCTTTTACATATTATTAAACTTAATACAGTAATTTTTTTCAACAAAGGCAAGAAAATTAACAATATTTTAGCCCCAGCAAAAATAGGTCAAACAGGGATAAGATTTTTGAATAAATTTTACTGAAAAACTGAAAAATTTCCTAAGAAGAGAATCGAAGAAGCAATAAACCAAGTAAGGCAAAACACAAGTTAAAATAAAAGGTTAAAAAATATCTAAGAATAAATTCCTAGCAGATAGAGTATTCTTCTCCTTGCATGGAGTCTTCAATCCTTGGATTGATTGGACTTAACTATCCAACTTTGGTTTGTAACGTTCGTTACTGTTATATTTCCAATCGCGTGGATTCGCGAAAGTATGAAGCCGAGGTGAACGTTTGTGTTGGTACTCCCAGTGACCCTAAATACTAGATAGTGGTTTTTGATTTTCTAATTTAGTTAAATCAGGACCGTAATGAACCTAAAATTTAAATTTTATTGAGAGAAAACTTTTTTTGTCAGTTTTATGTTTGTTTCTTGCAATATTATTTGTTTTGTGTACGCTTTTTTTATGGCACTGGTTTAAACCAACTGGCCGGCATCTATTTAGTATTAATACATAAATATTAAATATATACATACATAAATATACTTTTTGACAATCACCCAACATCCATGGTCGAAGCAAGATTCGAACCCGCACCCCCCGGTTGCAAAGCTGGCGTCGCGTACCAACTCGGCCACCGGAGGACCCTTTTTTGTGTACCCTATAACAATCTTTAGAACGCTTTGTGTCCCCACCTTAATTTTACAATATTTTTGTTCCGCTGTTCGCTGCTGGTTCTTATTGCAGTCAAGCCCCAAATAATAATTAAAAATCTTGTTACTGCTGCACTTTAAACTGCGTTGAAAAATTTAAATCAACCTCTAGGGCAGTTATGATATAATACCTTTTTTTTCTAAAAATTTTTCTAGGACAAACAATTTAAAAAAAACGTGTTTCTTAATAATTAAAACAAAACAGGGATTTTTGTTTATTAATTTAAAATATTACAGGAATAAGATGCTTATAAATAATAGTTATTACATAAATTACCCAGAAAAGACATCTGTTAAGAATATATTCGATTAATAACAGAACATTAACACTTAAAGCAAATTCTCGCATTTAAAACATTAGAGAACTGACCTAATTTTAACTAAACTAAAATAAACTTTAAATAGTTGATGCTTATGCAGAACCGTACCTATAACGTGATGCATGGCTTGCTATATGTGATACGTAGATACATCGACAAAAAGTCTTCGTCACGAGCTGTAGAAATAAAATTTTAGTTAGAAATAAACATTACCTGCAACAGCTAAACACTCACGTTTGGCATACATGTCATATATTTCATAACGAATCTCATATGCAGTAGAATTGCTGACCTCAGTAGCTGGCTTAGCTCTCTTTCTTTTAAGAAGCCTAGAAGTCTCCTTACAGGGCCTATCCTTGTATTTGGTAATGGCAAATTCAGTAAAACCTATTGCAGCAGTAGTTGTCTAAAATATGATACATGTGCATTACACATATATTACTATTTTACTTACGAGTGCACACGGTATGCCCTGCGATGTGGTTGTTTATACAATAGACGCCTTAAATTTAATGTTCCATCAGAAAAACATACTTTTCAAAAAATGTAGGCACCCAATAGAAAAAGAAGTCCCTTTTCTTTACCCAATATTCATGGCATACAAATCTAAGAATAATAAATTTTCTAACTATGTATTTTGTTGCTTAGGTAGGTAACTATCCCTAATCTTCGGCTTCGAATCATATGATCGCATACACCTATTTACCCGTATCCGAAATAGTTCTATATATGTTTCGTAACCGCTTTCGCGCGAGGCTCAAGAAATGGATAGGTATTCGGATGATGTATATGGATATTAGTTGATTCCGATTCCGTATTATCCGGATATGTAAAGAATACGGATATTTACAACACTACAGTTGTACCTACTGCAGGGAAGTTATTTGTTTAATCTAACATCAAGCGAATTACAAGTATAATCATAGTTTAAATTAAAATTTTATCATTTCCAAAAACACGAACTATACCACAAGTAGCCTTCAAGTTTATTTGCTCTACAGCGTTTATCTTAAATAAATAATTTGAAGGTATCAAGTTAAAACTTGGCGTCGCGTCGGCGTCGCTTCGCTTCAAATTTTTCACGAACGGGAAAACAAAAACAAAAATAACTCCTTACTCCTGTTAAGATATTATTTATAAGTGGAAGTGGAATAATAACATTATCTTAAAGTCAATATAGATTGTAAAGGAAACTGCCGCAAATTTTGTCAGTTTTCTCGTTAAAATTATTCACATTTTGTACCGTAAAAATTTCACTAGTCAACAAACTTAAACTTTTTTTAACCAACATTGATGAAAATATCTAGCTGTATGTAAAGTGCTTTGGGGTTCTAAATTCGAAAATGATCTGCCACAGAATAATGTAACAAACAAACACATACAGTTCTTTTGTTACAGGGGTTAGGGTTTGACGAAAAACAGAATACGACATATTTTTGCAATTAATGTATATTGAATACAAAACACATTTATATCGAACACATTTTAAATTTAAATAAAGACGTTAAAGAAAGCAATAAACAATATATGAAAAATGTTACATAAAGGTACTATACAGTGACAAAATATTTCACTTTTTTCTCATGTGTTCAGTAAAATCTTCTCTCCACCTCCACTGAGATTGTATCTACGTTCGGAAAGTAGAAAAAATACTTAGTAGCTTTTTACCAAACAAGTGCGGAAAGTTATACTTTTCCGCACGCGACTGCAGTTGACCGACGCGAAGCGGACGAACTTATCTAGTTTTGGTATTTTTTTAAATATCTCATTTCAATATAGACGTCAAAATTAACAGACAATTCAAAATTCGAAATTATATTATTTTCATTTGTCATTAACAATATTAATGGTAAAAGAACAGTTAACTGCATTTGTTAAATTTATGGCCCAAGCTAACTGCTTTTTAACTGGTATAAAAATATTTCTTGCTATTCCAGAATTATTTATGTCTTGTGTATATGTTCAACATGAGGTGGCTGAAGGTCAATTGCTGCTGTGCAGCAATTTGGAAGTGGTAGCCTGGGTTTGGATGATCCGCTGTGCATTTTTTTTTTGTAAAGACTCGTCCACATATCCTTTAGGAACTTTTGTGGACTTCCATCGACCTTGGCGCTTAACATTGCAAAAAATGACTGTAATATTACAGTTTGGTTCCATAAGATATTGCTGATTTTTCCTTTATAAATTATGCTATTTTGTTATCATAAAATAAGTTATGCAAATTTAATTCCTAAAAGAAAATAATTTATAAAATATTTAATTTCACAAAGTAAAGTAAAATTACAAATTAAAAATTAAAAATACAGTTTACATTCCGAAATAGTATACGTCACAAATTAGCGCCAATTTTTACTTTATATATATGTTCTGTAAATCTGTCACGCCGGCGCCGGCGCGGCGTCCCTAGCTAAGGCCTACTCTGCCTTCACCTAGCTACGGCACTGTGTTCTTTCTTGAAATTGTTTATGTTCTTTTTTGCACACAATTTACTAAATATTTCCAATTTTTCTTTGGCATAACGGTATTTTCATTTTTCTGGTAACAATTCGACGGTCACATTCTTGGCTTCTTCGAGATTGTCTTTCGGTACTCCATCAATCATATTCTCTTCAATTTCTTCCTCGATCTCCATTTTCCCCTTAAAAGTAGAATAACCTTTGTATTTTCACTTTGATGTCTATACTGGCAATCAGCAAATAGCTAAATAACATAAACTTAATTGATAACACTGGCCGACACGATTTTTGTAACACAGCTTACCCCATTATTTTCACAATGCCAATACCTTTCTAATAATACAAAAAATATTCATCAAGCCCTAAAACGTACCACTCTTCAATGGGCTCATTAGACCCTTTTCTAGTGGCAGGTAGTAAATTTCATTAGGGGTCATTTAAAAGGGGTGCATTGTAAAACAAAAAGAAAACCTAAAATGGATTGGTTATAACCTTAAACTTATTCTCTTATTAAGTCTTCTTTTGAGTTTCGAACTGAGTGGTTCTGTGCAGTTAAGAAAGTTTTGTCAACGACGAAAATGTCAAGTGAAGCGCGCCGCAGTTGCAAAATTTCTCCTGACAAGTTTTGTTATATTTGTGGGGAATTTCTGGTGAAGTCACAAGCCAGACCATTTTCTGAAAATATGAAAAAAGCCTATTTCATGTATTTTGGTGTTTTAATCGAAGACCCAGACAAGCAGTGGGCTGTCCATGTGTGCTGTATCAGCTGTAGCGTGTCATTGGTGCAGTGGATGAAAGGGAAGAGAAAAAGTATGCCTATTGCAGTTCCAATGGTACGGCCAGAACCCACCAATCATTTTGACGATTGCTATTTTTGCATGACAAGGACTGAAGGTTATTCCAAAAAAGAAAAGCGCAAGATCGAATATCCGAATTGGCCTTCTGCCATAAGACCTATTCCCCACAATGCAAACTTACCAGTACCGACTGCGCCTTTAGATTGGCAAGATATTGTTTTGGGAGATAATGGAGATAATAACGCATCATCAGGCAGCTCCGAAGAACAGTGTACCGACCCCACTTTTACTCCAGGTCCCAGTTCCGGCAAGCCACATTTGATTGTTCAAAATGAGTCAAATGATTTGGTACGTGATTTGGGGTTGTCAAAGCAAGTTAGAACTTCTTGGTTCCCGTCTTAAGGAGTGGAACTTTCTAGCCAAAAAACAAAAATTACGACTTTTAGGAAAAGAAATACTACGTTTTCTGCATTGTACAATATGGAAAATTCGTTATATTATGTGTGTGCTGATATCGCTGGTTACGAGCATTCTCCTTGCGAGTGGCGCTTGTTATTATGACTCATCGAAATATAGCTTAAAATCTGTGTTATTACATAATGGAAATTTAAAACCATCTATATCAGTTGCCCATTCAGTGACAATGAAAGAATCCTATGAAAATATCCCCATCCTTTTAGATAAAATAAACTACAACCGGTACAAATGGCAGATGTAAGAATTTAAAAGTTATAGCAATTTTAGTGGGACGTCAGGGAGGATTTACAAAATATTGCTGTTTTCTCTGTTTGTGGGACAGTCGTGCAATGAATGAACATTATATAACGAAAATTTGGCCGAGAAGGAGTGAATTTCAGCCGGGATCTCAAAATGTTAAGTATATGCCCCTTGTAGACCAAAAAATATGTCGTTTTGCCTCCTTTTCACATTAAACTTGGACCGATGAAAACTTATGTGAAGGCTATGAATAAAAAGGGTAACGGATTTAAATACCTAAGACAAGTCTTTCCCCAGTTAAGTGACGGCAAATTAAAAGAAGGCATTTTTATTTGGCCACAAATTAGAAAATTGCTTGACAACGACAATGACAATTTTATAGAAAAGCTCACCACGCAAGAACTCATAGCTTGGGACTCATTTGTAAGGGTAGTGAGGGGAGTTTTAGGCAACAATATGGATGCAAACTACGAACACCTAGTTAACGAACTTTTGGACTCCTACAAATCGCTTGGTTGCTAAATGTCATTAAAAATTCACTTTGTGCATTCACATTTGTCATTTTTTCCTGAGAATTTGGGCGCTGTCAGCACGAGCAGAGTGAAAGGTTCCATCAAGATATCCGGACAATGGAAATTCGGTACCAAGGACGATGGGATCCAGCCATGATGAGTGATTACTGTTGATTTTTGAAGAGATGTGTGACGCCCCATAAAAGGAGAAAATAGAATAAGTGTGTTTAAAATACATATTTTTGATGTTTGCTTTTTTTCTTAGATGTTAATATAAATTATAAAGTCGATATACAGGGTTATACACTTGTAAAATCATTTTTTCACTAAATATTAAACGGTACCGTTCTACATGTGGTTTGTTTAATGTAACACGAAAACCTTACTTGTTACGACTTTTTTTTTGGTCATTTGCCTATTCAGATAGGTTCATTCTACTACGCTATGCTATTCAGCTTTATGTTACACAAAAAGGAAAATTTCTCGGTCAGTTTTAAAATGCTTTTAACAACCGCATAAAAGATAAAGTGCTTTCCTGTCCCAACGGCGGCAAATCTTTCTGGTCACTTGCCAAAAACATTAGTCAGAACTTCTGTAGAAGCACTTTTCCTCCCCTGACCTCTGACAACGAAGTTATCTCCACCTCTAAAGGGAAAGCAGAACTATTCGCCAAACAATTCGCTGCCAATTCCACCCTGATCCCTCCCCCCAATTTCGCTCTTCCAACCGCAAAGTCTGTACCCCACAAAATGCCCGATATAATACTTAAGGTCAAACAAGTTCAAAAAATTCTTCTATCCCTTGACTTGACACCAAAAAGTCCTGTGGTCTGGATGGCATACCAGCAATTGTTCTAAAAATATGCGCTCCAGAACTTGCACCCATCTTAACTCGTCTTTTCCAGATCTCTTATGACAGGGGTGTCTTCCCAGATGGCTGGAAGACTGCTCGTGTGCAGCCTGTCCCGAAGAAAGGTTCCAAGTCCCTTCCATCCAATTATAGACCTATCTCTCTTCTCTCCGTTGTCAGCAAAGTTATGGAGAAAGTAATCAACTTGCCACTTCTAAAATATCTAGAAAAACACAAAATCATCCATGATAGACAGTACGGATTTCGGCATCAAAGATCCACAGCTGATCTTCTTAGCTTTGTCACACATAACTGGAACAAGTCTCTTGAATTTCATGGCGAATCTCAGATTGTTGCTCTCGATATTTCCAAGGCCTTTGACCAAGTATGGCATGCCGCACTCCTCAACAAACTACCTTCTTACGGTCTTCCTACCAAACTATGTACCGGGATCGGCAGCTTCCTCTCTAATCGGCGCATATCTGTTGTGGTTGACGGTCACTCATTTAACTTCCATCCTATCAATGCTGGTGTCCCCCAAGGTTCAGTCCTGGCACCAACCCTATTTCTCCTTCACATTAATGACCTGCTCTCTTCAACTACTAATCCCATCCACAGTTATGCTGACGATAGTACTCTTCACTCCAATATTCATTTTTCCAGACAAGTTTCGAATCAGGAGTTGGATAATGGACGCAGATCTATGTACCTATCCCTTTCCCAAGATCTTCAATTCCTCTTAGACTGGGGTGCCAAGAACCTCGTTCAGTTTAATGCCTCCAAAACCCAGTCATGCTCCCTCTCACGCAAAAAATCTGGCAACGCCCACCCCATCCACATGAATGGCCAAGCCCTACAAAACAACGAAACATTCGATCTCGTTGGCGTCGCTTTCGAACATGATCTCACTTGGCAAAAACACATTACTTCAGTAGCCACATCGGCTTCTCTTTCGAGCCAGAAAAAACTTCTCCCCTTCCAACTTATACACTCTCTATGTTTCCCAAATAAGACCTAACCTAGAGTACTGCTCCCACATCTGGGGAGCGGCACCACCTTCGACACTTAACATCCTTGATTCTATCCAAAAGAGAGCCATTCGACTTATCAATGACCCAGTCCTCACGAGAAAACACCCTTCTCTCGCTCATGGCCGCGCTGTAGGGGATTTATCCCTTTTCTACCGCTACTTCCACGGATTTTGCTCTGAAGAACTAGCCGGTATTATTCCCCCCCCTGAATGTCCCTAACAGAACAACCAGAGGCGCGTTACGTATGCATCCCTTTACTGTCCAGCTACAAAAGCCTAGAACAGACCACTTCTCTCGCTCATTCATACCTAGGGTCTCCAAATTATGGAACAAATTGCCTGCAGATGTCTTCCCTTCCCGCCCCAACCTCCAATCCTGCAAGTCCCGTGTCAATAGACTACATTTCCCTTCTCTTCAGACACCCACGGTATGTTAGTACTTAGGCTTGAAGTCTACGTGGGATGTCTTAGATAAAAAAAAATAAGGCGGATTGATAATTTTTGGATGGTTATTTTTTGGGTATTTCCCACCAATATTTTATTAAATGTTAACTTGGACCTCTTCGGTCCGAGTCCAGTAACGTTAATCAGCACACAAAAACTAATTAAATGGCGACATAGGTATGTAATTGTTGATGCATCGTTTCCCGCGTCGCGTCGTGCTCAAAAAACTTAAAGCACTAATGCTGAAAATATTTGCAGCACTAGTGCTGAAAAGTGCAACTTTTAGCACGCATGTGCAGAAAGTAGTTAGTTTCCGCACGCTCATAAAAATATGTTTTAAAACTAGGAAGACCTGTTGGTTTCTCTTTGTTAAAAAAATACCATTAAACCTGTTATACCATGTTAATATTGTATGGTGTATACCATGGATTTATTATAATAAGGATTCGATATCTGTATACTGTGAGGGTATCGAACGTGAAGCCTTATATTTTGTTGTTTGTTATTCTCTTGGGGGAGCAGTTTACGAACTACGAACATAGACAAGACTACGAATTACTACGTAATTGAATCAAGAATGGTAGTAGAAAGAGATAAAATAGCATTGGAGTGTTGGAGCTCAGAAGTGTTGCTGTCTGTTATGGTTGTTTAGGAACACGGCTGAACCTCGGTCTGAACACACGTACGTCTTTGTCTAATGAACTAGAAAGGAAAAAGTGCGACGTATAGATTTATATATGAATGACTCGGAGCGACTTTAAATAAACACCTTTAGAAATAACATAACCTATAAGTAATAAAACCTTTTTAACTTAAATTTATTATTATTTAGCAGAAAAATAAAATATTTTAGGGCTTTTATTACTTTTAGTAAATCTTGTGATGCTTCTAACGTATTTTTTGTACAAAAATACAAGGTAAAATAAGATGTGGCCAATGTTTACAAATTGTGTTTACAGTGTCGTTTAGAATGGTTTGTTTTGGCTTCAAAGAATGTGAACTCATCCCGTATCCAGTCCTAATAAATCCATGGTATATACACACCGACTAGTACCCCATAAAAATGATATAAGTATTGAATGAAAAATAACTAGCGGGCTAACTGTAGAATGCATGCTTTTTAACTAAAATATTATTAATGGCGGGGTCACAATGACAAAAGTAATTAGCCTGAGTGGGACGCCAGCGACTGAAGTGGGCGAACACGCATAAATTGTCTATTTTTACAATAAGTTAATATTCAACTTTTCCGGCGAGCATGTTTATATAAAGAACTAAATCCTTGTGCATACATTTTTACCCGAATTTTTTAAAACCATACTCGATTAATAACGACTACGCACAATTAATATTAAAAATATGATATAGTTAATTATTTTATAAAAAGTTTTCTTAATAACCCAACAACTGTGTCGTTGATTATCTTTGTTGCAAATCAAGAGTGCTGTGCCCACGTTTTATTTACGGTTTGTGTGCCTATGCATATTTATCGCATCTACTAAAATACTAAAAATTTATCAGAGACTAGCTTGGGCCCGCGACTTCGTCTGCGGTAAAACAATTTTACTCTATTACAAACTTTGAACCTCCATTTTACCCCCTTAGGGGTTGATTTGACTTCAAAGTTCAGAACTTCGGTGTACAAGTTACCTAATGCTAAACAAAACTGAGTTTTTATTATAAATACGTAAAAATATTATTTCATACTGTTTAGTGCTTTTTCTTTTGTGAAGTTGGTTTATTTAAAATATATATATTAATTCAAATGATCTGACTTTGACGGTTATTTTACTAAAATCTGCATTTTCATTATAGGAGAGAGAGCCCACGAGTTCAAGTTAACAAACCCGGATTTGAATTGGCAAGTACAAAAATAAGATAAATAACTCTGGTTCTGTGAGTATTTAAACATCAACAATGTTGTTTTTGATAAAACTACTTATTTTCACACCTATCGTGCCAATTCTAAAATCAGCAGATAAAGATAAAATTTAAGATGTTTGAGTGACGGACAAACCTAAATGTAAGACCAGAAGTTTTATAGACAAAGAAGGTGGATACATAAAGATCATTTTCAGCCTACCGAAAATCCGAGTCAAAGACGATGATTTTGCCATCAGCACGAATGTGGTTGCTTAGCGGCAAGTTTGTTCCAGTTTATCCCAAAAAATTAGGACGAGTGGTGTTTGGTAAAATAATCTCCAGACTAAGTTTGAACGTTTATATCAAGAAGTGGATAAAAAATAGCAGAACGTTGTAAACTTAGCTACCCTATATCCAGATCACGATAATCCAGATACTCATGAAAGAAGCATTTGGCTGCAACAAGACGTAGTCCACGTAGGTAAAAGGGGAGAAATAGAATGGCCCGCAAGCCTACCAGACTTAACACCCCTCGATTTCTTTTTGTGGGAATATTTGATAGAATATTGTGAACAAAAACAGGCCATTTGACTTAGAGACATTAAAAGGGAGAATACGATAAGAAATTCGACAAATTCCTGAACAGGTTATTGAGAACGTACAAAAAGAATTTGTTTTACGTTTAGGACACTGTCACATTTCAATGCCCATCAATTTAAACATTTAATCAAGTACTCTTCTTTTTATGATTAGATTTTATGGTTAAAAAACTGTTTTGTTTTGTTTTTACTTAAATTTTATCAGTTAATAAAATTTAGATTGCGATATCTCGAAAACTGTTGACAATCGGCATAGGGTATATTACATGAAAAATACTCAGAATTTACAGTAGAATTGAAGTACCTAATAAAAATTGGTTATTCCAATTAAAAAACTAAAGTTGACGTGTGCCCTGATTTTTTGAGCAACCCTCATACATGGTTATGAAAATATTTGTGTTCTATTCTTCTTGACCACGCTGTATATTTCCTAGTTATAATGTTGTTGTGATGGGAAACCGTAAGCCCTCTTAAACTAAAGCTAGGTGGAAGTTATTATCGTATTTTTACAATTATTTTGTAGTTACCTATTGTGTGGTAATTACATGGGTACCTACAATATGTAATTTTACAAAATAATTGTAAAAATAACACGAACTTTCACCTTGTTTTGGTAACTTTACCCAATTGGTTCTATAGCAACTCGTAACCTATAAGTTGTACAAAACGGTTTTTTAGTGCAGTTGCCGTGACAACAAATCGAGACTATTGGTAATAACTACGAGCAAATGATACAATTAAATACGATTTTTTTTTAAATTACACTGTAAATATTAACGAAAATGTAGCAATAAACACACGATTAATGTAAAAATTACTGAGTACAAACTCTATATCGTTAACAGGTGCTGGCTCAAAGCCAGGTTTTCGCAAAAGTCGCAATCCTGCCCTATCTCAACCTCCAACCGCGATGAAGGTCGCGGATCCGCAAATTGCAGGAGTTTTCGCAATGGTATTTTTGACATAAATGTATAGAAAAACGAAGCTGACTTGAATTCGAGTTTTATCTCGAAGGATTGTAAATCCTTTTTAAATTCCGAATGTAGCATACGATTATTTGATCAAACAACAAGATTCTCTGATCCACGTACCTACACGTATTTATCCACAGAAGACCGCCGCGATGAGGTATAGAATATCAGCAAGGACTATCTAAAAAAATAAATACAATCTTTATTTCTTTTATTTCACCAACTTTGTGGACACATTGGCACAAGCCTTGAAGAGCTATCTCTATCTGAGTACTGTCTGTGAGTGTACTCGTATATTTCTAAATGCCAGTACCAGAAAACGCGTCCACTAGTGACGTAAGGATCCGTATTCAAAAATCCGTTGGATACGAATATTAAAAGAATCCGTATGTAACCGGCCGAGAACCTGAATACAGATTGGGAATCAAAATAAATACGCATTCGGATGGTTACGGTGATACGGAATCGGGATAGAGTGTAAGCGAACAACACGGTCTGCGATTTGGCAAATATGATCTTATGCTTTCACTTTCTAATGACATTTCCTAAAAAAAAGATAGTATACTTATCGGGGTAACGGGTATCATATGGGATGAGACCCACTGGTTAAACTTGGCCCGCCTCACCCGAGTCGAATTCAAACGAGAACGAACGACGGTGCCTTAATATCCCTAACCGTCGATTTCGAATCATATGATACCGCATCCACCTATCTACCCGTATCCGAAATAATTCCGTATATAAATGCTTCGTAACCGCTTTCGCGCGGCTCAAGAAATGGATACGTATTCGGATGATGGATACGGATATTAGTTGATTCCGATTCCGCATTATCCGGATATATAAAGAATATAAAAAATAAAGGGATATATGAAAAAGTGACAGCGCAAAAAACAACTTAACGTTGCTTTTTAAAGCCTCCGAATACCCCACAAACCATCAAAGGTTACCACAACTATGCCAGCTATGCAAAAACTGGCGACTATTAATCTATGTTCGTCCTTGCACATAGACTGAAATCTCGTAAAATAGTACGATGTATCTTTTACTACATCTCGACCGATGTCGAAAATACAAACATACATACGTAGCGGTACTATAGCATTTTTACGAAGACAAAAATAAATTGTGTAGATATTTTTCACGTGACAGTACTTAAACTAAGTAGGTATTATCATCGTTGACGCCTCTCAGCAGGGCATTTACCTAAAAAACCACAAGTTGATCTGTTGACAGATTTTGAGGTTTATTACAATAAATTAAAACCGAGTACGACGCAGGTTAACCTTCAGATCCGTTATCGAAACCTTGATGTCGGAACGAGTACTTTTTGTGTTTTTAGGAATAGTATGCCAGTATTAATAAGATTATAAAATAATTATCGTATTTATCTGACGAATTTTAGCTGCTCGGGGTTAATCAAAACTATTTGGTACTTTTTCTTCAAAGCCGCTTTCAACAGACATATAGATTTGCGCTAGACGCGGTTTAAAAGACATGGACAAAATTAAATTTTGATTTCTCTAACGATTTATGTACCTATGTGTCTTTTTCTGTCCACACTGGAAAACCATTGTTTTTATGCCCTACTATGTCGAAGCCAAAAAGGAAGGGTAGTGATTTTAAAGCCTTAAGATTATGTTATTATTTGCCAGCATGTATATATTTTTTTCATAAATCGTTTAAGGAAGTCCTGACAGACCCTAAAACATTGTTTTGAAGAAAATTCCTAGGAATATTTCCCTCATATATTAAAAATCTCATATGAAGCGAGACATTTTCGAATAATTACAGTGAAAATTTCACACCTGTCATTCTAAGCCAATCTCACACTTTCATTTCGACAGTTACCAATGACAACCTTCAAATTTTTCGGAAATTTTTCTCCTCCTGCCAAGCTAGGCGAGCAAAATTAATAAGTGGAAATTTTTTCTTGACAGCTATCATATGATCCGAAAATCAGTATTCAGGATCAAATTTTGATATTTAATGTTTTTATTCATTTTATAATACTAAATAAATACAAATTCCTCCAAAATCTTCTGGATAGCTGAGAAAAGGTTTTCTTGATGGGGATTTAATTCAGTTTTTTCCATTAAACATTGCAAATACTTTAAATTTTTATGAGACATATTAATGTCCCCTATTTCAGAGCAAGATTTACAAACACCGTAGGGCTTAAAATTAGTTTCTTGATTGTTTACTGCCATGATTTAATTATTGTGAACTAAAGAGGCACGTTTAAGAAATAACTGTCGACGTGACGTATAGCAGAGACGATTCTGACATCACAAGCCTAAGCCTACTTGACTGTGGTATCTACTATCTACCTAGATTTTAAAAATTGTTTTATCTGGCATAACTAGCCTAAACTAGACTATACTATGCTTTCCCTTTGTTTTAGTAAATGAAATGTAGTAAAAATAAATAAAAAGGATAATTTTCACTTATATTTTTTGCATTTCGTTTAACTAAACGGTGAGAAAACTTTTTTTTGAAAGTTTAAGTATTCCCATAATTATGGATAAAAGTATGTCACGTTTAACAAAAACATGCGTCACCGCATAAACGTCAAAATGTAAGAACCAGCCAACTTCATTGTTGCAAAAGTAAGTTTCAAAATGAAACATGTCAGATTTTTTAATTTTTTTTTCAAATAAATTTTAGGTGTGAAATTTTCTTACCGAATCCCCCGCGTCCTTGAATTAATATCCGGAAATTCTTCCTCAGTCACGCATTTTTCTAGAAAATTTTCCCTCGTCTGCGACTCGGGAAAATTTTCGAAAAATGCGTTCCTTCGGAAAAATTTCCGGAAATAATTCGAGCACTAGGGAGATTATAAGTGAAAATTGCCCAGTAGGGTCACAAAATTTCCATATAGGTTCGTATCTATATATATATATATATATATATATATATATATATATATATATATATATATATATATATATATATATATATATATATATATATATATATAATATAGCTATGAGAACCTTATTTTTCACATGCCCAGAACAGCCGATGTTGGAAGAAAGTACATACATACCTAGTGCAAAGTTAATCAAAAATTTTTCAGAAATAGGTATCATTAAAGGTCAGTAATGTCAAATTCAAGTAAGCATATTTTGCTGTACGTTTATTTTTATGTTGGAATTAATAAGAAGTATTTGTAACGAAATTTTAAAGACAGATTTTAAAGACAGATTCCGGAGGCTCCCAGGTCTGTAAAAAGATTTTTTAAAATACATACTCCATTGTTAACTATTTAGGAGTCTTCTAAAATATCGACATCTATTGGGGGATATTATACACATGAATGACCCTTGTTTATAACTGGTTGGGCTTTTGCATGACGTCATATTATGTCCACCCTTAAATAAAGATTAAAAACTTGAATTTCTAGTTAAACAACTTTTTTGTTATAAGCTGTATAATTAAAGAAAGGACTCAGTTAAAATAAATACCTCAACTACTTCCGTTCCGTATAACTTGTATTTTTTTATTTTATGGTTTAACGGTTATTATTAATTGTTTAGGTTGCAGATATTAGATGGCATAGGCACCCGGCTTTTAAATATCGCTTTGGGTGCTTAGGATAACTAGGGAAAAAATTCGGAGCGCATCCGCCATTTGTTCAAGGATTAACCCAAAACTGCTAATTTTTAAAATTGTACATTGTACTACACCTGACACACCTTTAAGGCTAAACAGCACGTCTGTCTTCGCCATTTTTTTTTGACAATATTTCTTCTTGTTTATCTTATTAAAAATAAGCCTTTATAGCGTCCTGAGAATTCCTATTGCCCACATTTTAGTGCCAGACAAAATAAAATATATACCCACATGACATTATGACAAAATAAAGGTAAATTTCTTCTTTCATCACTATTAATGTATATATCATAATTTTTGTGGTAAATGTAAAGAAAAATATGGCGAAAGCATCGCTACTGCTCAGTCTTAAAGTCCCCACGGAAACGCCTCCCCACGGAAACGCCAACCTAAAACTATGCCTCCGTCAGAATTTTGCTTGGGTTTGCTATAGGTGTGTTCTTTTGTGTTGCACGAAACTGCACTAACCTTTACTTTTTTTTATTCGTGAAAGATACCCATAGGCAAAAAATTAGTGCATATTAGTGTAGTTTCGTGCAGCACAAAGGAACAAACCTTGTGTATTTTTACTTTATTGTATTTTCATTATTCCAATTCGTCGTACCGTCAGCAGACAATCAAACACAGACGTGGTGGCATGAACGCGTATTTCCATTCTATACATGGCCAGGACGCAGCCATAGAAAACTGCTCGTTTTTTATGGCTGCTCACCCAACCTGAGCAAAAAGGTGGTCAGGTTTGCTCAGTTTTGATTGATATAGATATATGTATATGTATCTATATCAATCAAAACTGAGCAAACCTGACCACCTTTTTGCTCAGGTTGGGTGAGCAGCCATAGACAAGGAGCAGTTTTCTATGGCTGCGTTCTGGCCATGTATAGAATGGAAATACGCGGCATGCACAGTATGAGATCGGAGGAATCATGGGTGGAACCATTAGAATTCAGCCATTAAAACACTTTTATTTACAAGACATGTGACGTCACAACCAATAAGTTTTGCAAGTTTCGATTTTTGTATGAAAATTTGTAGTGAAAAATATTTTTTTTTGTTAATAAAAAAATTATATTTATACTCTTATTTGGATTATATTCATTTCCTATTGATTTAGTAGATTTTTAGTAGATTTCTCTAATCAATTTAGTAGATTCTCCAAAGTTTTTGGTCATTTGTTATATAGAACTGGGGACGGGTTTCTTAGTGTATGGTAATGGTAAGCTTTAAGCACTAGTCACTGTAGAAACGCCAATAGACAATGTAAATATTTAGAAATACATTTCTCAGTAAAAAAGCGTTTATGACAAATAGCCTGTTTATTAACATTTGATACGCACGTTCAAAGTCAATAATTCTTTCTCACAAACAGAGCGGAAACACCCTATGTATTTACGAAATTTTTTAATAAAGTAAGATTATCCACGCGCCGAAAACCAATTAATTAAAACATTTTTTGCTACCAGTCAGTGCTGCAGTTGCAAGATAAAATCTAAAAACTGGTCTATAGATGGCAAGACTGTTAAGAAAATTTCGTTTCTTTTCAAACCGTTAAAAAACTGCTTGGATAGCGGGTTATTGGCGATTCAGATTAAGCCTAACAACGTTGTCAGTTACAGCTGCACACTAGTGGGCAAAAAGGGATCACTAGACGACAAGTATGATAGAGATGCCAAATGGCACAGTAATGAAGACAAAAACGGAACGAAAACATTACCCACTATAGTAGTTCGCAATTTGACTGCGCAAGTTTCTTAATTTGAATCGCCAATAGGAATTTTTTATTTACCCGTATTTGTCTATATTATATTATTCGTATACATCTTTACGAAAATTTTGTATTATTTTTTATCTGGTACTGCCCAGCCATGCATATAAAAAAAGTCAGCAATATGACCTGAAAAAGACATATTATCAAAGCTGATATAAAAATTGATTCTTAAGCAAAATTAAATTGTAAATACATAAGAGTTCCACCCTTCCTCTTTCCCTAAATTATTATACAGGGTGTTATGAAATTCACTGGTATGAATTTAGATTCAATAAAAATATTCATAAATAAAACAGCGAGCAACGTCAGTCACAGAAAAATTATTTCGACGTCAGTACTCGCTCTGGCGTTGCCAAGTCTCTCTACCATATTCCTATGTAACAAATTTGAAAAAATTATATTTTTGTTAGCTTTAAAGAAAGAAATCCTACTAATTCTTTCAAAACACTCAATTTCAAAAAGTTAAAATACTATAATACAAATAAAACAAATCCAGAGAACAGCTGTTCAAATCAAGAGTGAAATAATAATGTTCAACTAAACACACAGAAATGTTGTGTTTTACTAACTTAATATTGCACAACACTCAGCTCGTACGATATTTTATTGAATAGCACTGGACACTATTTTTTTTCACTAAATAATAAAGTTAATATACCATAATAGCTGTTTGGGTAAACGGCCACCTAACACCATGAAATGTTTTGTTTTCTGATAAGCGCGTACGGTATTTTTTTAATACTAATGGCACTGTTAGAGAGCTGGAAACTTTTTTTACTAAAAAATAAATAATCATAGATAAAACCTACGGAAACTCGACCGGAAGCCGCGTGGGCCATCTGGTGATTAAAAAAACAAGTTACAGGCCGTGATCAACCTCGTTCTGATTGGTCAGGTTAGCAGCGGTCATGTAGCTGCTGCGTTTTTGAAATTCTGCGAGTAATGATAGCGTTTTTATTTAATATTATGAACGAATAATTAAATTTAATACTAAAAATTTTTAAGTGTTACGTTTTGTATATATTTTATATTGTGAAACTGCCCCGTCAGAGATTTTACAGCCTATTGTTAGAAAAAGCCATCTAAATTATAAATTACTCGCAGAATTTGAAAAACACCGCCGCTATAACCTATAACCAATAAGAACGAGGTAAATTTTAAAAGGTCTCTCGTCCTCTCGTGCCTGTCTCATGTTACTGATTTGGCGCAAATCGATTTAGTGTTAATTGCATGACTTAAATAAGATATTATAGAAAACGAAAGCTTCTCTCATTTTTGATGTAATAAAAAGGTACGTATGTATTTTTTTGCATCAATATTCATGGGGCACAGTCAATGCTGTATTACTTCTGCACTGCTTCCATAATTTGACAACTGTGCTGAAAAATAAGTTCGCCAAGGGAACGCTATTCATTAGTATTTTTGCCCCCAGGAAAAATATAGTGTTTTTTGCCGCCAGATCTTATTAGTTTTTGATAGAGATTTTTAACCGATTTTTAATCTGTTTCTTAATCCAAGATGCCGAGATGCTTAGCTTAGGGATATCGTTTTGTGCTACGGAGCAGCTAACGAAAACGCTCAACAAGTGCACATGGAAAGATTTTTCTAACTGCTAACCTCCCAGTGATTTATTTTGTGTTAGTGGTAAAGCAGCTAAGGAATCATGTGACTTCTTCTTGTGGGGTACGACGAAACCAAAAGTGTATAGTGTGCCAATTGAAAAAGTGGAATTAACTGCGAAATCGTGTTGAAATGGCAGCCCAAGAAATAAGGAGTATTATGGAGAATATCTTTCAACGAGTTCGGGTCAATATGCTACGAAGAGTTCTTGTTTAGGAGGAAATAGGGAGCATTTTCAACATATTCCCTACTAGATAAGTATCATTTTTTGCAACTTATTATTAGTTTTACTTGATTGATATTTAAATTATGTAAGGCAACTATTGGTTAAAACTAAGGCTGCTGACAAAAAGGAGTGATTTGGCAGTAGCCATTTACTATTTTTTTTTGTTTTTTCATAGCAAAATATTTAAATTGGTTTTACCTTTGTCTTAAATTAGGGTTAATAACAGAAAACAAATTATACTTAAAGATTTATGTCTGACAACGTTAAAACAAATTCAATTGTTTTTAGGTTTTCGCGCGCAATTTGCTGTCAAGCGAACACATAGGTCAGACAGGTGCGGCGAACATGGACAGGTTTTAGGGTGTTTTTGAGAATTTTTAAAATGCTCGATTTAAAAAAAAATGTAACGTATTGGGCAGACTACCCCAGGAGTTACCCATTCTAATATATGCAGGGAATTTCATAACACTCTGTATACGTTTTTTTCTATAATTATAGGAATGACAAAAGTATCCCTTTTGGCTAAGAAGTGTGAAGACACAATACTTTTTTTTTAATATCTATTTTAACATGTCGAACGGGTATAGTAGTTATCACCCCCATAATATATTTGATTCGAAGTCAATGGTATAAAAGTATTCTGGTATAAATAATTATTTTCTGTTATTGTAAGTCACGCCACTGTTGATATCAATAATAAGTCATAGTTGCCAAAAATTGAACCCAGAAACAATAAGTTACATAAGGCAGTTTAGTTAGCGACGCTAAAACGGTGAATTCACATCAATTAAAACTTTTACATAATATCGCGGTAAGTAGAGCATGCGCTCGCAGTCTACCGTGGCAACAATGGCGAACAATGGCGACGGTGAACTGCCACCCAACGAGAGGAAAAGGAAAACAAGCTGACACAGATATATAGGGTGGTCTGATGATAAAACAATTCAAGGCTATTACAAAAATTAAGGTCGAAACTTCTTTCCAAAATTTGCACGAGGTTTGGAGTATTACATTCGTCTTTCCTATCGATATCGATCCAAGAAACGATATTTTCGTTTATTATTGGGATTAAGTTTTTATTGACGACTTAATAGTGACAGGACCAAAGCTAGTCAAAACCTAATTGATTAATTAAATGAATTAAATTTAAAGCAATACTAATTTAAAGTCCTAAACCTTTCTAATAGTAAATCCCGTGGATAGTGTCTTGTGTTTCAAAGCTGCGCTAAAACCTCAGAGAATTCCATGTTCTATGTGGCTTTAGTAAAAATCTATACTAGTACTACTGGTTCTAAAAAACAGCTCTTAACAGATAAGCGCATAATTTCAGCATTGTCAGCTGTCAAGTCCTCAAGTACCAATGTGACACATAGAATTCCGATTGAGACGATTAGAAATTAAAACCTGCCTCTATATCTTGTTTTAAACAATACCCTCATGATTAAAGCCATATAGCCAAACATGATTCATAAATATAGTACTGTGTTAAATATATTGAAATAGGTTTACGGTTGAGAGCGCATCTAGACTTTGCAGACTGGTGGAACGACGCGGTACTTCGTGCCGCTGAACTGCTTTCTGATGTCTTGTGCAATGCTTCGCGAATCGATCATGTTGTGATTTAGTATGGATGCTTATGGTTACAATCATAGATCTAGAAACAAACAGATACCATTATTTACATTTTAGAGCAATGAGGGATTTCAGGGTTACTATTAATCTGGCCAACTATATGGTCCTCCACCTATTTTTTGAGAACCGCTCTTGTCAGGCTTTCAGTTATGTGGCATATTTTCAGATTGATAAACTATACTAAAATAACGCAAGTATAGCTCGTTTCAAGCTCTTTTGTTGACCTATTGCCTGCAATAAACTCTTATCGACACCAATAATAAAACCCGTCAAAGAAATTGAACAGGTATTATCTTATACTTGGGACCCGAAATTTGTGTGAGCCGAGACAATCAAACTGGTAAGCTTCAGAGAAGGATAGGACTAACTTGGGTAGCATTAGAAAATTTAAAAGAAGTGTTTAGAGCGGACATACCAATATGTTTAAAAAGAAAAGAATTCGACCAATATGTCCTGTCTGGCTTAACCTACGGTGCAGAGACACTGGATCTAACTAAAACGACACCGGCGGGCTATGGAACGAATTATGCTGGGTGTGTCATTGAGAGATATAATTCCAAATGCAGAAATAAGAAGAAGAACTGATGTTGCAGATGCTGTCAGAAGAATAACAACCTTACATATTGCAAGAACATCCGATAACCGAGGGACTAGAAGGATTCTTACATGGAGGCCAAGATACGAAGCCCACCGAAATCGAGGACGACCACCAACAAGATGAACAGACGATATAAGACGCATCGTACCGAACTGGATGCAAGCGGCACAAATCAGAAATGAGTGGCTTCGTTTACGAGAGGCCTATATCCAGCAGTGGACGCATAGAGGCTGATGATAATGATGATGATGATGATGGTTTGGCAAATAAGACCTAACCTAGAATAGTGTTTCTACATCTAGGGAGTGGCATCACCGTCGACACTTAACATCCTTGATTCTATCCAAAAGAGAACTATATCATCAATGACCCAGACCTCACAATAAAATTGCCTTCTCTCAGTCATCCCGCGCTATTGGGGATGTATCCTTTTTGTACCGATTCTTCCGCGAATTTTGCTTTGAAGGACTAGTCGTTAAAATTCCCCCCTCGACTGTTCCTAGCAAAGCAACAAGAGGCGCGTTACGTTTGCATCCCTTTAGTGCCCAGCTACAAAAGCCTATTAATCCTATTATTCATACCTCGGGTCTCCAGACTATGAAACAAACTGCCTGCAGATGATCTCCCTTCCCAACTTCCAATCCTTTAAATTACATTTCCCTTCTCTTCAGTCTACGTGGGCTGTCTTAGATAAAAAAGTAGGTTAAAAAGCAAATTATTATGCAACCTTTCAATTGAAGAACTTGTTTATAACTTTAAAGTTTAAAAGTAGTGACGACATTGTCCGGCCCCCTTGGCTATGGTCCTTATGAGCCACCGTACTAAGTCTGTTATGAATAAATTTTCTGGGGGAATATCAAACCCATGTTTCGTAAACACAAAATCAAAACACCAAGCTCAATATTGTGATCCATCAATATTTTAAATATTATATTTTAGATATTTTATATTTATATTTAACCTACTTTCAAACGCATAAATTAATCCATGCACTCGTACTATTGGAAGTGAAATGGAAAACACGGTCAACTACGGTATTAAATGAACTGCTAAACTGCAGCAAACCATAACTTACGTAATAGCCTCTTTTGCTACACGGAAAGTTTTCCTTCTCAAGGTTATTGTTTGTTGCTAATGCTTCGTCTTGTACGTGAATACTCCTCAACAAAGATTCTTACTTCTTTTGTATTGTTTTATTTAATAATATAATAATTAATAAATCTATGTGATATACTTATTTTGTTCATTTAATTAAAATCTTACATAAATGAAGTAAATTTAACTTGTTCACTGTTTTCGTAGAAATTTTTTTATATTTTATAATACAAAAGTACTCCATTCGTACGACTTAACCCCATAAAATTATAATTTTTGTTATCAAATTAAATTTATAATATTAAATATATAGGGTGAATTTTTTAACTGGAATAAATTCGGTTACAAAGAATCCATCCATTTCTGGAAAAATCCAGAAGCACGGGTCCCTTTTTTCTGATCAGCAGTTTTTTTGCATTTCCGTGAATTTTACCCTTCATGCAGGAATAGAAATTAACCTAACTTTCTTTTTCAAATGCAAATGCATGTATTGTGATAGCAAAGGGAAAAGGGCATAAAAAAGGAATATACCTCACTATTAACTTTTGAATTTCTGTTACCTGATAATCAAGAAAAAATTAAAAAATGTGATTTTTCAAATAATTTTTTTATTGTAAATATTGCTGGAAATGTTCACTATATATACCCTATATATTCATTATATACCCTAACCTAAAGTAAAATTTATTTTTAACGTTATGTACCATTTCTGGAGTTATTTGTCGGATTTCGTGTGTTATCCGTTTTTCCTCTAAATTTTCTGGTTTTGTCACATAAAAAACAATGCGGGAGCAAGACACCCGGTATCGGAATCGATTTTTGAGCATCACTCCAGATCTCCACAGTTTTGTGGTTTACACTAGGGATCGCACACACAATCGCACCAGGAAGCCGTGCAACCCCGCCTACAAAAGCCAAGCACTATAGAAAATATAAAAAGGTTTCAACGTCCGTCGTAGTAATAAACTAAAAAGAAAAATAATGGCTATTCGGACTGAAAGACAGTAATTTATGTTTTTGCATCAAAGTACGGGGAGTCCAAGATTTAATGACAACCCCGCGCTGGCAGACAGTAGGCTTTCAGCCTTGTTGGGAATCATCAGACTGACGTAGCCTTTAGGCAGCTTCCCCAATAGAAACTTCGCCTATTCAAGTATATCGTTTTGAAAAACGACGGTACAGAACACACGAGAGCGCCATCTATAGGAAACCACTTCAATGCAAGAACACATCTCACTTGAGTAAAGCTGCTACCGATATATAGGTAGCTAGTAAAAACAATGCGGGAACATGACACCCGGTATCGGAATCGATTTTTGAGCATCACTGCAGATCTCCACAGTTTTGTGGTTTACACTAGGGATCGCACACCCAAGCAAACCCAACCCAGCCGTGCAACCCCGCCTACAAAAGCCAAGCACTATAGAAAATATAGTTCTTTATAGTTCCACAGTGCTTGACTTTTGTAGGCGGGGTTGCACGGCTTCCCGGTTGGATTATGTGTGCGATCCCCAGTTTAAACCACAAAACTGTGGAAATCTGGAGTGGTGCTCAAAAATCGATGACGATACCGGGTGTCATGCTCCCGCATTGTTTTCACTAGCTACCTATATATCGGTAGCAGCTTTACTCGAGTGAGAGCTGTTCTTGCATTGAAGTGGTTTCCTATAGATGGCGCTCTCGTGTGTTCTGTACCGTCACTTTTCAAAACGATATACTTGAATAGGCGAAGTTGCTACTGGGAAAGCTGCCTAAAGGCTACGCCAGTCTGATGATCCCCAAGAAGGGTGAAAGCTTACTGTCTGCCTGCCCGGAGTTGTCCATTAGATCTTGAGCTTCCCGTACTTTGATGCAAAAACATACTGTCTTTCAGTCCGAATAGCCATTATTTTTCTTTTTAGTTTATTACTACGACGGACGTTGAAACCTTTTAATATTATATAATTTTATATATATATATATATATATATATATATATATATATATATATATATATATATATATATCTATATATACAAATTCCCAAAAGCAGTAAACCCACCCAAATGTCATGAAAATGGGCCTTGGATTTAGAACCGCCGCAAATTAAGCCCAGCCCATGCACATCCCACGCACAGCTCACTCGTAGATTATTCTGTATAGTAAGATTTAATACTGGTTTACCTTAATATCTTCTAGTTAATCAGTTAGGTTTTGACAGATTTTGTCCTGTCATTGTTAATAAGTCTTTCATAAAAACTTATATATGAGTTATCGATTCTAAAAGTTCAGCGATTTGCTTCGTTTCCAAATGATTTTCATCTTGAAAAGTGTTGCTGGAATGAAGTTGAATTGAGTTCTATTATTGTGGGAAGTACGTACTGAAATTGTTCTACTCTTTATTAATTTGCGAAAAAATTCAGAACCAAATTGATAGTTTAAAACAAGTTGTCTTATTCCTACACTTGTCAGATTAAAACTTTTGGATGTCAAATAAGATCGGTCCAGCTTGGAAGAATCTGGCGGTTTTAGTTTTCAAAAATTCCTGTTTTTGAAAAATTATCCCTTAAAAAAAATGGTTTCGAAAATACTTTTATACTTTTCTGAGTCAGTTCTTTTCTACAGTTACTAACATTAAACTTCCTGTAGTAAATCATTGAAAAAAATGTTAGCTAAGTTTTATTCAGCCTTTTTTAAAAGTCAATTGGTTAATAATTTTATTGTTGCGGTTTTATCTCAAATGAAATACAACTTTATTGGTAACTTCAATTTAGGTATCTATAAAGTTATAAAAGCAGCAAAATATAAAAATATATGACTTTCATTGTTAACAACAATAAGTAAATATTATAAAAACAAATTTAATATGTCAATATATTAAATTACTAACAAATTTACTTTTTAGAGATTTTCTCGCCCGAATTTGATCCCAGGCATTACCTAATGTTATTACCACAAAAAATTAATTAGCTATGATTTAAGGAAAAAACCATCTAGAAAAAGTAGGCCACCCATTTAAAATAATTAAATTAAAGTCCAAAGTATTAGTCCGAGAGCCTATGTATTAAACACACAAGAAATTTTGTATGTGTGAGTGAGCATTGACATAGCGAAGCCACCGTTATTACGATTAGGGCACGCCACTTTCGGTTCACTTTATTATCTTGCTGTCGAAGTATCGGGTATCTAGGCAAATAAAACGAACGAAAACCGGTCAACGCAAAGCGAAGTAATTTAAGAAATTATTTCATGTCATCTATAGCTTATTTCGCTCGCCGTGTATCCAAAATTCCTCAAGTTATTATTATTCCGACATCTCGTGACTGTTTTGTTTACATGACGGGTGCCGGCGAACAGAAGGGGGTTGGTGCGATGCGAGGCGAGAGAAAAACCGATTGCTTACAGATTTGACAGACGTCGCTAATTCGTCGTTATAACTCCTGTCATTTGAAGTTAATGGTTTACCAATGTATGACAATTGTATGGTATTACAGTAATATTTTTAAAGAATGGGTCTTTAATAAGCAAAAAAAATCATTCCAATTGGACAATGAATTTAGAAGAGATATAACATCAAAATTGTTGCAAATTTTGACTGGTGTGTTAATATTACTGGTCAGTAATACATCACGGATCAACGATTTCGGTTAGGTATGGTAAGTAAGTATAAGCAACTCAGTATACACTCGATGATAAGTTCTTAGATTAATTTTTTTTGCTCCTAATTTTTGACAGGCACGTGCATAATTGTAAATAATCCGATCAATCACGTGCCTATCAAAAATTTCGAGCAACAGGATAAAAAAGAAGGAATTTAAGATGGCAGCATAAAACAGTTCCGCGTGATTTAGATGTCATCTGACATCACTTGACGCCTCGCGAAAATGACGGCTTCTTAAATTGGAATAAATTGTACCAAAAAAATAACTGTTTGATACATAGGAAATTAATTTGATGATTAACTCTCCGACTATATTAAATTCAGCCATTTGTATACTTTCTATAGATGTAGCGGAAAGTAGGTCAGCGAATGAAAGCGAAATCGAGTATTCTCACACAAAATACGAACTGGCACATGTATTTGAATACAAAGGGGGTCTAATGGTTCATTGTAGTCTTTAATTAATAATACAAATTACTCCAACGAAATTAAATAAAACGTATTTTTTTTCTGGTCGCAAGCAAATAAGGAAGTACTTTAAAGTATGACTACTTTTTGAGAATTATTGCTGGTCTACGTGTAGAGTTTTTTGGTAGAGAAGAGTGGCGTAACCATGAGCGTATCGAACGTGAAGCCTTATATTTGTTATTTGTTATGAAAACATTTCCCCCAGGAGATTAGTTTAAGAACTACATAATTGAATCAATAATGGTAGTAGAAAGAGATAAAATAGCATTGGAGTGTTGGAGCTCAGAAGTGTTGCTGTCTATGCTGGTTGCTTAGGAAAACGGCTGAACCTCGGTCTGAACACTCGGTTACACGTTTGTCTAATGAACTAGGAAAGAAAAAGTGCGATTTATAGATTTATAAATGACTCGGAGCGACTTTAAATAAACACCTTTAGAAATACCATAACCTATAAATAATAAAACCTTTTTAACTTAAATTTATTATTATTTAGCAGAAAAATCAAATATTTTAGGGCTTTTATTACTTTTAGTAAATCTTGCGATGCTTCTAACGTATTTTTTGTACAAAAATACAAGGTAAAATAAGATGTGGCCAATGTTTACAAATTGTGTTTACAGTGTCGTTTAGAATGGTTTGTTTTGGCTTCAAAGAATGTTAAATCATCCCGTATCCATTCTTACTAAATTCATGGGCGTAACTTACTTTTTCGCAATCCACGCACCGCGTGGATGGGGCATTTATAGCTACACCTTGATTTTGCGGGGGGGTGGGAGGGGGTGTTAGGATTTTGCGTTATGCCACTGATAGAGAAAGAATATCTAATTTCACTCTGTGTGCAGAGATATAGTAAGAATCAAGCAGAAAAAGCCGAATGACATTTTTTTGGGTGGGGGGGGGGGGGGGGGGGCAACCAACATTTCCCAACTGAATCTTGAAATATTTTGTAATATAATTTAGTATGCCAGAGAGGTACTTTAAGAGAAAAATAATAATATCTTGTTATTAATTTTAATATTAATTAAGACGTTATTCTTTACAGCTTAGGTTAGGTCCAACTGAAAATTGTATTTTTCAAAAATTCCCAACTGACATCCAAATATCCCAACTGTAATATCCCAACTTACACATAAGTACTGAGGGTATCTTACAGACTTTTTCGTTATGGAACAACTCATATAAGAGGGAACTTCTATCGACACAATTGTATGTAAAATACTACTTTAGTAACCTTGCATACATTTTATTTAACCTGTATTTTGACTTGACGGTCCGCTTTCACCGTAGATGCGAGATTGACCTTGTATTTATTAAGATGCATCTTTATCTAATTTTTAGTTTAGATTACTCTGTTTTAATCCGTAATAGATTAAGCGATCCTCTCAAGATAAATTTAGGTCATTAAAAATACTGGTTATAGGTTTTTTAAGTTAAAGATAAGCCTAACATCGAATTTTTAGAAATGAAGTAAATATTTACAGAAAATTCTCTAGTTTTCGTTATGCGCTAATATACTGGCGTATCAAATACATAGTCACAGTGGGTGTATTTGAAAACAGTCGGTCCTATTCACAAAGAGAATTTTTAATTGATCTCCTGAAAGCGGTTGGCGAAATGTAAACAAACTCTGTGCGCATAAAATTTCCGACGACTGATTTTTCCCATTTTTTTCAAATTTTCGCAGATTCCAATTCGGTCCCGACTTCGGAAGAATTTTTAAAATAATCTGTTTACTCAGATTTGTTTAGATTTGCTAAAATCTGAGCTTCTATTGGCCAGAATGTCTTGGCCTAAGTTTTTTTTTAGGTTACAGTAAATTAGTTTTGCTTAGGTTTTCACCTGAGCAATTCGTGAATTCGGTTGAAATTGTAACCAGAACCAAATAGGCTATGTTGTACCATTAACACAAAGAATAGATCCTACTAGCTTAAACCTTTTGCCTTTCAAAAAAGTTTTAAAATCAAATCAAACAATAGATTGTTTATAACCGAATTTAAAATATAGGTAAGTACTTCGTGAAAGCTCTTTTAGCGATGCTTTAGAATTTCACTGCACCACAAAAATCACCCATTTACTACTTATTTTTTTTGTAGGGTTCTGCCCTCGGTATTATTATTCGCATAAACTAACGGTTTTCGTCAATGTTATAACTTATAACACAACATAGGACACTAAAATGTGAAAAATTACATCATCAAACAACTTCTTCGGCACACCACATGATTTTTGACAAGACAACTGCGAAATATCTATGAAATGCATCTGATTCTTTATTTCGCTTTTGCTCGCTGTCTTTGTCCGTCTCTTTCTGTTGTTGGAAAGCTGGCCGTAGTGCCAGTGTTGGGACTATGGCCGTACCCACTTCATTAGGGAGAATTTGCAAGAAGAAATTGCGGATACGCTAATTAATGAACGATAAAATTTAGAGTGGTATTTTTTAGTCAGAATTTTCACCTCATTTGCTAAATGAATCTATAAGCCTACCAGAGATTTTAATTTTTAGGTTTTTTTATAAATCATGTAATAGAAACACCACTTTAAATTTTATCGTTTTTGGCTTAACGTTGCTAGTTGCAAAACCTCACTATGAAGTATTTTGGCTTCGGCGTAGTTCGCAGTTTGGCGATTCAAACTGAGAACAGCGTGGCGTCCTCTTCAGGCGATTTGCTAGGGGGAATGTTTTCGTTTCGTCTTTGTCTTCATTATCGCATTATTTGGCATCTTTGTCAATTTTGTCAATTTCTACCCCCGTCAAAAATAGCAGGTGGCTTCATTAATCACCAATACTTTTAATTTTCCTTTTAAATTAGTTCCCAGTTTTCACAACAAACTCTTTGTTTTTCTGTGGTTTTTTAATAGTGCTGACGGTAAAAAATACCGTGGAATCAACACCGGCAAGAAACCATATGGAGTACGTTAAAATCGAAAGTAGAACGCCTGCATGTTCTTTGAGTTTACTGTAGGGTAGATGTCTCATTGCAGTAATCATAAAATCTGACACGTATATTAATAAAACATGATTAATTAAAAGCTGCAACACAAAGCTTAATTTAAATACGCCTGTGTTTTCGGATATTTTTATTTGTTCCAAATTTGTACAAACGCTACGTCTACCTTTATGGTTGCCAATGGCATCTGGGTTCCGGTAAATGAATGAATGAGTATGAACGACTAAAAATAAAAGTTAATGATGTAACACGTCTCGTTTTACGTAATAATTTAAAGATGATTATGCGGTTCTTAATTATAAGTACGGGTAAATTAGCAAAGCAAATCGGTTTTAGACTTTGCGAAAATTAAATTATTATTAGGCAACTAAAGTCTCCCACTTTGAAAATTAATTCGATTCGACCTAATGGTTTATAATAACCATTTTGTCGTGCTGTCGATTAGAATTTAACAAATTATAGAAAATTATATAAAATATAAAAGTTTTGTAATGAAAAGTTGATTGACTTAATAATTTGTTGTTAAATATTTTAATTGATTTTTAAAAAGTGAAGGCGATATGACTAATAGAACAGTTTTCAGAATAAAAATGGAATGAAAACAAATCGCCTTCTTCGATTACGCTAAAGATGATACGGTATTCTGGTAGATTTCGGAATAGAAATTTAGTAATTATTATTACTAGATACTCTCATTTTTCTTTGAGCATGATGATGACTATAAGGTATCCCGACGTTGTCACTCTTATATATTTGATAATCATGCAAAGGAAATAAGTTAGTAAAATAGATTATCATGAGAAATAATGATAAAGTAAGAATCAAGCAATAAAGAGCCCCCTCAAATATCAATAAACCATAACCATTAATCCTCATTTAACACTATCCATGTTCCTATTCAAATAAAAAACGCCCGGATACTGCCAGCTAAAAAGCTCAAATATCTAGGAGTTGTTATTGATGAAAGATTCCGCTTTGCTGCTCACATATCTTACGTCCTCCAAAGAGCCTTCCTTGCAATGCAAAGCTTATACGCTATCCTATTTCCACAACACAAACTGGTAGTTTATAATCAAATTATCAAGCCCGTTATGATTTATGCTGCACCAGTTTGGTGCAGCATATCAGACACACAGAAGGGCAGACTACAGCGGTTTCAAAACACTGCTTTAAGATGTGTTAAGTCATCTAGACGCTCTACAGTGATCGGCAACTTGCACCGACTCGCCGACACTGTAATGATGGGGGAACACATCTATAGCATATCTGATAAGTTCATCAGAACAAAAACTACCGTCTCTGTGTTAACCAGAGAGCTAACGCAGATTAGATACGAAAACGCTGTAATCCATATGCCTATCTATCATAGACTACCTGTTTATACCAAAAACTATATTCGTAATCCTTAAAAAACTGATATTCGTGAATTACCTTCTTCTCCAATCCAACTCCACATCTAAACTAATTCCAAAATCCCATGTCTGCTGTTTTACTGGCACACTTTTAACTTTGGCACATTCCATGTACATTCCTTGTCAGTAACTGACAGTTGTAGTAGCCAAAAGGAACCAATGTCACTATGTGATGGCATTTTATCCCTCTAGGGCAAGCATCAAATTGCATTCTCGTTACATCGTTGGACTCCATTGGATTATCACCTTTTTTAATGATTTTATTAGTTGGCAAAGAAGTCATTAACGCTAGAAAGCTTCAAAACATGTTTTAAAGCCATTTTATCCACAAAACCTAAAAATAATATTGAATATTCAATAACTATTAATTAATAAACAATAACACGACAAAATATAACCCCAAAATCTTTTAATTCGATTAGAATAGCATTTAGACACTTACCCTGTCAAAAAATGATGGAGGATTCAAATAGTTACCACACAATTTATCAAAATATCTAGGTAACCACTTTTATTTAACAGAAATTAAATAATAAACGAATAATTAAAAAGTCTTTATGGGCTTTTTACATAGAATGTCGATTTTTTAGGTAAAGGTTGTGCAGCTCCGCCTAGTCGTGACGTCAGGACAGAGGTAGTCTATTACGATTTTGACAAGAACTTGGCAACACATCACTCGACGCATTAATATTTCAGAATTGTTGTCGCACCGCCGCCGCCAAGCTCTTGTCTCGGTATGACCCGATGCCTGATCACGTGTGGCGTATAGAAAAATACACCCCGGCAGCACGACAGTGGAGTGAACCGCAAGTGACACGCCTTTGTTATTCAGCTTAAGCTTTGGGATTTTCTGATAGTAATTTGAACCTGCCAAGGAGAACAAAAAATTCAAGTTTTTCGAGCCTGGCAATGACTTCCTGGGACGCGTCCCATAGTAAATAACAATACTAAAATGCATGTCATATCAGCCTAGTGAAAACATGCGTGTAAATTAAAACTAAAACCTACACGTAACTTGTTCTCAGCCAAACAAAAGACATATAAAATACTATGTTTTTGGTTTAAGGCTTGTATCAGGTCAAATTTATATGTAACATAAATATAAACGTAACGGTCCTTTTGGCCGTTTACTTTTATAGAAATACACAACAGATGGAAGTCTATAATGCACCTGTATTCGAATAATCTTGGAAATAAAAATATCTAATTTAGATATTTACATGGGCTATAAACCATTAAAAATAAATATATTGGAAAAACTCTGTATTTGAATATCACAGGTATCGATAAAAAGAATGTTTTCTTTTTTGATAAAATTTGTTGTCCAAGTTTTCCGTATCATTATTACCATAATTCTGTTTTGTGAATGTGCCTTCGATAACACTACTTATTCAATATTGAATATTTATTTATATTTCTTTACTTTTATCAAAGAAAATAATAGCTACAGCTATTATTTTCTTTGCTTTTATTAATATCTCCAAATCAGAATTTATCGTATCTATACCCAGACATTAAAATTTATTATAATGTTGTTTATGTTTTAGTTAAGAACTTCCTTTTCGGAATCTTTTTCTAATAAATTAGTTATTTTTATTGTAGTATTTTCTTTGCCAATTTATATCTCTTTCGATCTTGAGAGGCCTTATTGTCTAAGTTTTTCAAGTTCGGTTGAGTCAAACCAAAATTATGGACACTTTTATCAGTAGACTTTCCCCCTCTCCTCCCGTCCTTTTTTTGCATCTTACAGCAAAGAGTGTTAAACTAAAAAGATGTAAAATTCTAGTAGAATTATCAGTGTAATATGTTTTTGATAGCTTTTATAGGGATATTTTCCAGAAAAATGTCTTCTTTTACAGGACCACAGCAATTACGCCCCCTAGAGGCAGAGTTAGGAACTTAAAAAATTATTTCCAACAATAATTTCTCTTGGCCACTTTCCTTATTAGGACTTATGACTGACTGACTGACTGATTCATCATCGCCGAGCCGGAACCGCTAAAGCTATAAATATGAATTTTGGCCAGTAGTTTTATTTTATGATGTAGAGACTCAATAAGAAGGGATTTTTCAAAATTCAACCCCTAGAGGGGTCATAAGGGGGTTGAAAGTTTGTATGAAGAAAAACTATTAGTTGGTCCTATTAACTTGTAACTCCAAAAAATAAATGATTAAACACGTGTTTTACAGTTTTTAATAAATCAACCCCTAAGGGGGTAAAATGGGGGTTCAAAGTTTGTAATGGAGTAAAATTGTTATACCGCGGATGAAGTCGCGGGCGCAAGCTAGTACTTTATATAATCTTTTTAGGTATATTGTTATTCTGCAAAAACAACTTATTGGGACAGGCTTCAAATAACCTAACTTTCTACCAGTTGTAAAAGTTTTACGTGTATGAGAGAGAAAGAAGGCAAGAGAGAAATAACATGAGAGACATAATTGATCTCTCCATTGTAAAATGGGTTTCTGTCATCATTCTAAATCAAATTGGATAGAATATAGCTTTTGGATTAATTATTTTTTGACAATTAAAACCATCGTTTGAGAGTTTAAAAGCTCTCATTGGCTCTACGTTTGTTCTTTTGTGTTGCACGAAACTGCACTAATCTGCACTGACTTTTTGCTTGAGTTGACATTTATTAAAATACTATTGTCATATTTCATTTGCTCAGGTAAGCGCCTAGTCAATTTAAGATTTTCCCTCGAAGTGACGTCATAACGTAGCATACCCTTGTAAGTCTATCGTGCGAATACCTTTAAAACCAGCAATAAAATAAAACAATCTGTCATTCTGACATTGAGTTTATTAACTTTATACTGATTGCATTCTATTTTTGTACTTAATTTGGCTTTCAAAATGGATAATTTCACAAATACTGTACCTCACTACAGTGTTGATATTAATAGGTTGAGAACAGTTGATAGCATGGAATTCACCAAAAGAAAACTAAGTATGTCTGTGCCACAAGAACATTCCGAGTAAGAAATAATAATATGCTAAAGATTTCTGAAGGAAAGAATGAGAATTGGTCAAGTGCGAATGGTTAGGGTTCTAAAAATGTACACTATTTCATAATGGACGAAATTCTATCAAAATTCTAGCATTTTTTTACTTATATCTTCTGTACATTTGGACTGATATATGACAATTTTTTTAAAGCACAATTTTTTGAAAAATGTTTTCGAATACAGATATTCGAAAACTAAGGATGTTTTCAAAACTTTTTTTTTGGAAATCAACTTTTCGAAGTTTTTTAACCACTTTTCGAACTTACAATTTCTTCAAGAAAACATCTTTTTAGAAAGTGTATTTTTTCAAACATTGTTTCCAAGAAGATTTCGAATATTCATATTAAACAAAACACTTTTTCAAAAGTAATTTTCTACAAAGCAACATAGCAGACATAAGGAAATGTAAACCTGACCGAACACAAGAACGGTTCGTTCTTCACGTCTTCATCCTGTAATATCTCTATGTTTTTGACTTAAGAGGGGGAAGCATTGGAGGTAGAAAATGGTGTAAAAACACAGTAACTGTAAAACCAAAATAAAAAGACCGTAACTGCAATGTACTTACTGCCTTTTTGCCAGTCATTTGCAGTTAATATTATTTGCGATAATATACCAAAACGCAGTAACTGCAGCAGTTGTGCAGTTACTGCCTTTCTAAGTTGTAACTTGCCATTGCTGTGTTAAATATCTTAGTAAGAAAAAAATTAAAAACTAAATAAAAACGCAGTAACTAAAATACCACAAAAAAACAGTAACTGTAGTGCAGTTGCTGAATTTGTTTGTAGTGAAGTAGACTTACTATGATTTTACGTTGTAAGTGTATAAGAGAGCCTGCAGTTACTGCATAAGCCCAGTCAAGACATGCCTGATCGATTTCACGGCATACTTTGAGGACGATTTTTCTTATCTTACGTTATTTGCCCATACTTAGACTTTCGGACACCCTGTATAAATCCTTTAATTTGTTATTGTTTTTATTAGAACAGGAATAGGGTCTCAATTCGTACTTGTGGACAATAGTAACCCTGAGTTCAGGACTGTCGGAATAATTGACAATAGACCAATGGAATGGCATTCTAAAGCTGTATTAGAACACATCGATCTGGATAACGATACAAAAAAAACGGAACAATTTCAAATATCTGAAAGACCTAGTGCCCTGCGACGCGGAGGCGAGAGAGAACAAAAACATGCTCGTGTAGTGGACACACTCTCGGAAGAAAAAGAAATTTCAGTCCAGCATTACGAAAAACCTATTAAGGAAAGAAAATCACAGGTATAATATGAGGTCGGGCATTTAAGGTAATAGTTTTCTGTTGGTTCTTCCCAGTTAGGATTCCAATATTTATTTTGGGAATATCCCATTTTGGAATTTCGGCTCCTAAAGTTAATTGTAATTAAAAGTCTTATTAATTCCCTAAAATTGCATAGTTTGTAACAGAGCTGGGCAGAGCTTGAGTGCTTTGTGCCTGCAAAAGTGACTCAAGCCCTCTGAGGGCTTGAAAGCCTTGGGCTTCAAGCTCTTTCCTATAGATGATTTAGGGGCTTGCTAAGTCAATTACTTTACAAAAGTGCTTTGTACTTTGCAATTGAAAAAAGGAATTCAAGCCCTTTGAATGTGCTTTAATTACTTTTACAGGACTTGAAGCACTTTTGAAAGCTTTTAAGTCCTTTTAAAGGGCTTGGGAGTTCATATCAAAGGGCGCAAGCCCTTTTGATATGATCTTAAACGACTTTAGCACCTGGTACCGAATGTAGCACCTGGTAACCCTAGCAGCGGCGTGCAGTGAAATTTCAAAGTTGTATATCTCTGTTCCTACTTACAGGAACCGTACCAAATTTAAGGGTTTTAATAGTGAGCCCACTTGGAATGTTTTGGTAAAGAAAAAAACATTCGCAAATTACAGCGAAAAAAGTTGAATTTTTGCATTGCTTCCACTGGGAAAAAAATGAACACGTTTAGGTATTTTATTTATTATTTTTTCTAAACAAATTTTACATCATTTTGTCGACAATTTTTAAATTTTAAGAGAAAAACATGTGTTTGTAGAAAGTTATAGTCATTTGAATTTTTTGAAACCTAAAATATTCCAAAAAAAATTAGTCTCCTCATACGCACGCACATGGAGGACCTGTCAAAGTATTTTTATAGACAGAATTATGCTTAGTTTAAGTACTTTGCACAAGGTAAATTTAATTTAAAATAGTATTTTGAAAAAACTCAAAAATATTTAAAAACTTTAACACCCTGTATCTTTGAAACAAAGCATCTGCGGATCCATGTCCATATGAACCTTTTGCCTTAGTTCCTTTCAAAGAATCGCCCTTTAGGCGTTGGCACATGTTTTTGAAACACCCTGTATATTGTATACAATTCAAGGAATTTTATGCAGTTTGTATGTCTAACTTGGTTATTAATATTAAGAAATTTAATTGGCATGTTATTTTATGTATTGATTAATATAGATGAAATATGAGTTTGTGTTTGTATAATCTAAAGATAATTTTTGTTAGTGTAGCAACGACAAAATAAAATTTTATGGAAAATGTATTTGTACTGGTACAATGAAAAATTTCAATGACATGTGCAAATAATTTTATAGAACATCTAAAAAAATGAACCGAATAAATTAAAATTAAAAGTGGACAAAAATAATCTTTTAGTGAACTTTCTTCGTCTTTTCTTCAGCATGAAAATATTCTTATTAAAAAATAAACTGTGTTTTAGGTCCATTTTTCTGAATCGAACATGGTTTTAAGAAGCTTAGAAAGAGTAGAGGAAATACTGGGCTTACAAACGTCAAGTTCAACCAGTAGTTTGCAAAAAGTACATAGCCTAAGTCATATCAAAGAAAAACCTTCATCTGAATCTGCCGAAGTAGTGAATGTATCCGAAAATATAATTTTTCTAGATACAGATCATCAAATTAGGGTTACACCCTCAGTTGATCAAATAGACGGGTGGGAGATTGAATCGGGATTCGCAATTTTTAAATCTTTAAATCCTGTTGCGTAAGTATTACACAATTTGAAAATTAAACACTCTTCAATTAGAATTAGCCCAGATAACAAGCAGCTTGTTTGACTCAAACACTTTGTGCAACCAGAGACGCGTATCTAATAAACCTAGAAAGCCTGGCCGAGGGACCATGTCAAAATGCAACTGGGTTGGCCTATGTGGACCCCACATGCACAGAACAAACTGCTATGCTATTTTCAATAATAGTATTATTCTTGACTACTCTCACTTTGAGTATATTAAAGTTAACACTGTTTCAACAAAACGTCATTGAAGTAACCAAAAAAAAAACATTGTTTTAAATATAGACTTATCATTAGAGTTAAAAAGTAGTCTTACCTCTTTGAAAACTATATTATCATTTTTTCAATTTCAAAAATACTATTGGAAACCAATAAATTACTATTATTCCTAGAGTATAGAATTATCACAACCCCACAAAAAAAAGTGTTCGGACTTGTGGGTCGGACATATGTATTCCCATGAATTTTTCGACGCTGAATCCGATCCCGAGCTCAGAAATGGCCCTCCACGTCTGGAAGTGGCCCCAGGGGCCAAAAATGGCCTCTATAGGGCCTGAAAGATGGATTCCGGGATGAGGCGAGGTCGAAGGTGCATGCTAAAGCCAAAGCCGGATTTGTGGTAGAAAAGTTTGTGGCCAACTGAAATTCCCCGTTTGGGACCGGGAAAATGACCCCTTAGGGGCCGGAAAATCGTGTTTCGGACGTCGCAATCGCAACAGTGGTATTTTTATGTACTCTCAAGTTCTGGAACTCAGACTGTGCTCGAAAAATTTATGGCCAACTGGAATTCCCCGTTTGGGACCGGGAAGATGACCCCTTAGCGGCCGGAAAATCGTGTTTCGGACGTCGCAATCGCAACAGTGGTAGTCCCATGAAAAAATACCCCTGATAGGGGTATTTTTTATGGGACATTTTTTGGACCGGGAAAATGACCCCTTAGGGGCCGGAAAATCGTTAACATCGTCGACAATCATGTTTCGGACGTCGCAATCGCAGCAGTGGTAGTCCCATGCCCCTGACAGTGGTACTTTTTCATGGGACTACCACTGTTGCGATTGCGACGTCCGAAACACGATTTTCCGGCCCCTAATAGGTCACTTTCCTGGTCCCAAACGGGGAATTCCAGTTGGCCATAAACTTTTCGAGCACAGTCTGAGTTCCAGCATTTGAGAGTACATAAAAATACCACTGTTGCGCTTGTGACGTCCGAAACACGATTTTCCGGGCCCTAAGGGGTCATTTTCCCGGTCCCAAACGGGGAATTTCAGTTGGCCATAAACTTTTCGACCACAAATCCGGCTTTGGCTTTAGCATGCACCTTCGACCTCGCCTCATCCCGGAATCCATCTTTCAGGCCCTATAGAGGCCATTTTTGGCTCCTGGGGCCACTTCCAGACGTGGAGGGCCATTTCTGAGCTCGAGATTGGATTCAGCGTCGAAAAATACATGAGAATACATATGTCCGACCCACAAGTCCGAACACTTTTTTTTGTGGGGTTGTGTTATTTAAGCTAAAACATTAAATTATTTGATGAGAATGTTCAAATATAATTGGGTGAAAAATAGTTATTTGCGGGCGGTGTGATTAAAATTAAAATATATTTTATTAAACGAACAAGAACTACAGTTTAAATAAAAAATCTAAAAACTAAGTGAATATAATCCTTATAATAATAATAATAATAATAATAATAATAATAATAATAATAATAATAATAATAATAATAATAATAATAGGTTTATTCAATAATTTATATTTATATCATGTTAATTAAAATAAACACTCCAATAAAACCTATAAGGTATTAGAGAAATAATAAAAAGTATTAATGCAATGAGTTCTGTTGTTGGCTGAAGTTTTACTTCTATTGCTCGCGGACACCCTTTGGAGAGGTTAAAATTATGCTGTTGGTATTTTGTTCGTTTAATAGTCGTTTAAGCTTTCAGCCTGTTTGTTTATTGCGTTAAAGTTACGCCAAAAATAATAGATCTTTTGCAATTCTGGGGACTGGAGTGTTTCAGTGTTTGTGTGGACTGGAGTGAACTTTAGTGTTTTATAGTATGTAAGTAAAATAAATCTAAAAAGCTTTGCAATAAAAGATTTTGACCTTGAAAAAACACATCAAGTTACTAATTACAGTTTTGAACAAGTTTGTTGTAAAACAATTATTAAAATAAATTGTGGGGAGGATTTGTTGATACGTAGCACTAAATGCTTAAGACAAGAAACCAGCCAGAATTAAAATATTCATGGATTTTATTTGAATGTCTCATTTTTCACCCAATTATTGTGTGTCTCATTTTTAGCCCACTTGACCCTAAACAGTTTGAAAAACAGAACACATTGTTTTCTTTTTGAAAAATGAGGCGGATTTTCTATGGAAGTGAATCCTTCGCATTTTATGGACTTAACTTTTAGATATTCCCCAAGTCGATCTAAAATGACGCCACAGTCAAGCGACATTTCCTATGAGAGACGTTTACAAGAACTGGAAGCAAAAGAACAACATGAATCCCTTTTTCTTGGAACACAAACTTGCATGGATTTTCTGGGCCATATAGAGTTTTCTGAATTATTTGTTAATAATACTATTGCTCAAGCCCGAGGTACACGTGATTTGATCCCTACGCTCCTCCCCTGATCTACTTCTGATTTTATTTATTAACGTTTGTCACATAAATTAATAAGATAAACATTTCTTTATCATTTGGGCAATCTTAAGCCTGAACCATTCTTTTGCTTAGCGAAGATTAAGTACCTCCAAGAATGAAATTATGAAAATGCTGGCTAAGTTACCAGCAAGATAAATCGGCTTATCCAGTAATTTTGTAAATTGTAAATTGTAATTTTAAAAAATGTCATAAAAAATGATGAAATGTCAAACTGAGGGTAAATACATAATCGCATTTTTGTAGAAACGCATTTAAGTCGAATTTTTCAATATGGAGATCCAAATAAAAAACCATCAAGAATAATAACTCCACCGAAAATGCCTACTCGTTTTTGGTCAGCCATTAAACATTTAACTAGAGAAGAGGGACTCTTTCTAATTGAAACATATATCGTTAAACACAGTTGGTTTGAAGAGGATTGGAAATATACGATTGCTTTCGAAGGAATTCAAAGTGATAAATCCAGCGATTATTTTTGTTATGAGGTACGAAGTAGTGTATTCAGAACAGATGTGGGAAGTACTTTTGTAATCGGTTAAAATAATTTATCCACGACTCGTCTATAATTTGATTATTATACATGAGTTTATGAAATAATAATAATATTCATTATTCACTAGTGAATAATGGTTTCATTATTCACCGCTTCCACGGATATCTCGATCCAAACTCCAAACAAGAGCTGTGCTCGATCCAAACCGGCTTGGAATGCGATTGTACGCACAAAATAAAAAACAAAGGTGGCTATGAAAACATTAGCTTCGTCACGTTGCGTTGTCGCGCTGTTGTGGTTACTTTAATTCCGAGTTTAATTCAAAACGTCAACATTTTTTAAAGTTGCGATAAACATATATTAATATTATCTAAATTTTTTTGATAGTCCTGGATAAAGTATAGTATTCTACTCGGATATAATGGCTGTTATATGCTCATTGAATAATATACTATTATTACATTGATTGTAATTAGTGGAGCTGGACAAAATATCGTTTTATTTACTGGTTTGCGGTGATATAAATAAAATAAATATATAAGGTTGTAAAGCTGAACAACGGGAAGTCAGTTCTACTAGTTGAGTACTTTTTCTCATTACCACAAAAATCATTTTCACAGTACGTTTAAATAAATTAATTAATTTGGAAAGCAAGTAAATCAAAGCAATAACAGAATAAAACACTAATTTGATTAACACCTAACAAACAATTTGACAGCCAAAGCTGTCAAAACCTAACTGTTCAACTAGAAAAAATAAATCTAGTCCATTTAAACCTTGTGACATAGACAGGTTTAAGTGTTGGCAAAATTCTACAGTTTGTACTAGATAAAACATACTTTCGAGTGTTTGGGAAAAAGAATGTCCTTGGTTGGCCAAAACCTACCCACAAGACGACAAGTGCTGAAACTCAATGGAAAATAATATTAGAAAGGAATCACGGGCATTTGTCGGTAAAACGCACAAAACAATGTGGTAAAAGGATGTATTGGGGAAAAATTCAGATTATAAAAATGTGTTCTATTAGTGAGGGTCTACGTGATGCGTTACTCTGACATCTTATTTAAGTGACAGTGTCAAATAATTCGTCTGTAACAAAGATAATAAGTTACATTTAGACTGAAGCACTAGCGGCGTACGAATTTATCTGACTGTCACTGTACAGAATGTACAGAATATCATGATGATTTTTTTTTTAACATTATTGGCAAATTACGATTAATCTTAAGACTTTCTAGTTTATCTATATCAAGTTGTATCTCTATACTTCTAATAAAACAAGGCATAACATGGAGTAATAATTTAACATGAACCGCTTTAAAAAATGCACTCTATACACCTTAACGGAACAATTTTTAGGCCAATTTTAGTCTTCCTACGAAACTATATCCAATTGCTCAAGTGACTGCAAGTCTCTATTTTCGCATAGAAGTCAGTAGAATAATTCCACCTCGGTGTCCCATTAAGGTGAGTGTTAAGATAAAGCTTTACTTATAATTAATTATTTTTATTGTTTTAGACAAGAAATACTGTTCTGTTATACACGGTGATTTTTTCATGCGTTACAAGGCGATATCTTTCTTCTTCTTTCTTCACCTGTTATTGGCCCTCGTCCATGGGACAGGTTGGCCAGCTCTCCACCCGGTCCGGCGCTTAACCAGAGCCCTAGCTACCCTTAGGGATGGCTTACACGTTACCCAGTTTGGGTGGTAATTCCCTTAGAATCTCCGATTTGTCGGGTATGTACCCTCGGAGATTCCGAATACAAACAATAACAATGATAAAAAATGACAAAACGTCAATGTTTTCGGTTTGGCACAGTTGAGGTTATGGAGTTTCCCGCCTCTGGTAGAGTCTATTGCGCATGACCTTTTCTTTAAGCCACACTTCCGCCCTACGCTCCTCCCACAACAAGACATGGCCGTCACATGTCCACCTTGTGTGGATGAAAAAACGCAGCACGAACAGGGATTTTAGGCCTCATCGCTCACCCCCCTTGGATTTGGTAAAGGCTCCCCTCAACAGGCCGTGGAGCTTCCCTTCGTATTCCGTCACAAAACACTCTACTCATCGCTTCTAGGTGATCTAACCCGAAATCTAACTATGTAGTCGACCGAGAGATGTTAACGCAACGGAAGCCAAAGGCAAACTCCCAAGGCGATATCTCGAAAACAGTTGAAAATATTTTTGTGAAATTTTGGTGACAACATTAAACATATTTTTAATATTTACCCCTTCTCTTTATTTTAAGGGGTGGGGGTAACTTTGGAATTTTAAATGGGATGATGTACAGGGATATCCAAATAAAAGTGAACAGGCCTTATAACTTTGAGTTCACGGTGACTAAAGTATTATTATCAACCTTGACATTAACTTTGACTTACCTACGAAGAAAATTTTAAAAGGTAGCAGGTATTTCGTTCGCAACCCGTTTAAAGTATATTTATGCGAAATAATTTTTAATTTGAAATATTTCAAAAACGATTGAAAAACCGCATAGGGTATGTTATACAAAATATGTCTAGAACTCCTCTTAGAATCCAAAAATATGAAAAAATTATGCCATCCAATTTAAAATAAGCTGTAAAATCGATGTTTTATACTATATTTTTTTTATTCGATGCTCAATTGTTTAGCTGATATATGAATGACTCATAAAAATCCCCAAAACTTTCACATTTGACATTTTCCCCATCTTTAAAAATAAAAAAGTGATAAGGCCTGTTCATTTTTATTTGGATATCTATGTACATCATCCCATTTAAAATTCCAAAGTTACCCCCTACCCCCTTAAGAGAAAGAGAAGGGGTAAATATCCACCAAACACCAAACCACCTAAATTTCATATAAATATTTTAAACACTTTTCGAGATATTGCGTTCTAACGCATGAAAAAATCACCAGAACAGTATTTTGTGTCTAAAACAATTTCGAATATACGTAAAAAACTACGTACCTATGTGTCCAAATTTTTTATTTTTTTTTGCTTTTTCGATTATTATCGAATTATGGATAACTAGAAGTTGTACTACTCGCAGTCTAAAGACTAAACCACGAATTCGCAAGCGAACAAAAATGGACAAACATAGGGCAGTTGGAGCTTTAGGAGTGGTAACTACGAGTATTGGCCTGGATGTAGATATGTAGTATGTAGGTACCAGACGGCTTGCGAGAGATGTTGGAATGAGTCAAAAATCAGTTTTGGCCATATTGCACGTGTACAATTTTCATCCATACCACTTTACACTCCACCAAGGGCTATATCGGCAAGATTTTGAAAATCGCGTTACATTTTGCAATTGTGTCTGTTGGGTAGAGGAATTCTTCTTTAGCCAAGATGGTACCAATCCACACATCCTCTGAAAGGGCTGGTGAAATCCATGTTTCCAGCAGCTCTGGAGTCGGATTCACCCAGTACACCTACGGTGCATGGTACTTAGGCCTCAGTCTTCGGTCAGAAGATAAAAAAAAACAAATGCAAGAAAATAACAGGTTTGTTATTTTTTTTTTTGGCGAAGCTGCTTTTCATAATTGTGGACAGGTAGGATTTTAAGACGTCCCTTATTAGTTAAAATTTAATTTTTTTTTATTTGGTTGTTTTCTTTAGGTAAATAGACACAATATGCACTACTGGGCGTCGGAAAATCCCTACTGGATAAGAACTCTGCCAAATCAACATCCTTGGTCAGTTAATGTCTGGTGTGGGATAATCGAGGATATACTTATTGGTCCGCATTTTTTTAAAGGACATAGATGCACACAGATTTTTTTAAAAAGCAATTACTCCAATTGATAAACCAAAACATATAATCCTGGCATGTGGTTTCAACGGGACAGAGGTCCACCCCATTATGCAATACAGGCCCGTTATCATTTGAATGAAATATTTGAAAGCAGGTGGATTGGATGAGCTGGTCCGGTCAACTAGCCTGCTAGGTCCCCGGAATTGACCCCGCTTGACTTTTTCTTGTGGGGTTTTATAAAGGATGAAGTGAGGGCGACTGCACCTATACTTTTGGATGATACGATGAAGACCGAATCCGCTTTGCCTGCTTATTAGTGACACCTGAAATGTTATAACGGGTACAAAATTCATTTAGAAAAATAGTAAGAAAGTCTTAAGAAGTTGAAGGGGGCATTTTGAACAACTTCTCAAGCATGACAAACTATAAATAGGTTGAACTTAAATGGTAAATTTTTTTTATTCCAAATAAATGATAATTCCGTGATCAAATTAAAGAAAATTGTACACATAGGTAGTTTTTTACGTACAATCAAATTTTATAAACAAAAATGATGCTAAATAACACGATAATGAAGAACAAGACACAACGAAAACATTCCCGTTATTATAGTAGATAGTAATTCGGCTGAAGAGGAGGCAGCGTTCGTAATCTGAGTCGCCAATAATTCCATTTTCTTTAAAAAAAAAGTCAAAATATGGAAAATTAAGTTGACAACATTACCTTTTCTTTGTATATTCAGTATGTTGGCAACATTTTTATTTTAAATATTTGACAAGAAATGCATGGTTATACAATAATGTCACTCTTTGTCACATATAAGTTTCTACGTCTTTATTTGTCATATACTGAAAACATGAGATAGCTACATTGTTGCAGGTAATAAAAGGACTTTCAATGAATCAACGGAAATGTTGCCAATGAATAAAATTATGACACTGATACCAAACAAATACCAATCAAACATTTTTACAAACTTTTTATAATATTATTATGTAAATACGTATCTATATTTTAATTTTTTAGGTTAGATTTAAAATTGAAGGGTCACGCCTTGTTATCGATCCGGACAAATTTATTCTAAGTGATAGCACTTTGTTGAGAGTACTGGATGCTAAACTAAAAATTTTTAAGTCATATGCTATATAACATTTCTTAAATACATATATTTTATATAATGTAGACGTTATACAATAGACATATTATATTTTGTAGGACATCAAAAATAAATAACAATAATAATAACGTTATTTTTTTTTCTATGAGTGTGCGGAAAGTAACTACTTCCCGCACTTATATTCGTGCCGAAAGTTGCACTTTTCCGCACTAGTCCTGAAAATATTTTCAGCACTGGTGGTGAGAGTTTTTCAGCACTGACGCGGGAAACAATATAAAGTCAGTTGCACGGTTCTAGAGCTACGACGACTGAAGAGACAGGGGAGGAAATTCGCTATTGTTGAAGGTCATTCATGTGGAACGTTTCGAACCGAGCCATACTTCCCGTATGTATTAAAATAGCGAAAATGGCTGGGCGATTGGAATCCCACCAAAGCGACGCGACGGCCGCGATCAGCTTGGCTTGGAATTGGCCATTTGTCCCCCCTGTCTCTTCAGTCGTCGTAGCTCTAGAACCGTGCAACTGACTTTACACTCACAGACATTAAATTTGATCCATCCAAAATTTTGATCCAATTTAATGTGTGATAACTTTTTTTCCGTAGTTCGATTTAAATGATTTTTGTTTTAAATTGTAGATAAATGTATTGGTTTTAATTAATTGCTTTCAATTTTCTAAAAAACAGAATACATGTTGAAATATACAGGAAAATAAAAATGTATGTTTGTGACTTAAGTTTGTAACACCCTGTGAAGTAATTTTGCAATCTTAACTCTACTGAATATACTTTTCTGTGGAGTCTGATTTATTCGTAACATTTTGCTTTTTGATTCACCTCTATATCTGTCTCCGTTCCAGAGATATGAATTTTTAAAGAAAACACTTCACATTTGATCCAAAGTCTTTAATTTTAATTATTGTAACTTAAAACTAAGGGTGGTATGGCTTCGTAAATAAGCCACATCTTGACAGTGTCTATGGTGTTTAAATTGTAAAGTTTCAGCTGGACATTATGGTTCTTTCGCCTAGTGATGCAGCAAGAGCAGTGGCTTTAGTAAATGATGGAAGGTCGCGGTATGCTGCTAGAGTACTGGGAAGTACAAGATCTAGCGTTCAGAGAGCCGTGGAACGTTTTAATGAAACCGGCAATTTTTCGAGAAGAATAGGATCTGGCAGAAAACGATGTGCAATTGCCCAAGATGATCGTTTTTTAACTCTAAATGTGTTAAGCCATAGAAATACCACTGCTCTTATGGCAAGAAATCGTTTGGAAAAGGTACGACAGATAAACATAAATGAAACTGTTCGGAGACGATTAAAGGAGGTGAGTTTACGTGCTAGACAACCCGCAACTGGTCCAGAGTTGACTAGAAATTATAGGACAGGACGTCTCCGATTTGATAGGGAATGGAGTTTGACTGGTTGGATTTTATTTTCCAACGAGTCAAGGTTCTGCCTAAGGTGATGGCTCTGTAATAGTATGGGGTGGCATAAATATGGAAGCTCGAACTGACTTGGTAATGGTTGATGGGGGAACAATGGCGGCTGATCGATATATTCGTAGCATTTTAGAAACATCATTCCTTTTGTTTCCTTTATAGGAAACAACTTTATGTTGATGCAAGATAACGCTCGTCCTCACATTACAAAAATTATTACCGAATACTTAGACGACGTGAAGTACGAAAAATTAACTGACCACCACGTAGCCCAGCAGCCCAGACCTTAATCCCACAGAGCATGTCTGGGACATGATGGGCAGAAAGATTCAGAGCCGAGTTGCGGCTACAAGTAACCCGGAAGAATTAAAAGAAGCAGTCCGCCAAGAATGGGATCTAAGTCAGAGCAAATTGATTAAAATCAGATTCGACTCCTCATTCAAGGAATGCCAAGGTGTATGGGGCAGTTATTAGTGCTCGGGGAGGGGGGAGGGATACCCGCTTTGATGTTTCCAGTGCTTAATATTGTTTTGTTCTTTATCTTATGACTATTAAAAAATCATTGTCGTAAGGTACCATACAACATTTTACCCATCGAATACTGAACCCATAGAATAAAAACACGTTTTAGCTTTTTGACTAAAGTATACCACTATCGCATTTTCAGTAAAGTTTACTACATGCTTTTCTGATAACCACTCTTTAAAAGTTTACTATGCTGCTTCGTATAACTTTCTTGACTTTTCTGGTAGTAAATTGACTACCACAGCATTTGCTGCTTCAGTAATTCCTTGATGTTATTCTATATAGAAAACTAAACTCCATATTTTCCACAAACGAAACTCTGTTTATCTAATTTTGACAGTGGTTTATTTAAATTTTAGCAGTTGTCAAGGACTTTTTTTCAACTGATCAAAGACCGCTAATAATTTTAAAATCAATAAATATTAATGAAATAAGGTTTAACCAACCTTAGGAAAAATCAAGCATTTTTTCCCTTGATGTATAATGTACTTTAAATGTCAGAAACTCAGTGGTGGATTTAGGGGGGCGCAGGGGGCGGAGGTACACGAACACCGTCACCCCTACGAAAAGGTAGAAAACAATAATATAAGGGTTACGAAAAATGAGTGCTTTTTTAAAAATAAAAGCATTAAAATATTTTTAGGAGCTTTTTTTGTCATAATTGGCAAATTATCATAATCTCAAGACTCCCAAATTTACTATGTCAGTTTTACTTCTATTCTTATAATGGAACAGGGCCTGACATGGGATTAACAATTAAACATACAAAATCCTATGGTCCGCCAGTGGCGGTTCCTGGAATTCCAGATTGTCGGATCTCAGTTCTAACGCAGGGGACCCACACCAAGTTATGTAATGTTACTGTTGGGTACTCTACAATCATGTTCGTGAAAAAATATTTAATTTTGAAATTTGCGAAAAAAAGTTAATTTCTTGGGCCGCTTCACCTGAGATCTGAGAAAGCTCTGAAGAAAATTTTACTCAGCATATTTTTTCATAAAGTATATCAAATTGTATCGACAAATTCCAAATTTCGTGAAAATATTCTAATTTTCCTTAAAGAAATGACATTTTAAATTATTTCTTGGACAAAATATTTTAGGGTAAAAATTTTAAAAACTAATTAATTTCAAGATATTAGACGTAATTCAATGAAATTTGAATTTTATCGATAAAATCTGATAAAATTTATCAAAAAACCTTGGAAGTAATTTTTTTTTCAGAACTTTCTCAGATCTCAGGTGAAGCGGCCCAAAAAATTAACTCTTTTTCGCAAATTTTAAAATTGGTGGCCCGCTTTAAAAAATGAACTCTATAAAAATAGATCTTTTTCGACTACATTTAATAATAAATAATGTATTTGGTTATAAAATCAGGGTGTAAAACACGCTCAAGTCTTTTAGAGTATTGAAGACCTTTATGAAATGCAATTTCCAAAGGTAAACAAACCACTGTTGCCAAGGCAACGGCAACGGTTAAAATGCTGTACATTTTCAAAGATACCAATATCAAAGGCATCAGGTTGTTTGTAATAATTATTATTTAAACGCCTTATCTATAATTTATTGGCTTTTGTTTTGATTTTTTTATAAAAGCTTCAAAACAATAATGCCATGACGTTCACTTAATAATCGATTTTCTTGTTAGCAACAGAATGTTTATGTTTTTTAGTATTATATTTGTTAATTACATTTCAAACACGTTACGTAAATTAAGATCAAAAATAGCTGGCTTTTCAAAACGGTACCGCCCATTATTTAAAGAAAACAACTATTTTATGCTTCAGGATTTTTTAAATTTCTCGGTGGTATACCTATGTATATATGCCTGTAATAAAATCTGGATAACCAAATGTCATCACTTTCTAGATATAGGTAGGTGCTGCGCGACAGAGAATAAATGTTCTTCTCACACAGCACCTCCAGAAGGCTATGCTTTATACCAGTGCCAGCTGTCGTCATTATTTTAGTCATTTGTCCTCTAGTACTGACCGTTTTATGACTATTTCCCTTGCATATGAAAAATAGAAGGAAAATAGTCAAAATATCAGCGACTGTTTGCTCGCTAGCCAGGGAAATGTTTGAAAACATTTCCCTGCAGGTGGCCATCTTATTTGCAGATATCAGCTAATTTTTAGCGGGGAAGAATGGCTCACTTGATGACAAAATTGACAAAGATGCCAAATAACGCGATGATGAAGACAAAGACGAAGCGAAAACATTCCCCGTTATAGTATCTAGTTAGAAAATCCGCTGAAGAGGATGCCACGTTCTTAGTTTGAGTCGTAATCAAAAATTTGTTGCTTGCTAAGAGTAAACGTATTCTTTGGAAAATATAAGAATATCTGTTGAAAACAGCATTTTATTAAATACCAAGAAGTCGAAGGAATATATGGAGCAGGCGCGGCCCGTCCATAAGGTTATTTGGTCAATGACCCACTTCAAATTTTCAATGATCTACCTAATAATTTATTTTCTTTATTTTTTAAAACCGAAAAATAATCTTTTCTTTCAAAAAAGTGCAAATTCCATGCGAAAACTCCCCAAGAAAGAATCAAGCCACCGTATACAACGGTGATCAAGCCAAGCTTGCTCCGGACTCTCCGTATTTTAAATTGACCTCATAGCTGTATATTGACTACATAAAATGCATTAAAGCTAAGAGAGAAACAAACATACGCGCTTGAGGAAGTTAAAAAGAGACACAATTTGTCGACGGCCCACCACTGTAAGATAGACCACGGTGGAATGTTGTGAGTCAGGCTAAGGACCATAAACGTTAAGATAATAGGCATGCCTATAAATAAATAAGGCCAATTTAAAAATAGCAATTTATCTTACCCATTCGATTAAAAATAAATTTAAATACATAAACAAATTCGCGGGGTGGTCCTTTACAAATAATATATATGTTTTTTATGTTTTTCTTAGAATTACAAATTTGCGTCATTTATCACCAAAGTAGATTTGTTTTATTTTAATAACAATGGGCTTAATCGGTTGACAATAATACGGCTAAAGAAAAAAGATATACAAAAACATGATAACCATTGGTGATAACGAGATTTATTGGCGACGTTTTGTCACCCTCCATGACCTACGCATACTCCCATTAATGCCAAATAACGAAAAGAGAACGAAAACAAAAGTGGTGTGACATGTGACTTAGAGATAATGCCGATAGTAAAAAACAATATTGTTGACTCGGTATCTTGGGAGGTTTTTCTTGCCGTCAGCACATGTCATGGTAGGGGTCAACACATTCTGATGAAGCTGGTTGGTTACGATAACAATTGAAATACTTAACATTTGTTATATCTAAAATTATTGTTTTCTTTTAATTAATATGATTTATGAGTACGTTTGAACCGCGAAAATCCAATCGATTTTTCCCGATCCAATAATCTCTTTCATAATGGGCTATTTTACAAATTTTAATTGTGGAAATACTGCTATACACTGCTAGAAAACTGACTGAAATAAAATAAAACTTTCCGTATTCTTCCTTTTTAATATTTTAAAGTTTTTTTTGGAGAGAATAATAAACAAAATTATCCTTCAAATCATCGCACCAGGTTTACTTGCATCACAACATCCGTGTAAATGCGGACAATGTCGGTACGACTTTTTTTAATTTATAGGTTAGTTCTTAAATTCAGCAAACAGATCCGTCTTTCTCCAAGATGACGGCGCGAGCCGATGCGCGTGAAAGCCAAATTTTTTTTTTATATCTGCCCAAAAGGTCGATATTTTTTCATTAATGTCAGTGTACGAAGTTTGCCCTTTTTTGGCAGCAGTTCATTTTTGTTTGTGTTCACTAGGGTGAACAACATTTCGTGCAACTCTCACATCAGGCATGAAAACTCAAACATTAAAAAACAATATAAATATCAAATTTTAAATACATAGAAAAACACTAGTACTAGTTACTATTGTTCACAATATTAACACACCCCCTGCATGAGCATGACCCAATATTTATACTAGATGAAGTTAACCCGCTTCTTGATCCGGCGTCTGCGACATCAATCATTTTTGAAGAAGACAGAATAACATTTGGCCTCGGATCTGACAGGTTAAAATCTAATATTTTATTTGAAATTTTCACTTTGTTTTCTACCGAATCTGTGGACTTCCATCCTCCATGTCTTTTGATGCTACATATATCAGCCCCTGCATCAGCAAGTAACTGAGGTTTTGCGGGAAAAATGCCTAGTGTTACTTTCAGCATTTGGCAAATTAAGGTATTTTTCTATTAAACTAGGTATCTCTCCTATTTAATTTATCCAAACACCTTGATTGATGCACTGTCCCTTCTTATATTTAACAAAGAAATGTCTTGAAGACACGTGCAATATATTTTTGGTACAGTTCAATGAAACTTAAATTTGAAACAGTAAAAGTGCGTTTCGTATTGGGTAGTGTTACAATTAAAATCGATTCTACATCTTCTATATCATCAATAAAATTGTTAATATCATTATTTCATCACCCCTAGAAAAGCCCATAATCAAAAGTCTAAAACAGAAATTAAAATAAAAAGTTCCTAGTGACAGAAATTTTTTTTTCAGTTGTTTACCGTTATGTTCAAATAATCTTCGTCATCAGCATCGCTCATAAAACAGATTATTTATTATTTTGTTAAAATTTGTGACTTCTTAGGGCCGTATCCAACTGATTTTTTCTTCAAATATGGAATAAGTTTCTTAAATTTTCTTATACTTATCTACATAACGTAAGATGAAAAAAAACTTCTTCAAAGTATGCCGTGGAACCAATCATGCATGTCTTGAATTATTACACTTGAAAGGTAACATAGGTAAACGGCATAGGTGAATGAAATTTATATTTTTAAGAAAATTACATTATTGTCATTGCATAATACATAATTTAAAAAAACATACAACAAAGTACCTGAAAATTATAAATTTAAACTAAATGAGAGACGTGTCCGTCCACCTTTTACTTCCAAACATGTTCTCATTCTTCTTTTTACTGCATCAAAAACACTGGTGAGCACTTGGCACTTGGCCCGCAGGTCTTCTAAATTTTCACAAGGGGTTTTAAAAACCGAGTTTTTAATGTGTGGCCATATGACATTTCCATCCCCTTTTTCTTCCTTGATATTAGCAGTGGCAGGATATTGCCATGGGTATCACCTTCCAGGTGAATACTAATGCTACACCATTAGGATATGGTTTGGGATCGGTAGGTGAACACTACCGATTTTTTATGTTCTTATATACTTTTCCAGTTTTTATTGAACTAAAAACCTTTACATTAGTGACCCCATAGATTCAACTTAACCCCAGCCTGCGTCACTGACAAATAACAAATGATTATATTTAGCAGAATATTCTCGTGCCTCTGTAACAATAAAATGGTTGATAAGATTTTTTAAAACAAAGTTTATTCTAGTAAATTCATTTAAAAACAAATTAAACTGGCATTATTTAAATTTAAATTATCGGGGGTAATACCATAAGAGCTCAGATTTAGCCGGATATTCTTTATGCTTTTTTTAGAATACTTACTTTCTGGAAATTTAACGAGAGCTGCTTCGACAAAATTTTGTCGAACAGATCGAGTTAAATTGCCTGAAAGTACGTATGAGAAAACAAGCAAAAAAATATCAGGCTCAAAATCTGAGCTCGAATGGTATTTGGTAAGACAATTCCATGAATAATTGGTTCCAAATTGACGATTGACTTTTCTTTGTATTTTTAGGAATACAATTTTCTATTTCTCTTTCTATCTGTGCGTCGCAGGTATTTCCGAATCGGGACATGATAAAAACTACTTCTGACAACGTAATCTTTCAATCTGACGTACCGGACGCTTTAACAAATAAGTTGCAATTGTTACCATGGTAATGTACCTAGTTGAAATTTATCCAAGTTTTTTATCCAGTTGCATTTCTGTTCCTTCCCTTTTAGCCGATAGCAAACTACGATTTTTGTGTTTTCTAATAGGATTATTTATACATGAGTGGAATTGTCGGGGATAATACCACGAGAGCTTAAAAATTACCGATAATTTTTCACGATTGCGTGTTTTCTATAATTTCACGAGTCCGCAGGACGAGTGAAATTTGCAAAGAAAACGCGTAAGAGTGAAAAATTATCAGTAATTTTAAAGCTCGAGTGGTATTTAGGGGATTATTTCACGAATGAAAACACAAATTAATATGACAACCAAGAAAATGACAGGAAAAAATTATCGGTGTAAATTTTCTTAATTGACGTAAAAAAATTATCGCTGTAATTTTAAAAAACTTCACTCATCTTACGGGACTTTTAACACATGAGTGAAATAATCAAGAAAAATATTTTTTTCTCTTATTTTTATTACAAGCTTTTATTTAACGTCACATGTTAGTACCTAAAGTCAAATTTGGGAATGATCTCGCGAAACTTTTGACAAATAATGTGTCGATCATGGATTTATTAGGACTGGATACGGGATGATTTCACATTCTTTGAAGCAAAAACAAACCATTCTAAACGACACTGTAAACACAATTTGTAAACATTGGCCACATCTTATTTTACCTTGTATTTTTGTACAAAAATACGTTAGAAGCATCACAAGATTTACTAAAAGTAATAAAAGCCCCAAAATATTGTATTTTTCTGCTAAATAGTAATAAATTTAAGTTAAATAGGTTTTATTATTTATAGGTTATGTTATGTTAGGTTATTTCTAAAGGCGTTTATTTAAAGTCGCTCTGAGTCATTTATAAATCTATATAAATCTATACGTCGCACTTTTTCTTTTCTAGTTCATTAGACAAAGACGTACGTGTAACCGAGCGTTCGCAGACGTTTTTCCTAAGCACCCAGCAGACAACAACACTTCTGAGCTCCAACACTCCAATGCTATTTTATCTCTTTCTACTACCATTCTTGATTCAATTACGTAGAAATTCGTAGTCTTGTCTATGTTCGTAGTTCGTAAACTGCTCTCTCAAGAGAATATCAAACAACAAAATATTTATATTATATAAGGCTTCACGTTCGATACGCTCACAGTATACGGATATCGAATCCATATTATAATAGATCCATGGTGTCGATAATGTCATATCTGTCTAAATCTAGTTTGTTTAACTGTTGGAAGGTTGACGGCAAATTTAAATATTTTAAACAAATGGTATGGATGAGGTTGACAAAAGTACAAATGGACCAAATTTTTAATGATAGAAAAAAAAAACAATCCCTAATAAAAGTGTTTGCTTGCCGAAAAGAACAAAAAAGCGAACAAGACTGGTCAGAAATACAAAAATCATAAATTGAGCTTAAAACTAGGGGAATGTTAAAGTTACCATATCACGTGACCAATGTCACACACCTTTTTGTCATTTTTTCAAAAACGAGCTAATATAAAAATCCATCTATATGTTTAGGTTTAGGTTAAATATTGCAATCAAAATTTCGACTAGTTTTAATTAAGCTAGAGCTTTGAAATTTTGCACACCTGTATAAATCCCGTGACAATAATCTAATATTGTTTTAAATCCAATATGGCGCACGCTCCAAGATGGCGGATTACATTTTTCTTCACAATCCCCTTGATATGGTTTTACAAGAGTTTGCCGAGTAGATCACGATAAGCTCTGTGACGACATTCTAAATCCAACATGGCGGACGCCACAAGATGGCGGATTACCTTTTTCTCACAACCCCCTTGATACGGGTATCATTAAAGGGTTTTAAGAGTAGAATACAATAAGCTACTGACGTCATTTGAAACCCAGTATGGCGGACGCGAACAGATGGTGGATTACATTTTTCTTTACAATTCCCTTGATATGGATATCAAATAATAGGGGTTGTTTGACTAGTAGAATGCGATAACAGGTAAAATGCCATGTTATAATGATGCATTATCAGAAATGCATTGGTTACGGCGTAACTAAAAATTTGAAAATAAAATCCTATGTAAAAATTGCTTTTTAAAAACAAGCTTTTATTATTTAGATGCACTAAGACGAAAAAAATAAGTAGATCTAGTTTTTTCATTGGGGCGGTACTGAATGCTATTTATTCGTAAACGTAGTTCACGTGGATGTATCCTTATACACGTAGTATCAATGTTATCGCTGAAACAGATATAATATATTGTATTAAATTTATTTTCTTAAAAGCTGCTCGCGTGAATATAAAAAAAAATACATACTTAGTTAGGTACTTACGTATAAATAGCATTCAGCATTGCCCCAATGAAGAAACTATACAATTTTTTGCTTTCGTTTTAGTGCATCTAAATAGTAAAACCTTGTTTTTAAAAAGATTTTATTATAATTGCAGTCTCGAGTTGCACATAATATACCACTTACCACTACAGCTTTCTATCTAAGCCGATATTTGATTGATACTCTCGTTGTTGATTTTTAGTTTGATCTTATTTGTTGTCAGTTAAGTTATTATTGTGGCCGTGACAGTAAAAAGAAGCTTATTGTCAATGAATAATAATTGTAAAACAGGAAATTTGTTTCATATTTCGGCCATCCGGTACAGTTGGTGTCAGAAATGGGATAAAGAAAAAACATCGTGGCTGTGTTTCAAAAGATCTTCCATCCTAGACACCTAAACTTGATTCAGTGTATGGAAGGACAGGTGTTCTTTTATAAACAATACCTACCATAGCACTTCAGTAAGATAACTGGATAGATCAACATTAATTTAAGGGAAAGAAGTTTATTAGGAGAAGCTCAGGATTTTTAGGCGTTGCGAAAACAATTAAGCAGGAACGTCATATAAAGTTGGAAATAGACGAAGTCGAAGGAGATGAAAAATGAAACCAAAAAATAGCAAAATGACAGAAATGTTACAAACTTATAAATGCTCCTCTTATAGTTTGGCCAGGACATACATGTATTTTTTAAAATTTTTCGACCTTTAAGTGCACCTGCTGTTTAAAAAAAAAGTCATTTATATTAAACTTAAACTCAATACTGGATTTACTGTTTATACATCTCTTAAGAAAGCAATGATATCCATTTAATATCCACCCTACTTCAAGTGTTAAGTTTATCTTATAGCAAATAACATTTGTTTGATTAAGGTACTTTTTTAAATGTTGGTACTTATACAAAATAAATAGAATTGGAACGTACGCTCCTTTATTAAATAAAGTCTGTAAACATTTGTTTTTGTAAAGTCCTCTTTAAAAATTGGAAAAGTTAAAAAGCCTATATTTTTGCCATAGTTAAAAATCTTTATATATAATACACCACCAGCGTTGTTGAGAACAACGGCACAAGTGATATAATTTTACGGGTGCGGTTGATATTAATGAAAGATGGTTGCTTAGCAATTTCACGAACGGCATTGTTAAAAAAATCGCGAACCGGAGGTGGGCGATAGCATCAAACATTTCACGAAAAAGTAGCACAGCATTGCGAAAACCGCTACCCTGCCAAAGTGTCGAAAATTGGACAACATGTACAGTTATGATAAACTATAAGGTTCCTGTTGTCAACATTCTGACTGTGATAAGCAACATTAGCGAAATTTGAACAATTCAGAAATTGGGGTTTCTGTTTCATTGATATTCCTCATGTGATTCACTATTTTCGAATGATGCTCTGAATCCATTTGGAGGTAGGGTTTGACTGAGCATTTGCATGTCCTGGTAGCTTTATCAGCTGCTGTTCCTCAACTCCTTTTCTCGCAATACTGGTATGGTTACTTACAACCGATAATTTCTTTGGTCACAAAAGGTCATAAATTAATACCATATATATGTAAATAACTCTTCATCTTTACACTGTTAATGGGAGCCGTTTTTTGTACAGGTTCCAAAGAATCTTGACCAAAACGTGACATTTTAAACACCGACCGATTAACGATAACGTGGCATCCACTAGCTTCTGGACTAATTATTTGTTGATATTAATTAAAACCATGGTAACCAAATTACTTCGTAAGATATGTCATGCGAACAGGCCTCAAAAATGGCCGATCTGGGTGGATCCCTTATTGCTACGTTGCCATACTGCAGGTTTTAGGCTCGGTTTTAGACAATGTTTTAAATTTCCCACATCATGTTTAATACTTTTAGCAGCGTAAGTTTGGTAAACCAAGTGGAGGGGCGCAATTTGCATGTTGATTTACTTCAGACTGACGTTGATGTCAATAGGTTTGTTTGTTATTGTTGTATCTAGTAGTGGTAGATCATTGGATATGTGTGTTGAATTTTTGCTGCGCACGGTTTTAGAGAAAAAGTAAAAATAAAAATTTTGATTTCTTTAGTGAATTATATTTATCTCTGGGACGCCATTGCTCCTCTTAAGGATCGTAAACATATACTTCAGTATAAACAAGTCATTAGCGGTTTATTGGTTATAAGATGCATAGAAATGTTTTCGATATTATATAATACTATCAATTTAATTTGTTATGGTATATGTAAAAAATAAGAAATTTTTCCGTATCCTGATTTACTTCGGTGATAGCACCAATTCACCAGTATCATTACGCGGTATAACTTTACATATTATAATAATTATTATTTTTCCACCGATCTTTTAAAAATTTTGAAAATTTCTAACACGATTTCGTGTAGAAAAATCAATATAACAATATATCTAGTCGTTGTTTGGCAACAAAAGTAACCGTTAAGAAAAATTTATTTATCGATAACAATTAATGTTAGCCGCTTATTTTTAAAAGTAACCTTTTTAAAAACGCGAACAAAGGGATTCGCTGGTGACTCGAAACAAAACCCATTCGCAATATTATAGCATATTTCAATAATTACACAGCCCCACAAAAAAAAATTTGGTACTCCTATCGAGACAACTATATCCCTATGTAATTTTCGACGCTGAATCCGAATCCGATGTCAAAAAAAATCGTACACCCCCAAAATCAACCCCTAGCGCTAAAAAACACCTCAGCAGGGTAAAAATGACAACACTCTACGAATAGTCTTAAATCTCAATAAATCGAAGTAAATATAAACATTCAAGTATATAACGCATAAATACAGAGTTAACACTACTTTCCATTGAAAATCACCCCCACGAGTGGGTGAAATCTACCCCTCATACAACAAGAAACTTAAAAAATACAGTGATTGCAAAAAAATCTTACGATGCCCATTTTTTTTGCTAGGAGTGAGTAACTGCATTAGTTCCGATGCGATGCTCAAAATCTACCCCCACAGAGGGGCGGAAACCACCCCACAGAGGGGCGGAAACCACCCCTAGACTAAAATTGCAAGGAAAATCGGGCAAAAAACTTTGTCATCGTTCTATTTTAATCGATGCTAAAATTGGCTAAAGATATGCAGCACTGCAGTTTGGAGGTGAATACTTACACATTGCACCAAAGTCATTCAGTGACATCCCCATGAGAGGGTGAAAATTACTCCTCATATAATTATATCATAAATTCAAAAAATAGTTGCAGTACCTTTTAGAAAAGCTCAAAACATCTGCATTTTTTTATTTAAGAAGAATCTTTGACAACGTACTTGAAAAGTACCCATATTATGAAGTAGCAAGAATTTACCCATAGTCTTAATTCAATTAAATTTATTCTTCCTTTTTGTAATATCTTTTGGATTTCTTTTCGAATGATCTTCTGACCGACTGCCGTTTATGCTTTTCAGACGTCTCTCTTTTTAAGGACCAACAGCAACTGAAATTTAAATTTAGGGGTGGTTTTCGTCACTTTATGGGGGTAGTTTTTGAGCATCGCATCGAGGCTAATTCAGTTACATACTGTTTCTAAAATAACTGGGCATAAGCTTTTTTTGCAATCACTACAGTTTTTTTAAATTTCCTGTTGTGTGAGGGGTAGTTTCACCCTCGCATGGGGGTGATTTTCAATGGAAAGTGGTGTTAACTCTGTTTATATTTAATTCGATTTATTGAGATTTAAGACTATTCGTGGAGCGTTAAGTCATTTTTACCCTGTTTATGGAGTGTTTTTTAGCGCTAGGGGTTGATTTTGGGGGTGTACGATTTTTTTTTTGACCTCGGATTCGGATTCAGCGTCGAAAATTACATAGGGATATAGTTGTCTTGATAGCAGTTCCAAAAAAAAATAATTTTGTAGGGCTGTGTAATTATATGAGGAGTAATTTTCACCCTCTCATGGGGATGTCACTAAATGACTTTGGTGCAATGTGTAAGTATTCACCTCCAAACTGCAGTGCTGCATATCTTTAGCCAATTTTAGCATCGATTAAAATAGAACGATGACAAAGTTTTTTGCCCGATTTTCCTTGCAATTTTAATCTAGGGGTGGTTTCCGCCCCTCTGTGGGGGTAGATTTTGAGCATCGCATCGGAACTAATGCAGTTACTCACTCCTTGCAAAAAAACTGGGCATCGTAAGCTTTTTTTGCAATCACTGCATTTTGCTAAGTTTCCTGTTGTATGAGGGGTAGTTTTCACCCACTCATGGGGGTGATTTTCAATGGAAAGTAGTGTTAACTTTGTATTTATGCGTTCTATACTTGAATGTTTATATTTACTTCGATTTATTGAGATTTAAGACTATTCGTGGAGCGTTAAGTCATTTTTACCCTGCTGAGGTGTTTTTTAGCGCTGGGGGTTGATTTTGGGGGTGTACGATTTTTTTTTGACCTCGCATTCCGATTCAGCGTCGAAAATTATATAGGGATATAGTTGTCTCGATAGGAGTACCAATTTTTTTTTTGTGGGGCTGTGATATTGATCCCTAGATCCAGAAAAAATGAGAGTAATCATGGAAAATCCATTTATTTTAAAGAAAAGTGTACTTTCAATTCATTATGTTATTGGCGTAAAATATAAATTCTGATGATTCTACTACACACGTTAATACATGTGAATAAGATAACTCTGAGATAACAAAAAAATTTTCCTCGAGTGTATCTAACTAAACGTAAACATGGGTTCACTGTGTACATATTTAAAATTTATGGCTACACCAAAATTTCCTCTGCCAGATAACAACTGACGTAGTTATGTGGGACGTTTTTTAAATGACTTTATTTGTTTTAATGATATGTAGGTCATTTTCCCTAGATAACAAAATAAAAATAATTATTTAACATACTGTTAGTTGAGAAATAACTAATTTTTAGAAAATTAAGAGCTGTGTTCATCGCCTATCATTGATTTTTTTTAATTTATTGTTATTTTGTTATTATTTGCTGTAAAACCCAATGCCATTTTAATGTACAGAGTGTATTTCTTAAAGCGGTCCATAGAGTTTTACACCTTAAACTTTTAATTCCATGTTGTTCTATTAGAAGCACAGTGAAGTCGTTCCGGAGTTCTGATTTTTGTCCCGATTTCCCATTACTTCAATGCACTGTCCGCAATTCCAATGACCAGCGATTCCGTTTTAGCCGGTCGGGTTTAGGTTTTTCCCTATTTTTTGGTAAAATTAATGTTTTGGTTTTACCCAGTTTTGATTTTAACTTGCCTTTTTCTCATCGACAATTTTCGAAAACTCGAATTTTTCTCCGGTTGTCAACTGTTAGTTTTTCATTTATGAAAGCTGATCACGTTGTTTCTGAATAATTTAGGTAATTATTAAAAATAAATGATAAGACATGATCTAAATATTTGTGTCGCACGAAAGCTTACGCTAAAAAAGCTTCTGTAGCTTAAAATTTTGTTATTTACAACAAAAAGAGACAGAACGTCATGAAATTCCCTTTAAGTGACAATTCTTGTGTTTATCATATCATAAACAATGCGAAGATTTATATTTATTGACGCATATTAATATGCGTTAACGAAAACATATTTTATAAAAATCTTATTATTTTGTACTAATGAAATTGTCACTTTGACGTTATCTAAACCTTAAGACAATAACATCTACGACGTTTGTATCAATTTTGTTATTATTGACGTATGTATAGTGTGTATGTATCTTCCTGCTGTTTGTACAAGATTTCCAAATAACCCAGTTATAATAACCCTATCTTGATAAAAATATGAACGTGCCTCTTTTTGGCTAAAAATAGTTTTTGCAGTGGTGTAGTTAAATATGTAATAAAGTAAAATCCAACATATTTTAGGTGTATAATCATTAATCAATGTCAAAATATGTCTGAAAAAGCAAATTATTCCCTAGGTGAATATTTTTGGAAAAAACAAATAAAAATTGAATAATTTAAAAAATTTAACATATCTGTTTATTACAAACTTGAACCACACATTTATATCATTTGTTTATATTATAATTAATCGTTACATGTTTACAAAATTATATATATATATATATATATATATATATATATATATATATATATATACATATATATATATATATATATATATATATATATATATATATATATATATATATATATATATATATATATATATATATATATATATATATATATATATATACGTATAAACCATACCAACTGCCCTCTAAAATACGTAAATACTTAACGAAGTGCCCTCATATATAACGTAGTTCCCTCCGATTCCGGAGGGAAGTACGTATCGCATGATTCCTTTTGCTGGTGTGCACTAGAGCGTATGTACTGTTCAATTCCGAAAATTTGTGGGGAGGTCACTTTGACCATATATACCGCTCATTTCGGTCCTCTAGTTCAAGCGTTCGCCGATAGCGCCTGAGTCGTTTTTGGCTTCGTTTAATTTCGTACGCATTTCCCTCTGCTTCGTTTATATAAATTTGTATAAACGAATCGTACGTTCTTCCCTCCGACATTTGACAACATTGTTTTCAAGACCTTGGCAAAAATTCAAATTAAGTGACAGTTAAATCTCAGATATTTTATTAACGGTTGAATTTAGTGGTGCAGTGGTAGATATTTTAAAATCTTTTTTTGTGGTTTTACCATGGGTTCAAGAACTTTATTATGTATTAAACAAGTTTTTATTAATTTTTATTCGATTCAAAAAGGAAAGTACAGTACTTGAATTGAATGTATGAACCGAGTTTTCTTGGGAAACAGTTTATAGGTTAGAATGCGGGTTTAACTTTCTTTTCGCCCTTTAAATTACGTGAGACAGCATTTTTCTTTTCTCCAGACACTCAAAGTACTTTGGAACTTAAACCTAAAACTTATAGTTAGAGATCCCACGACAAATTTCTACCCTCATAAAACATCACTATAAAAAAATTGTATGTGATTTAAAATGATGAGAAAAAGAAGTATCGCTGAGTTGCCCAAGCAATTACGGCCAAAACAATATTTAATTATGCTAATTATCGAGTCAAATTAGGTATGTCGGTACTGTTACAAAACATTTTCATTTTTTTTAATTATTGTGAAACAAATGAGTAATTTTATAATAACTAGATCTTTCTAACCCCATTTGGCCGAAATTGCTTGGTATTCACCCTTGGAGGGGTAAGGTAGTCAGTGTGTCAGCACCCTCATTAAACATTTTTTTTAAAGAAAGTTTAAGCTTTCTTATAAATAAAAATATTCTGCCGTGGCAAATATTCATGAATATGTCTGGTGAGGTAAAGTAGATACCCTCTTAAAAAAATGGTCTGGTTTGGTATTTGGTATCTCAGGCATTTCCGGTCATTTCCGCCACGACAGACCAATATTTTTATTCATAAAAAATCGGTCAAGTGCAAGCTATACTTGCACAATTAGTGTTCCGTGCTATCAACCTCCCACTTAATATGAGCAAACCTCGGCCGCCCGATCGCCGTCCATCTGCCGCACTACCCGCCGCCGACGGCACTAACGTCGTATCACATAGCATATGCGCTGAGCTGACTGGGCCAAATTAAAAATTTTGAAAAACGTGTAAGGACAAACGTTGTTCCTTACATCGTGAAAAATATTTTTTGTCAAAAAGCTTTTTCTCTACAACCAATAGTTCAGCAGTTATAAGGAAATAAACAATTAAATTGTTTAAAACAATTGACCGCGCAGGAATTCTTCAATCTTGATAATCTTTCCGTCATCTACACCTAATTCTCAATGTTCATGATTTTTTTCAGATTTTTCTGAGCGATTCTCTGGTAATAAGGGTGGGGGACAGCAATTTTTAAGCGTTTTTCCCGAAAAATGTTTAAAAAAATTCAATAAAAAAATATGTCATGTATATCGTTGAATTCGTGCTTCAATAAGCTTTCATGTGACACCATATACGATGTCCTTAAAAAAATTCTATTCCATTGCCCAATTTACCCCCCGAAATTAACCCCAGAATCAAAATTAAATTGTTTGATAATATTCATAGACATAACATTAAAATAAAAACATATTCATGCACAACCTAGGCAAATGACAAATTAAACTTACAAATTTGACCTGCATGTCCTGGGGAAATAACACCTTTAATTAGTAGGCTTTCTAAGCACAACAAGACAATATTTTTTACTATTTTTAGCTCCAATATGGCACCCATACAGTAATAAAAATCTGTTAGGAATTTGAGTAGCGGTGCATTTAACCCTCTGTACCGTTGAGTTTTCAACGACTCCTGACTTACTTTAAATATGGTAGATAGCAGACTTTAAAATTTAGGAACTTGGTGTGCACCAAACTTCGATATTTTACTAAAAAAAGGTAAATTTTTTATGGATTCTTAGGGGAACAAATTGGTCTTATTTTTTTTGTTCTATCATCTTTAGTTTAGCCACCGTCAGCATGCAACTGACAAAAATCGGTCAAGTGCAAGCTATACTTGCACAATTAGTGTCCCGTGCCATCAGCCCCCCCCCCCAATTAACAAGAGCAAATCTCGGCCGCCCGATCTCGGTCCATATGCCGCGCTACCCACCGCCGACGGCGCCAACGCCGTATCGCATCGCGTATGAGCGGAGCTGAGTGGCCAAATTATTAAACTTAAAAAAAGTGTAAGGACAAGAGTTGATCCTTACATCGTGAGAAATATTTTTTGTCAAAAACCTTTTCCCCTAAAACCAATGGTTTAACAGTTATAAGGAAAGAAACAATTAAATTGTTTATAACAATTGATCGCGTCAGAATTTTCCAGTTCTGACAATTTTCGTTCAACAAACCTAGTTCTCAATTTTCATGATTTTTTTCAGATTAGCGGCGTTCGGCAATTCAATATTTTTCATCGTTTTGATCGGCATTTTTGACAGGCACATGACTCATTGGTGTAATCAGTACGACTGACCACGTGCCTGTCAAAAATTCCGAGCAAAACGATGGAAAAAATTGAATTACCGAACGCCGCTATTGTTCTGAGCGATCCTTCTGGCGATGAGGGTGGGGGACGGCAATTTTTAAGCGTTTTCCCCCAAAAATGTTTAAAAATGCATAAAAAATACAATGCTTCAATCTTTCATTTGACACCCCACACGATGCTCTTAATTTTTTTTTGCATTGCCCAATTTACCCCCCTAAACTAACCCCCAGAATCAAAATGTACCTCTTTATACCTTACGTCTATAATTGGGCCACCACACTCTATACCTGTGCTAAATTTCAAATTTTTACGCCGAATAGTTTCAGAGAAAATCGCCTGTGACAGACGGACGGACGGATGAACAGACACCGAAGTGATTTCATAAGTGTTCCGTTTCACGGAACACTAAAAATATCGAAACATGGATTACTTTTAGTCAAACCAAATGTTAAAGAAAAATTTTCTTAACCTTCTTACTAATTTAAAATAACAAAGATACTTGGTCTTATTATATATCTCATATATATGATGTCGCATTTATACATACTCATCATAAAATATACTATAAATGAAAACGTAATACTTATGCCAACGATTCAATATATATACATTTTAAATTTTCATTAAAGTACATTAATGTTCAAAAAATAAAGCTGTATACAACTTATTATAATTGCACCAACCACCCTCCAAAGATTTGACAACCTTGCTGGAGGTATGAGAGTTAAGATTTTACAACTAGAGGCATATATCACCCGGAGGTCATAGGGAACGGTTTTTTCATACTACATATATGAGAAAATCGAACTAAAAAATCGTTACCCCTCTTTTGAGAAACCGGTTCTCTGGGTTCCCCTTATCGTATATATGTAGATTTTGTATTATAAATATTACTAGAAAAGGTGGAGGGTGGTCCGTCTGGGTTTTGACCCGGAGGGAAGTTCTTATCATAAATACATATATATATATATATATATATATATATATATATATATATATATTATATATATATATATATATATATATATATATATATATATATATATATATATATATATATATATGTATATATATATATATATATATATATATATATATATATATATATATATATATATATATATATATATATACATATATATATATATATATATATATATATATATATATATATATATATATATAAACTAACCCCAGATACATATATTATTAAGCAAAATTTTTTTTTCGGAATGTAAATTTGTACCTTGTTTTACGTAATTGTATATTTGATTAGAAATGGCTTTCTTATTCCCCACTGAATTTTCGGGGGTAATACCACAAGTGCATCAAAATTACCGATAATTCTGCTTGAAAGAGTGTCGTATTGAAACTACATGAGATTATTTTCATTTTTGATTAAATCCGAAAGAGCTCGACTTCGAAGGAGGAGGGCTTTTTCGAGATTTAATCAAAAATGAAAATAACCGAATGCAGTTTTTTAAGACAACGCGCTCGAAAGCCGAATTATCTGGTTATTTCTGATGCACGACTGCATGGGCGCCCGCAGACTTTTTTCTCAGGGGGGGGGGGGGCAAAATTTTAAAAATTAATATATTTTTAAAGATTTTATTTGTAGTGATTTATACAAATACACTAACAATTAAAAAGTATGACAACCTCACAATCTCAGGCGGGGGCACGCCCCCCCCCCTCCCTGCGGGGGCTCATGTGCACGGTTGCTATTCGGTGGAATATTTCTCGAAAAATCGTATTTCATATTTTAAAATAAAACATCAATGTACAATAATAATAACATAAGGAACAACAGGTTTATTTTAAGAGTTTCGAAAACCATCCCAGCGGTAAAATTGTAGTGCAAGATCGTGCGTTGGAGCATGATTTCAACTAACCCGGGATGTATGGGACAAAAGACTATAGAGCGAATGAAGCAGTAATCTGAACGACCAAGGGGAGCGCATATATATGTTAAGTATGGGCTCTGGATAGGTGGTAAGGACAAAATCTAGTGGGTTTGGATTATGGGTACCAACGCGGACAAAGTGCGTTCTTCCGCTCTCCCTTCTGGGTCGCTTCCTTGCTATGGACGTTAAAGTCGCCTAGGACGATAACTTCAGCTGAGGGAAATTCAGAGATAATTTGGTCAATTTTTGCCGAGAGAACGCCAATGAACTTATAGAAGAAGTTGTCTGATGGGAAGCGGTAGATGCAACAGATAAATTTAGTGGAATATGTACGTCTAAGTTTAAGCCAGAGGACATTGAGCATGCCTGATGCAAACGTAGGCGCATACCTCACCATGAAGATAAAAGATGAGAGACGTTCATGGCCTGGAAACGAGAGATGATTAGTTGAGGATTTGGGAATGATTTGGGTTTAGTTTTTTCGGTCAGAAAAATAATATGGGGTTTGCATGATTGGAGGTAGCGATTGACAGAGTTAAAATTGGAGTTAAGCCCGCAGATGTTGGCAAAGCTTATTATACTTTTGGAATTCTTCAATGGTGGGCGTTAACATCGATCCTTCTAAAAGTAAGGTTCATTATCGAATCAATCAATTTCAATTAAAAAACATCAATTGATTTATCAATAACTTCGTAATTTTGGACCATGACTCGTATACGCGATTAACTTTAAAAAGCTCACATACTCAAATGTAATGTACCTACAAAATTTTCTGGGTACTAAAAAGTAGCTAATTTTGTCATAAAATGTTATAACAGGTTTTGTATTAATATAAATGCAAATGTCTTTAAGTTGTCATATTTTCGTATTATCCCAGGGCTAATTACCTAGGTACATATATAATAACAAGAGCAGTGCATTGCCTTATAAAGTTACAAATAAATGTTACATTATCTTGTGCAAAGATTAAATACAATGAAATACTCATCATACGAGGAAAATGGAAATTTTTTGACACTGAAATAAAGTAGTGCGAATTTTAAAGCAAAACAATTCTGTTGGTTTGATCGAGTAATTTTAGGAATTGCAAAACCAATTTAAAAAATTCTTTCATCAGTAAATTCTTTAGTTTTTCTAGAAGGTTAAGGCCATGGCGCAACCAGGGGTTGTTGGCGGGCTGCAGCCCCCCCCCCCCCCCACCTTCGGATTTGGATCTACTACGATGGCATGCGGTGACAATTATAAAAGGAGAAGCGATCCGTCGATTCATTAAAGTGTTTTTATGGCTGCATCGTATCCTGAACAAACCCAAACGAACCTTTTTTGGGTTTGATCAGGTTTGCTTAGGATTGGTACGTTACTTTCTCATAAATTACTTTTTCAAAAAGCATTTGCTTGAAAAAATTAATACTATCCGAAAAGTGCTTTAAAAAAATGAAAAATTGGTTTAAGAAAAATTGTACTTTCGTAAGTACTCGTATATCCCCCCAAAATAAGCAGAAGGCAGAAAATACTTCTCCCCTTCCAACTTATACACTCTCTATGTTTCCCAAATAAGACCTAATCTAGAGTACTGCTCCCACATCTGGGGAGCGGCAACCGCTTCGACACTTAAGATCCTTGATTCTATCCAAAAAAGAGCCATTCGACTTATCAATGACCCAGCCCTCACGAGAAAACTCCATTCTCTCGCTCATCGCCGCGCTGTAGGGGATTTATCCCTTTTCTACCGCTGCTTCCACGGATTTTGCTCTGAAGAACTAGCCGGTATTATTCCCCCCTTGAATGTCCCTAACAGAACAACAAGAGGCGCGTTACGTATGCATCCCTTTACTGTCCAGCTACAAAAGCCTAGAACAGACCACTTCTCTCGCTCATTCATACCTAGGGTCTCCAGATTATGGAACAAATTGCCTGCAGATGTTTTCCCTTCCCGTCCCAACCTCCAATCCTTCAAATCCCGTGTCAATAGACCATTTTCCTTCTCTTCAGACACCCACGGTACGTTAGGACTTAGGCTTGAAGTCTACGTGGGATGTCTTAGATTATAAAGAAAAAAAAATGTTGCAATATTTAAACTTCCATATTAATCAAACAGTTTGTTCTGTCGCGTGTAAGCTAAGATGACCAACTCTTATCTGTTTCTTTTTTCAACAAATATCCTGAATCAAAAACTAGAAGTTACCTATCACAAGACAGATAAATAAACATATTTTTCCTATTCACCAAGTTACCAGGAATTTATTTCAAATTACAGTTTATTGTGTTGACACAAGCGAACAAAGATTTAAAAACCAGCACCCGGAAAAACAACTGATTTATCATTTACTTTTATTTTATTTGCATTAATCTTATAAAAACTGTTGAAGGAAAGTTAAAGGTGTAAGCAGGAATAAATAAATACTGATTACCGTTGATGGTGACGGTCGTTTATACATCATGACCATTTACGTCTGATTAAAAATGATGTTGAATTTATATTAGACTGTCTTTTAACTTGTGTTCCGTTGACATTTTCTTCTTAGGCTTGAAGCCAAATATGCCATTTAAGAACATAAGAGAAATGAAAACTACAAAAACTTTTGTTAGCAAACAGAGATATACATACAACTAGAATGTAGTTTGAACACTGGAGGCGCTTTTGTCGGAACTAACAGCGAAATCTTTAATGAGATGGCTGTTGCATTTATAAAATTTGCTCAGGTATGCTCACAAAACCAAGAAAAATCTTTTCCATACCAAGCATCTCTTTTTCTTGGATATATTATTTTGGCGCTAATCTCCATCTATTTTTTTTATCTTCGGACAGCCCACGAAGGTCTTAACCTAAGTACTCTAGGTACCGTGGGTGTACTGGGGATATCCGTCTCACACATCCAGAGCTGGAAACATCCGTTTGGATTTCACCAGCCCTTTAGCAGATGTGTGGGGTGGTGCCGCCTCGGACGAGGAAGAATCCTATACTACCTTCCTGGTTTATATGGTAATAAAGTTGTGCTGAATCTTTTTTTCTTAAATTCGGTTCAATCACTCAATAATATTGTGGTAAATTGCTTATTTATTAGGAAACATAGAAATGTGATTCTTAATAAATTGTAAAGATAGTTTTTCTTCTACGGTATTTATCGTTTTTACTTTTTTTGACACCACGTATATGCTTAGTCAAAATTTTTGATTTGAGTATTATTTTTTCAACAAGCAGAATTTTTTTATGAAGAATAACTTTTTTCCGTAAAGTCAACAATAAAAAAATTTCCCATCGTTAAAGATGGTTTCTGAATAAGCTGTATATACTTCCAGAATTAGAAAAACCTAAGAAAACCTTATTTTTACTTAAGACAAAGGACACTAAAATTTAAGATAAGTATTAGAAACACAATATTTTGTTATCGTTATCAGCATCTTGGCCTAAATTTGGCTAGATTTTAGGTAAAAATAGCTTGCATACATCGTAAACAGCTGTAAATTAATTCGATCTATTTTCGGAACAACTTATTTATATACACATTTTGTACACAGTGACACCAATCTTAGTTGGTGCATACACAAATTTATGAATTTTAAAGATATTCTGTTTCTAACACATTATGATTAGAACTATTACCATTTCTTAGCTGTATGTATACATTTACGGATGTAATTGTTGTAAAAAGGGTAATAATGTCTTAACATGTTTCGTTTGTAAAACACAGGGTGTTGGTTGTCAAAGTTTCAATATTCTATTTAGTTATGGGTATAGTATATTAATAAATAGAACTCGCAGTACTTCGGGAAACGAATCTTAAATCTTTACTTAACATCAACAGTGTGGGTAAGAAATTGGAATTCCCTTTAAAAAATCAAGACCAGTGTTGAATCCAGACATTTTTGTCCAAGAGGGCATTTGATAATTTGGGGGGGGGGCACAATTTTCATATATGGATATTCATAATCTTCGGGGGGACACTGTGGCATCCGGGGGGGGGGGGGGGGGGTGGTCTGAGCCACCGTCTTTCTGGTGTTTCGATTTATTATTCTTGTTAGTCCACACGTGATTTCAGCTGCCATTTTTCCCTTTATCGTTGCATTTCTGATTAGTACATTCAGCCTGGCGCTGCACATTTGTTTTATTTTTCTCTTATTTCTTTTTGTCTTAATTTGTAGCATTTTATTTTATAATTTACTATTTTTTTCTTAGATTTTTTCGGTACATTCTTTTCAACTCTCATCTTTATTTGTGGAAGGAAATAATCACTCATTATCTCGGGTTCCCTTTTTACTCTTATATCTTTGACTTTCTCCCACATTATATTATTTATCAAGAAATAGTCTATTAAGGATTTCTGGGTCCTATATATCACTTGTCTATAGTTATTTAATTTAATGTATTTCTTTTTTAACAAACTGTGGATTTCCAATTTTAAGTCCATAACTACTTAAGCGTAAAGAGTTGAAAGAGGGTAAGAATATATAGCCCGCACTCCGTGATGATTATGTAATGGTAACAGAAGTATTCCGAAGGAAAGAATAAATCCGTCAAACAACTGGATTAGGGCCAGGTAACAGGTTTTAACCGTACAAGCTAAAAACTTTTTAACTGTGTACTAACAGTACTTAGATAATATGATAAAAGGAACCACTTGTTGATTTGTTTGTAATAATAATCCACATTAACAACAGTCTATAAACTATTACTCGCACCACCATTTTAAATACATTGTGTGTTTTATGAGTTACATATATATCTTCGATATAATGTATTTATGTAAAAAGTATGCCAAGCAATTTTTGTAGATAAATCATGTAGACGTGACGACGTATAATAAATGATTTGGTTCTATTTTTTACTTTAAAGTGATAGCACACGTGCTATAGACATGAAGTGAAGTCCAAGTCCCAGACAGACGCTGCGATAACAGTTTGATTCCCCTTTTTATAAATTATAAATCATTCCGCCTTTTTAATTAGTTTCTCATCAAATTATTTTTAAATACTAATTAAGTAGTGTTATTAATGAAAATAGTGGCACTCGTCAGACACATGATACAAAAAAAAATTCTATAGAAGAATATGGAAAGTGGTAGAGGATTTCTTCCTCGACCGAGGTGGTACCACCCCACACATCCTCTTAAAGGGCTGGTGAAGTCCCTACGGATGTTTCCAGCCCTGGGTGTGTGAGTCGGATTTCCCCAGTACACCCACGGTACATGTACTTAGACTTCGGTATTCGTGGGCTGTCAGCAAATAAAAATAAAGTTAATAACAGTACAAATAAACACCCTGGTATCATGAGCGCCCGCAGACTTTTTTCTCAGGGGGGCAAAATGAAAAAAAGTAATATAATTTTAAGGATTTTACTACTAATAAATCAAAAAGTATGACAATCTCAGGGGGGGCAACGGCCCCCCTGGCATCCCCCTGCGGGCGCCCATGCCTGGTATTAACACCTGTCTTAGGACATAAGCAGTTTGTTTGGCATAAACATTTTTAGAGACATCGTCAAGTTTTATATTATATTAAGACACTTACTTTATAAAAATAGACACTAATACCGTTGTATTGCTGGTGAAACTTCCAACAAATTATATATTTGAATAGTTCCCCATTATTAAAGACAAAAGCAAAGCAACAACAAAATAAAAACAAAAATCGTGTTCTTGGCCTAAAGAACACATAAAAATTGATACTGCAGCAGATGCATATTAGATGTAAGGTCAATAACCAAGCAAGGTGAGGCCATGCAACATTTTTCAGAAGAAGAATAGAGCAACTTTCGGAAGAAGCCGAATGAACTTTTAACAGTTATAGTCCATTGCCCGGGTCTTCCTTTTAGAATAAACGTGGCCTAATATTTTTTGGTATTATACTGTATACAGAGTTTGCTATACACTTTGCACCGGTATGGGTAAAATGTTTTACTTATGGTTTTTGGTTTTATTTCTTGCATAATTAGTAATTAATATTAAGAGACAACAAAATGGCAAACCTGTTGTATTTTTAATGTTAAAAATGGAAAATACTTTTCATCACAAGTTAAGAGTTTAAGAGCCGGATAATTGGTGGTGCACACTAATAATGTTTTGCGACATTTTTACAGTAAAAATAATAAGGTTATATTAACATTTGGTACTATTTTCCAGAGCAAATCTTGTTCCATAGCAAAATTCTATTTATTTTTACAATACAGAACTACAGACCCTTGCCCAAGGGGCTTTTTTGTAGCTAAATTATCCTAGTAATTTTCTTCAAAATAATTTTTTTTACTTCTTTAAACGATTTATGCCATAAAAAAATATGTACAGGGTCTTCCAACGAGGACTGAACAGGGGCTTATTTTTGAGCTTCCTTGTATTTAAAGAAAAATCTAAAATAGCCAATCGATGTACTTTTTCCTGCAGAATTCAAAAATGAAACCAAAAATTTATTTGAACCAGAAACAAAAGAGTTACACTATGGATAAGTTGTTTTTTAAATGGAACATAGCTTTTTTTATACGATTTTCGGAACGAGTGATTTTTTTTATGTCCGTTCTGATTAAAATATTTAATATTGTGACAGCTATTTTTATTAAATTTTAATGTTTTATCCAGTATAATTTAACTTCAACCTGTTTGAAACATACACTAGGTAATAAAGGTAAAATCACCTTGAAATCCTTCAAAGTCAAAAAATTTGACAAATTTACTATAATATTGCCGAAATGAAATATTCATTAGATGAGAGATTGCACATTGTTATCTTCTCCTTGCTTCTCTTGCATTTTCTTGGCATTTGTAGAACAAGATAACAATCTGCAATCTCTCATCTAATGAATATTTCATTTCGGCAATATTATAGTAAATTTGTCAAATTTTTTGACTTTGAAGGATTTCAAGGTGATTTTACCTTTATTACCTAGTGTATGTTTCAAACAGGTTGAAGTTAAATTATACTGGATAAAACATTAAAATTTAATAAAAATAGCTGTTCAGTCCTCGTTGGAAGACCCTGTACATATTCCTTATTTTTTCGAATGAATAATAATATTTCGAAAATTAAATGATTTCGAAAATAAAATTTCCCACAGCACGTTTTTCGAACAAATTTTCGAAAAACTAAATTTTCGAAAGTATTGTTTTAGTATTCCTTTCCGATGAGAATTGCCCAATTAAGCTTCATTGGCATTATGAGTAAAAATTTAGTGATTAAACCAAATTGGTTTAGTTTAAATTTTGTGAATTAGGCGGTTTAATTTTTTATTAAAATGCACATTCATCAAATAGAGAAATCAATAAATTCTTGAAACTCGTAGCAACAATTACAATTTATCAGAAAATTTAAACAAGTAGGAAATGATCCACATTCATCTCAAGGATCACGCTTATCTGCTTACAGTTCAATAACTTTTTTTGAAGTTTGATTAGAAATTTAAATTTTACTATGCTTCGTACGGATGAATTAGATTCCGATACCAATACAAAAATGATAACTCATTAAAAGTTCAGGAGTTCAAGTATTAATATATCGTCGAGTTGATATAAAAAATGCGTTTGAAAGTTTCTTTTTAAAACAGATAAATTAAAATTAAATTCATATTATTAGCGGCCTTCGGTAATTCAATATTTTTCATCGTTGTGCTCGTAATTTTTGACAGACACGTGCTCAGTCGTACTGTTTAGAAAAGTAAGTCACGTGCCTGTCAAAAATTCCGAGCAAACCGATGAAAAAAACTGGATTGCCTAACGCCGCTTACGTTCTTAGTTAACCTATAAAATTAGTAGGACGATCCAACAGTATTCTCTATTGGCAAAAGTAGTGCGCATCGACTGTTCATATTCTTATCTTTGTTTGTACGTATACAACAAGAAGTATGCACACTTATCTTCTAAAATGCATATTTTCTCTAGAAATAAACAACGCTGTTCATTACGTCAAGTAGGAAAATGTAATCTAGTGATACGAAATTTTAAGGATTGAACGTTGGGACGAGAAGAGAACTGCAGGCAATTTGTTTCATAATGAAGACCCTAGCAGTGGCGGCTGGTGCAATTTTAAAGTTGTATATCTCTGTTGCTACTTACGGGACCCATGCCAAATCACTGATTTTCATAGTGAGCCTACTAGGACTAGGAATGTTTTGGTAAAGAAAAAAAATATATTGTAATTTGCGAAAAGAAGTTGAATTTTTGCTTTGACCCCCCTAGGAAAAAAATTAACACCCTTAGGTATTTTCTTTATTATTTTTTCTAAATAAATTTTACCTCATTTTGTCAAAATTTTTTATATTTTAAAAGAAAAAAATGTGCTGTTGAGAAAGGAGTAAAAATTGCGCCCTAGAAAAGTTTGATTTCAGTTTAAAGCTGAAGTCACAGTGCCATTTCAAAGTGTATCTCTCCTGCTGGAACGACCTCCAACATTTGCAGTTAAAAATTTTAAAACTACTTGGTACCTATATTGGGTTAAACAATTTTTATTGCATCTTTAACTCACACAAACATCACTGTTCGCAGGTAGGCTGTATTATGGATCCATTTTCATTATATATCGGAGAATAGGGAATATTTTTTTAACCTTCTTATAAATTGTTTATCTTAATAAAAATATTTACTGATTTTTGCTATTTTTTTTATTTATATAAAATCTTTTGCTCCGATCCTTTTATTGCAAATTATTGGTTAGAGGGAGTATTGTTACTTAGAGGGGTAGGAAACTTTTTAAGTAGTATAAAATAAGAAGGTTAATGTGGCTATGCTGACACTGTTTTTTCTTAATAAAAAGAGATTATTGCAAATGCTGTTCGTATTCAGTAAAAAAAGGCATTTTGCTATAAAATCATAAAACTTACGTAAGTATTTTGCCAGGTTATAATTTTTTTTGACAATTCCGATTAAACTTTAACAGTAGACAACCAGAAATATTTGCACAAGCAAAGGCGGCTGTGATAAAATGTTTGATTATTCTTTTTTATTGGCAACATCTTTTTTTGTCTTTCACTAAAGCCCCTCTTGCTAACAAGGATAGAAAGAAATCGGATTCCGTTGGGAATTTTATCAGGAAAGAAAAGAATTTTGCGATGACTAATCTTTCGAAGTATATAACCAGCAATACTTCCACAAGCAAAGAAGCTACGATAAAAATTTGAACATATTCTTTTTTTATTCGTCTTTTTCTAATGCAGTTTCGTCAACACGGATAGAAAGAAATCTGATTTCTCCGTGATTATCGGGAAAAAAAGATGAATACTATGATCTCTAAAATATGTTCTGGTGTAAACTGTCCATGGAACTGACTCATAGGGTGAATTCTTGTTCAATTGTCTTTTCTGTCATCATTCTGACATTAAATTGGATGTTATAGTAATTTTCTTCAAAATGACATTTTTGGATGACTTGCTTAAACAATTTAGGCAATAAAAATACATGCATATTTCTTATTTCATATATGGACCCGTTTCCTTTTAAAATTAATAGAAATTTCTGCAGTTTTAACTAGCAGATGAATTCTTAACGAAACCGCGAAAATAAAACTGTTTTTGACGCCTGCTGTTCCAAGTTTGCGGTATCTTCCAGAACTTTGAACAACATGTTTTATTTTCCAAAAATATGTTTACAGAATCTGACCCAAATAAACTTTTAAGTTGGTTATTTTCAGTTCAGGCGGCAGCTTAATAATCTTTCGGTTAAAATAAGCACGAGTGAGTCAGTCCAGATGCTATCCTGCAAAGGCGCTGACTGCGGTAGTGAACGCATTTCCGTGCCGTTTACTGCTGATGATGACAGTGCGAACAAAGATCGAGCTGGTTGAAAAGTAAAGGTAGAAGCAATGTTGCCGATAATAATTGACATTTGTTTGTATTAGTTAATTGGCATTAATCGATCTCCTTTGATAAAAATTAAAAATCGTTAATAACGAATACAAATAACATCATAGCTGCCCGCTGGTGTGATCGAAGGGGGGGGGGGATGTTTGACAGCTCTGAATTTAGCTACTTATGTGTTTACGACTGACAGCAGTTACAACTTTTGCCACTACAATTGTCTGCTAAAAATAATTTTTTTTATTAAAAATAATACTGAATTTATTATTAAAAATATTTGCATGTTATGTAAGAAGGCAGGAGAAGAAGTGCGATGCATCAGGAGCGAAAAAGGATCACATTTGCTTCTAATTGACCAATTAAAAAAGAAAAGGCAGTGATAATAGCGAAAGCGCAAGCTTAGCAATGGATTTTCGAAAAAATAAGAGGAAGAGGAAACTGTACGGATTAGCAAGAATTGGGGAAAAAGACAATCACAACTAAAGATTTTAGGGCACCACGCTATTGTTGTGCGTTATACGCAAAAGCTTTCTTTTTAAAAACCTTTCAAAATCACGTTTGTTGGTGCGCGTGCCTGTTAAAATTTAATTTAAAAAACCTTGATAACGTCGATCGGGTTCGAAAAATAAATTTGAAAAAAACGATAAAAATATTAAAAACCAAATTACCAAGATAAAGTAGAATTATAAATTGTTTAAATATGCTTAAAAGTATTTTAATGACCTCTTGAAATATGCCTTCTCCCAGTGGCGCATCCAGGGGGGGGGGGGTGTTGGGGGCGCAGTCCTCCCCTCCCCAGACCAACATCCTAGACACACAAAAATTAAAAAAGTGCACTACTAATTGAAAAATCCACCGAATTGCACTATTCAGCCCCCCTCCCCAAGACAAAATTGTGGGCGCCTTCTCCTATTTTTATTTATTTTCCAACAGATAAAAAATGGACGTTCGTTTTACAGATTTGGGTTCTGAGTCCACACACCTGAGGAAAACAAGGGAACCTCTCGCGCGGAACGACCTTAAATTCCGTTGTATTTTTCTATTAGCCAATCAGAACGCTGTATATACTGTTCCATTCTGTTGTTTTTCTCAGGTGTGGTGTGGACTCACCCTAATAGTGACATCACACTAATATTGCTTATGGTTGTGTTCAGCTGATGATCAGCGATCTCAGCAGCTGGTTGGATTTGGCAGCGATCACGTGATTACTTATATCAAATTTGAAGACATGTCACATGTCATCTTTCAAAGCTGATCAACGTATCACCATCGACTGAGCGCAGCCATTGTTTGGTACAGTTTGGTACATTTTCGCACGGAAAATCAAAAAGTAGCAACATTTCGCGAAAATCGCAACCCTCTATCTCTAATAACCACCGAGATACCCTGCAATTACAACGAAATCCGGACACCGTGTACATAACATATTTCTAAAAATAATTTTTTTGGTAAATTTTACTGCGAAAAAACAGTTTTTAAAACTTGATACAAAAATGTTTTTGTATCAACAACCCCCCCCCCCCCCCCTGGATGCGCCACTGGGAGAAGGCATATTTCAAGAGGTCATTAAAATACTTTTAAGCATATTTAAACAATTTATAATTCTACTTTATCTTGGTAATTTCTTAAATAATGAGGCTCTGACAGTCCATAATGCAAAATAGATAAATGCTGTCTTTTTAAAATAAACTAAATAATATCTGGAGGGGAGGACTGCGCCCCCAACACCCCCCCCCCTGGATGCGCCACTGGGAGAAGGCATATTTCAAGAGGTCATTAAAATACTTTTAAGCATATTTAAACAATTTATAATTCTACTTTATCTTGGTAATTTCTTAAATAATGAGGCTCTGACAGTCCATAATGCAAAATAGATAAATGCTGTCTTTTTAAAATAAACTAAATAATATCTGGTAGATAATAAGGTTAAAAAGTTATCTATCGTACTTTCTGCTTAAAATTGACCAATAAGTTCGCTAAGGTTGATATTATTCAAATAAAGTTAGTGAAAATAAGTATCTTGATAACAGGGTTTCGGCATATAGATAACTAGTGTTAATAAACAAACTCAGTTAATTTTGTTTTTAGTCAGCAAGGTTGGAGATTGCAAATTTAATTTTTTTTTATTATGTAACCTCCTTTTTAAACATACTTTTTTTAATGGGCAGGGGGTGGCAAAATACTAAAATAACCTAGTATCCTTTACGCATTTTTTATATTCTTATAACTGTCCAGATTTTACAGAACACAAGAAATTAAAGTATGTATTTTGATTGGGTATATAGTCAGTTGTACAATAACAGAGTTGGTTAGAAAAAATACAGTAGTAGGTAAGCCTTTTGTAATTTTAAAATAAAAACATTAAAATATATTTAACACTATATTATCAGCTTGTTATTACATGAATTAAATATTCCTAAAAATTACCTTTTTCGAGAAATCATTGTTTAGATCATGAGCGCCAGCAGACTTTTTTCTCGGGGGGGGGGGGAGAAATAAAAAAATATATATTTTTAAAGATTTTATTACTAATAATTAAAAAGTATGACAATCTCACAATCTCAGGGGGGCCACGGCTCCCTGACCCCCCCCCCCCCTGCAGGCGCCCATGGTTTAGATACTTCTATTATCTCTTAAAACACGTTCTCAACATACAGGATAGATACTATAGCTTATTATTACACATAAAATATAACTTTTATCAGATAATTTAAATTTTTTTAAATCCAAGGTGAAGTTACGGGGAAACACATTTGTTCTAAAAAATACCTTAGAGCGATAAAATTTATTAAATTATCATTTCTGAAAAGAACTGCAACTTATCTTAGATAAAAATAAAGATACTGTCTAGTTCACGTCATAAAATCAACAAAATAAAGGAAAGTATTTTAGCAATAATTGTAGTAACTGTGTAACAAGAAATATTTCTTTCTTTCAGGGCTGCTCAGGAAAAGAAAATATATAGGTATAAATAAAGCATCAGTAATAGACAAAATATCAACAGAGCTAATTTATGTGTGTAGGAGCAAACGTAAAAAATAGGCTATAAAATAAGCTACTTTATAATTCACGTCATAAAAATAAAGGAAATTATTTTAGCAATTGTAGTAATTAGTATATCTCTTTCTTTCAAATTTGTCCAGGAAAAGAAAAGAAAATATATAAATAAGGTATCAGTAAGAGAAGAAATATTAACAGAGCTTATCTAGGTATGTAGGAGCAAGCGTGAAACATAGACTATACAATAACCTACATTCAGTTCACGTCATGAAGGCAAAAAAACGAAATTATTTTAGCAATTGTAATAATTAGTATATCTCTTTCTTTCAAATTTGCCCAGGAAAAGGAAATAAAATATATAAATAAGGTATTAGTAAGAGACGAAATATTAACAGAGCTTATCTAGGTATGTAGGAGCAAGCGTGAAACATAGACTATACAATAACCTACATTCAGTTCACGTCATGAAGGCAAAGAAAGGAAATTATTTTAGCAATTGTAGTAACAAGAAATATTTATTTTTTTCAAATTTGCTCAGGAAAAGAATATGAAATATGTAAATAAAATATCAGTAATAGAGGAAATATCAACATAGCTGATTTAGGTATATAGGAGAAAACGTACAAAATAGGCTATAAAATAAGCTAGTTTCTAGTTCACGTCATAAAGTCAAAAAAATTAAGGAAATATTTTAGCAACAGTAGAAACAAGAATTATTCCTTTCTTTCAAATTTACTCAGGAAAATAAAATGAAATAAGGTTTTAGTAACAGACGAAATATCAACAAAGCTTATTTAGGTATGCAGGAGCAAACGTGAAAAAAACTATAAAATAAGCTACGTCACAAAGTCAGAAAAGTAAAGGAAATTATTTAGCAACTGCAGTATCTTACAAGAAATATCTCTTTCTATCAAATTTGCTCAGGAAAAGAAAACGAAATATATAAATAAGGGATCAGCAGTAGACAAAATACCAGCAGAGCTTATTCAGACACGCAGGAGCAAATGTGAAAAATAGGCGGTAAAATAAGATACTTTTTAGTTCAGGTAAGCCTTAAAGGGTTATATACAGTCAGGAGACCTAAACAAGGCGATTTTTCAAGAATTTTTCCTGAGAAGACTTTTAAATTTATTAATGTAAAAATTTGTACACATATTATGGTAAGTTTTAACTGTATCTTAAGATTTTTGTATGTGTAAAAATAATAATTTGGAAAGCTGCTATAGCTGATCTCCAGAAGTTGCTCTCAAAAAAAGCATCTTGCCGTGACAACGATATCTCTGGACTGGATCACCGAAAATGAAAAACCAAACGGATTTCGTTAAAGTAATGCATAATCTTCTAGTTAATCGAAGGAATAAGCAAAATACAATTTTTTGACAAAATGGCGGCTTCTCATAAAAAAATCGATTTTTGACCAAAATTTTGGCCTTAAATTGTTTATATATAAACAAATATTTATCGGTGAGAAAAAACCTTCAATTAATTAGTAAAAAATATACTTAAGAAGCTTGTGTTAAAATTTGAGACTGATCGGTTCAGCCGTTTCCAAGAAATCTTCGTCACCGGCTTTAAAAACACAGTTTTGAGAAAAACGCGTTTAAAGTTTCAAAAGCACTTTACATAGCGTACAATCGCTCTGATACGTCTTTACAAATATGCGTGTAACTTCGAAAATAATCGCCGGATTGCTTTGAAATTTTCTGTGTGTGTACTGGAATATATGTACATTACGAAAATGAACTTTTAAAAAAATCGATTTTTTGAAAATTCTAACTCTATACCTATAGCCCCTTAAGGTTCATAAGAAAACTGGCCGTTTTCAGTGGTGATACCCTGAGAAATTTTGTATTTTAAACTTCAAAATCGATTTTCCAAATGAGTTATTTCGTGGATCTACAAAAAAATACAGAACTATGTATATCTAGCTGCTGTATTACACACAAACGTGAAAAATAGACTATAAAATATGATACTTCTTAGTTCACGTTACAAAAAGTCAAAAAAATGAAGGAAATTATTTTATCAAATGAAATAACAAGAAAACGTTTTTGTTTTTCAAATTTGCTTAAAAGAAGAAAATGAAATACCTATATAAATAAGGCATCGGTATAAGACGAAATGCCAGCAGAACTTATTTTAGACCCGCAGGAGAAAAAGAGAAAAATAGACTATAAAATAAGATACTTTTTAGTTCACGTTACAAAAAGTCAAAAAATAAAGGAAATTATTTTAGCAACTAAAATAGCAATAAAAATGTTTCTTTTTTCAAATTTGCTCAGGAGAAGAAAATAAAATATATAAATAAGGTATCAGTAGTAGACGACATACCAGCAGAACTTATTTAGACACGCAGGAGCAAACGCGAATACTTTAATTAAATTAAAATCATAATAAAGCTAAAATAATGGTAAAATCAAAATGATTAATTTTCTTGATGTATGGTAGACAGGTGTTTAATATTATTAAATTATCATTAACGTGATTTACTATACTAAATATTAAAAAAAAAATCTCAATTAAATAATATAAGGCCTGTTACTATTCTTAGCAAAAGTGAAATTGAACAGCAATCGGCAACGCGTTGACCGGTTCGCTATAAGAAGCGCCTGCGTTTCACAGAACTACCTTGGCACACATAATATACAACTTTTATTATAAACATTTTATTATGTGAAGTCGTACCTGGTTATATAAGAGAAGTTTTCTATTCTTTTCACTTTTTCGAGGTGGTTCATAATAATTATTATTATTTTCGAGAGCTTCTATGACATTGGATAATATTCGCGGTAGATTCAGAGCATAACAGGTTTTTGCAGACTGCAAAAAAAGTATAGTAAAGCACCTGTCTTATTCATTTTTGAGAACAATTATAAATGTGCATGATTCTTTATAAAATGTGAAATTATTAAAAGCAATACAAATAATATTCAAGCACCAAAGAAACCATGTCAACATTTAAAAAACAAAAATGGCAAAAAATTAAATAAAATTATTAGGCATTCATTTTTGTGTTTTGACTGTAGCTAGTACAAACGAGAATTACTTAATAAAATTTGTTTATTATTTATGAAAATAATAATTATTTCCTAAAATTATTTGAACACTAGAAAGCAAACAATAAACGGAAACGCTCGCTGCGATGACAATTACGCATTATTTATATATATAAATATATTTTATATAATATTACATATATATATATATATATATATATATATATATATATATATATATATATATATATATATATACAGCAGTGCCGGTTGGTGAAATTTCAAAGTTGTGTATCTCTGTTCATACTTACAGGACCCGTACCAAATTTAGGGGTTTTCATAGTGAGCCCACTGGGAATGTTTTGGTAAAGAAAAAAACATGTTGTAATTTGCGAAAAAAAGTTAAATTTTTGGTGCGGCCCACCCAAGAAAAAAATGAACACGTCTAGGTATTTGCTTTCTTTCTTTTCTCCACAAATTTTACATCATTTTGCCGACAGGTTTTAAATTTTGAGAAAAAAAAATGTATTCGGAGAAAGTTATAGTCATTTGAAGTTTTTGTAAAACTATATTTTAGGCTTAAAAAAATTCAAATGACTATAACTTTCTACTAAATCATTGTTTTCTCTCAAAATTTAAAAACTGTCGACAAAATGATGTAAAATTTGTTTAGAAAAAAAAGAAAGCAAACACCTAGACGTGTTTATTTTTTTCTTGGGTGGGCCGCACCAAAAATTTAACTTTTTTTCGCAAATTACAAAATGTTTTTTTTCTTTACCAAAACATTCCCAGTGGGCTCACTATTAAAACCACTAAATTTGGTACGGCTCCTGTACGTATGAACAGAGATACACAACTTTGAAATTTCACCAACCGCCACTGATATATACAGAGAAAACTGATTTAAGAATTTAAGATAGTGTCCTAGTACTGTAAAGGTGTTGCAACTTCCTAGAGCCATAGGGATTAGGTTCATGATGAATGAGCTAATTCCCAATAAAATTGATTAAAATGAAAGAATTTTCAGAAGGGAAAACCGCCCAAATAAGACCAATTTTATTTCATTCTCCCACGAGAAAAACAGAATCCTATCGTCAGTGGCAAAAGTTTTTGTGATGATACATACTATATGCTATCATCAACTAAATGAGTCATTCAGAATAGGGTTTTTCCAAAATATTAAGATAAAGGGAAAAATCTCTAATCTGGAATTTCTCGAAAGTGATTTTATTAATTTTAAGTCTACATAAGTAGTTTTAGTTCTTAACTGTTCTGTAGTCTCAGACCACTCTTAGTTGTCAGAATAATCATATCATTAAACAACAAAAAAACCGAATGCAAAAAGTAAAAGTTAAATTAAGAGGAAATAAACAAGATTTAGGGTTCTACCGTTCAGTGACTGCAGTCGGAGGCGTTTATTATTCGTACTATTAGACCAACGATTGTACACAAAACACATTTACTATTTATTATATTGTTCAGTTCTTTTAGTTCAAATTTTCTTTTCGTCGTTCATTTTCTTACGAGGGTTTCTTTAAATAGGCCTCCGATTGCGCTCACTGATCGCTAAGTCGTTCTGTCACTTTAGCTAAACAACGCTTTGTTTTCATACAATGTTTTTAATATTTAAAAAATCGTATTTATTTCTTTTTAGGTCAACTGTCAATACTGAATTATATCGATTTCTTAAATCAAGCCGTGGACTTCATAAAAAAATACTTCTATGGCAGATGCCAGTTCGTTGAACTTCGGCAGGGATTTATTAATAATAATCATTTTCTTAAAACCAAAATGTTATTTCTTTTTTAGATCGCACTCCTCCACTAGTCTACTTCAAAATACTTAGACAAGAACACATGTCCCAGATTTCTTTAAACTAACAAAAATCTAATCACGATCCAAATATCATCAGGGAGGCAGACCTAAAAACTCCGCGCGCCATGACTCAATAAAGTAAGTACATTAAATAAATTAACAGGGTTTCCCTAACAAGGACAATATGATCAGATTCCAACACATGGAATTATAGGTTAGAATTCAAACTCATTCAAAATATGTAAAATTAGAAAAATCCTCCCTACTCGCCCTTTAGAGTCCCTTACAAAGATTCATCAGTAAAAACAGGATGGATAAAACTAGATTTTAATTTCCTCTAAAAAAGGTTACAAACTTTAAAAACAAGAGCTAAAATGTGTGGCTAAAATAAATTTGAGGCAGAATGTCATAACCCAAAGCACACTTCATTGTGAACTTGTGGTAAGATACAGCTTTTTATTGGGAGATTTTTTAAACTTAAATTTCCCATAAAATTTTGCCTCTCAAAGCCATTCTTTCTAATCTTGTTTAACTTAAGTTTTAATTCCAATGACTTGCGTTTTTTTCACCACAAACGACACTCATGACTGAATATACCAGTTCGCTATTCATGTTCATGCGTTAACGAGTGGTGTGATGTGAAGAGAAAAAATTCGCTTCTTTTGTGAATACATAATTATGTAAATTATAATAAAAATGTAACAACCTGTTAACGATTGTTATTGTTTTCCCGACAAGAAATCAAAGAGTTATAGACCAAGAGCCCATTCCCATTATGTCTGATCGATACTTATGTATGTATGTCGGTCGTCGCGTCGTATCAATTTTCAATTTTCAACATTAACATGTCGCATAACTCTACAACAAAATTATTTCACATTTATTGCAAACTTTTCGAACCACCCTGTAGAAGTGCAACGGGGCTGGTCAGCCAGACTCTGACATTAGTGACAGAGTCCCGTTTTACACCACAAAGGCACTCAGAATTTTCATGAAAAAATGCTGTAGGTTTTAACGTTTTGACTATCTCTTGGTCTATTAAGCGTCAAGATTGTAAGAATAATAACAATTACTTTTATGAAGGCCAACGGCCAGAAGGAAGTAAAGTAGGCCCAAATGGCATTGGAAATGCAGTTTAACTACAACAAGAGAGACGAACAAAACAAAACAAAACGAAACATAAAAACGTAACTGCAGTCATTTATTTGTTTTTAGGTATTTTAAAAAACATAATATTAAAAAAAGTATTAGAATGCATTTGCGCTATTAATAAATCAATGTCAAGAAATAAGCTTTGTCAGTCAGTACGACTACGACTAGGTTATAATGTAACATCAAAAAAAAGTACCTCGCAGCAAGCTTGGAAATTTTTCCGCGTGTCGTTGATTATTAATTCATTTTATAAAACTACCCCTTAACCTATTACCATCAATTCTTATTACGTGTACAATTTTTATTAATTTATAACAGGCAATTTAAATTATTTTAATAATGCAGGGTTTAAAAAAATAAATTTTTTATTTACATTGTTACTTTTAAAAAACAATTTAATTTTTTTACAAAATTTACTTATACTAAATGAGCACCGTGTCCCGTCTTGCTCTTCCAGACAAATTCAATTTTTTTTACAGAATTAAAAACATTAATTAGTTTTTTCAGGAGAGTTGTTGAATTCCTCAAACTTTAAAGTGATTTGCTCCTCGAAATTTAGACATGGGGTTTTAAAACTTAAATTCCAAATATAAGGCCATAAAAAGAATCGCATGGGGTAAGGTCTCATGATCGAGGTGGCCAGCTTACTGGCACATTCCTGATTCGGTCCCCAAAAAATTCATTCAATTGCAAGGAATTTAAATTATTTCGAGTCACGTGGATGATGTCACGCTTGCATTCAGCAGTCTGCCTAGACTCTCTGAAGACGAAACCGAACCATCAGTATCTACTGAAGGTGAATATGTGCGATCAGACAACGATAGTGATTTTGAAGCAGATTCAGACAATCCCCAATGTTTGAATCAACAAGAACTGAAAGAGCTGAGTAGAGACCTGAACCTTTCAAGGGAGTCTTCAGAATTACTTGCCTCCAGATTAAAAAAAAATAATCTGCTTACTCCGGGTACTATACTATTCTGTAATGATATAAGAAGACTCTTAGAAGCAATGGGTTTATCAGAATACGCACCAGACGAATGGCTCTGTTTATTGACAGTTCAAAACGAAGTTTAAAATGTGTTCTTTTGCACAACTGTAACAAATATGGCGCAATACCCATCGGTTATTCTACCATCTTCAAAGAGGAATACGAGACAATATCACTAGTCCTGAAAACAATTAGTATGTATGAAGAACATCAGTGGGTGATTCGTGTCGATCTAAAAATGGCAAACTTCCTCCTTGGACAGCAAAGTGGATACACAAAATATCCTTGTTTTTTATGACAGCAGTACTAAGGATCGGCACTGGTTTAACAAAAATTGGCCCCTAAGAAATGTCATGGTTCCAGGAAAAGAAAACGTAATCAACGAACCTTTAGTTGCAAGAGAGAAAACCATATTTCCTCCACCTTTGCATATCAAGTTGGGACTTATGAAGCAATTTGTGAAGGCGTTAAATCGAGATGGACTTTGCTTTGGGTACTTAATACGTAAATTTCCTGGGGTTAGCATGGAAAAACTGAAAGCAGGCATATTAGATGGCCCTCAGATAAGACAGCTTATAAAAGATCCACAATTTACCGCAGCAGTGAGTGAGATTGAATCTAATGCTTGGTACTCATTTGTTAAAGTAGTACAAAATTTTCTTGGCAATCATTACGCAGAGAATTACACAGAATTAGTGGAAAATATGCTGTCTAAAGTTAATATTCTCGGTTGTAACTAGAGCATAAAAGTTCACTACCTCTACAAGCATTAGATCGATTCCCACAAAAACTAGGTGATTGGGGGGACATTTCATCAGGACCTTAAGACGATGGAAGAACGATATCAAGGAAGATGGGATACCCACATGATGGCCGACTACTGTTGGAGTCTGCAGTGAGACTATCCAACTAAACTTGCTAAAAAATCTTATAAAATAAAATTTTTAAGTGATAAGCCATGAATGTACATAATGCGCGATGGCAAAGCTAAACTAAATAGCTGCTGCGGCCGTATCCCTTCAACCTAGTCTGGTCTCTTTTCTGTGATACTAATTATGGTAATACTTTCGGCAAGATGATGCAACATAATCAAAGCAAATTAAAATAACTCGGATAAGAGTAATTAATAAAATATCCGTAAGTTTAAATAGAAGCCAGAAGTTATCTAAAAATGACACCAAAACACTTTTTTAATCATTAGTCATTGCTGTAGTTGAAGGCGGTTGATTATTTTTTTTCTTCGTTTGTGTACGTGCCCGGTGGTATCACATTTCTGATGCAATATATTAACATCATTAGTGTATAATATTGTAATTATAATAAAAAATCTTACAAGTACCAATTGGTCTCGTCTTGCCTTCTTCTAGGAATCGGCTCAGTCTCGTGCTTGGAAATTTTTGGTAAATACCGACACTTGGTTCGTGAATCCGATCGCAAGCGGTCTAAGGTTATCTACGTTTTCTGGAAACTATATATGAATTATGTTTATTAGTAAAGAACCAAACGACATTTTGTCAAAAATCGAGATAATAAGACCAAACGGATGTAGCCTGTTCAATAGAATATTATTTAGAAAAGACCCAAACACCATTTTTTAAATTACGTTTAAAACATGCCGATGAACCACTGATTTCGAATCAACTAAGATTATGCGAAGCTAGAATGTGGCTTGTGTGGAATGTGACCCTTACGTTTAACGTCACTTTGTTAAACTCTGAATTATGTGTAATTCAACAGCAGGCCCAAATGGATAATTTAAAAATCAATGGAATACCTGAAAAGTTCGGTTGAAAGCCTTTTATCCATCGTTGGTAATGTTTTCATGGCCTTGGATCTACCGAGTTTATCCTGTGAATTCTGTGACAGGATGCCCAAATAAGCCTTAACAATCAAAACCCCTGTTCAGTTATTGTTGGCATCTAACAGTGGTAAAGAAAATGATTTACTTAACATTGGAATGAAAAAGTGAATCAAACTTTGTGACTTGTGATTTCAGGGCTTGTCTTATATCCATATCCATGATCACTTAATTTCAAATAACAAATGGCTTTTGAAAAAGGGTAGGGTCCTAAGTAGGTTTTTTGGAGGTTTTGGGAGCAGCTGCTGGACTTGGAACTGTAAAATATGTAAAAATGGCAAGATTTTTTAATCCACGATGAAGCTTCAATAAAATGTGTTAAGTAATCCACCATTGTCTGTTGTTATACTATTTTAGCATACATTGAACTTGTGTCGGAAACAGAAACAATGGTTTAGAGACAGTTACCAAAATGTGTCTAAAAACGCTACTTGGGCTACCACCCCATTTGTATCAAGTGAAGGTGACACATATTCTATCATACATTTTGCGGTATTTTTTTTAGCTTTCTTGGCATATTCGGCAAATTAACACGATCTTAAGGATATGCCTATGTCAAGTTTTATCTCTATACTTTTAATATGTAACCTAAGATTAAAAATTTAACACGTAAAATCTCATGGTCAGCTTTAAAAAAAATGCACTCTATATTCAGAAATCCATGAAGCCAAACATAATACTCTTTTTGGTGCACCTCAGATAAATTACAAATTTGCAAACGACCCAAAAACGAACACCATTGCAATTAATTTATGTTGTCAACGACCATCACTAAAAATAGGTTGACACTTCCGTTGGTATGTTTTTGCCTCTAACAAACTAATACGAGCGTTAATTGAATAAACTAAAATTAATTATGCATTTACATAAATCAAAATTTTAATAAACCATTTTAACTATAACTTTCAAATTTAGCCAAAGAACAGGACGTGATACCATTCCTTCGGAGCGTTTTTAAAAAATAAGTAATTCACCTTCAAGGTTCGAAACAGTAATTTATATGCCGGTATAAAACTTAAATGTTTCATTTGTGAATTTCCTTCCTAGACAAATCGCAAATAAGGAATTAATAAAGTACGATTTAAATTATTACCTGATATCAGAAGCAAATGCGAACGAACTAATAACTGTTATTACGATTTAAAAGCGTTATTTTGCTTTATAAATCATTGACGCGAGATGAAAAAGTGCAATACTTAAACCGTTTGGAAGGTTATGCTGGATAATTGTATACTAAAATCAGAATCACGCAAAAACAGAAACTCCGCCGGATTGTACAATAGTGGCTAAGCTTAGTTCAACTAAATCTCGGTTCAGCTTATTGTATTCTACTCGTCAAACCCTTTCATTTGATACCCATATCAAGGGAATTGTAAAGAAAAAGGTAATCCGCCATCTTGTGGCGTCCGCCATATTGGGTTTAGAATTATGTCGCATAGCTTATCGCATTCTACTCGTCAAACCCTTTTATTTGATATCCATATCAGGGGGATTGTGAAGAAAAGGGCAATCCGCCATCTTGGGGCGTCCGCCATATTGGATTTAGAATAATATTAAATATACTATATTGCAGTATCGCCGGACTTATACACGTGTGCAAAATTTCAAAACTCTAGCGTAATTAGAACTAGTCGAGATTTTGATTGCAATATTTGCCCTAAACATACTAACATACATACAAACAAACTAACAGGTGAAGTTAAATAAAAGCTTGTTTTTCACATTTTTATATATCTCCTATAAAACACAAAAAGTAAAATTAGTGCCCAAATTTTAATTTTTTCTGTTAATATTTTACTAATAGTTGATTGTTGTTACTTTAACTAAATTTTATTTTTTCTTCTGCTTGTCTCCTTATTTTTTTAAAACTTATGTTGTGAATAATTATATGTTTTACTTCATTGTAAAATATACATATTAGAATTATTATCCCAGGTAACGTTAAACAGGCTTATTTCAGTTTTAAACTTATGTATTTACTCTGTTAGTTTTATGACACGTATGAAATTTAATTTCATTTTAATTAAAATATTTGTTCTTTTTATATTTATCTGCTCGACAGTAACTGTGGGAAATTCTTATTTCATGACTGGACGTATTACGGTCGTTTTTAAAAAAATGATTTTAACTATATGCATGATTTTCACTATACAGTATGTCGGCGGATGGGGTTTAGAAGAGGACAAATAAATGGACTAAATTTTGGAAGATACGTAAAATGTTACTACTAGTAAAAGTTTTTGCTTATAAAATAAAGGTAATTATTCCGATTAATGTAAACAGCGAATTTTTTCATAAAATTTTGCACAGACCCTAATTTTGGGTCGTAGCACACGAATCAGAAGTCAGTTTTTGGCGGTCTCATATGGTTTTTCCAAAAAAAAAAATTAACTTTTGGGTTAGCTTTTTCAATGAATTTCTTTAAATTTCGGCACTTTTACTTAAACACATCTATACAAGTCATTACACACTATTTTTCTGAACCATATTTAGGCAAATTTATGTAAAAACACATTAAAAAAACAGAGAAAATATCAAAAAACTGAAAGAAAATAACCACGCAGCCTGTGGTACACATTCTCGAAATTTCTGATGGAAAGACGCATTGTTGCCAAATTTACAAATCGTTTTTCCCACAAATTTTAGCAGTTTCCGGACATAAATAAATCCAAAAAAGAGATGGCAATATTAGCATTTTATTTTCCCTAGTAACAGTAATTTAGTTTAGTATTTATCCAGAAATAGTGACAGACAGACCCAAGCAAACCCAAACAAACCTGAGCAAAATGGTGGTCAGGTTTTGCTCAGTTTTGGTTGATATAGATACATATATATCTACATCAATGAAAACTGAGCAAACCTGACCACATTTTTGCTCACCCAACCCGAGCAAAAAGGTGGTCAGGTTTGCTCAGTTTTCATTGATATAGATATATATATATGTATCTATATCAATGAAAACTGAGCAAACCTGACCACCTTTTTACTCAGGTTTGCTTGGGTTGGGTATACACCTTTTTGTTCAGATATGGTTGCATGCATCAGCATGCAGGTGTTGGATTACTGATCAATAGGATTTTGGTTAGGTCTGATGTAGGTTAAAATTTAAAAATGTTGTTGCCTAAGTTGGACAGAATAGTAACTTTAGTTTGTTATGGTTAGCTTTTTTATTATTCCTAATTTACAACTTTTTATAAGTAAACCTGGCAACGCCGGACACTTGACAGCTGGGAAAATAATGGCGGCTAGTAGCGGGTTAAATGGAATTTTCTATAGGAAAAAGCAATTTTCTTATATATTTTTGATTAAATGTGGTGTTTTGTGTGACGAAAAATAATAAAAATTATAAGTTTACAGATATGTTGAAGTGAAAGTGTCGAAACTTAAAGGAATCTATATAAAAACCTAACCTAAAAGTTAAAAAAAAAAAACCATACGAGACCGGCAAAAACTGACTTCGGATTCGTGTTCTACGACCCAAAATTAGGGTCTGTGCAAAATTTCATGAAAAAATTCGCTGTTTACATTAATCCGAATAATTACCAAAATAAATAGGATTCACTTTATGAAAAATTTAAATGTTTTATACAGGAAGCATACAAAATATGAAAACATTATTTTGCGTAAGAGTAAACATACCTTGTTTATCATTTCTACCAAGAGAACAAATGAGGAGCACACTTTCAAATCGCATTTTGTCAATTTTTAAGTATTTTCAGAAAATGATAAATAGTGCCATAAGTTTACTTTACAAAAGATGAACAAACACCAACATTTTGCGGAAAAAATGAATTGTTTTGACATAACTATTACACACAACAATCATTAATAGTTTTCCCAAAAAAAATTTTTTTTGGTATGTACAAACAACTATTTGTTTGTCTTTTAATGCTAAAATTTAAACACAAACTAACAAACATTGCACATTGCAAAAAATATGGAAAAAAAGTCATTAAAAAATTATCATTATAAATAAAACTGACATATTTCATATTTTTTCTTTTGTTAGAAAATGATAAACAAGGTATGCTTACTCTTACGCAAAATAAAGTCTTCGTATTTTTTATGTTCCCTGTATAAAAAAGTGACATTTTACGTATCTTGGAACATTTCGTACATTTGTCCTCTTCTAAACTCAATCCGCGGACATACTGTATACTTGTACTACGGTACTTGTTCCGTTAAGACCATGCGCCCATGGTGACAGATGTGAGAACATCCATTGATCAGTTTTAATAATTTTTGTCGAAATATAGATGGTCAAAAGACAGCAGTGCAACCTTGGATGAATTAAGAATCGATACGGGATGCTTTAACATTCTTTGAAGCCAAAACAAACCATTCTAAGCGACACTGTAAACACAATTTGTAAACATTGGCCACATCTTATTTTACCTTGTATTTTTGTACAAAAAATACGTTAGAAGCATCACAAGGTTTACTAAAAGTAATAAAAGCCCTAAAATATTTTACTTTCTGCTAAATAATAATAAATTTAGGTTAGAAAGCTCTTAAATACATTATTTGTAAAGGCTTATTTAAAGTCGCTCCGAGTCATTTATAAATCTATGTCGCACTTTTTCTTTTCTAGTTAATTAGACAAAGACATACGTGTAACCGAGTGTTCAGACGTATTTCCTAAGCAACCAACAGAGACAGCAACACTTCTGAGCTCCAACACTCCAATGCTATTTTATCTCTCGCTACTACCATTCTTGATTCAATTAAGTACGTATTTCCTAAAGTTCGTAAACTGGACCTCTAGGGTAAGATGTTTTCATAACAAACAACAAATAAATAGGCTACACGTTCGATACGCTCACAGTATACGGAACACCGAATCCTTTCTAATTCATCCAAGAGTTCAACAATGCAATTTGAATTGTCAAGTTTAAAAATATATGTCACTAAAATTTATGAAAAACTAAGAAGTTAAGGTTGGTGGTTTTACGATCAATATGATTTATGATAGTAAAAATACATACGGGTCGAATTGATTATCCCCTCTTTCGAAGTCGGTTAAAAATTCAGGAAGCACGCCAAAGAAGACGATTACTGTTACTATGGGCTCATAAAAGGTGACTTCCAATCGAGATTATGTTAAGATTTTATTAAAGAACTGACCTCGCATCCTCTGCATAGTTGTAATTAATATAAGCCTACGGTCTATTCTATCAACATTTTTATTGAATCTAATAACAAGTTTAAACAAAGATGTCGTTTAAAACAATTATTGACTTGGAAAACACGAGAAACGAGTTTCCTGATATCTTGGGACAAAATAAAATATGTCTACCGTAAATGATTCAACTTTTCTTGATTGTGAAAGCAAATGTGAAAAGACAATTTATCGAAAACATATGGAATGTACATTTTTGAAGGTACTTACAGGAGCTGTAGTTATTGGTAGCGGGCTGTTTGACACATTTATAACACTGTAAATGGCGTCAACTGAAGAGAAGAATAAAGCTGCCAAAGATGCCTCCTACGATGTCCTGTAAAGAACTATAGATACAATTACCAAACAAGACATGCGATTATTGTGTGGTGATTTTAATGCCAAGATATGCAAAGAACCTAACCTAAATCCAACAATCGGTAAACACAGCCTCCATAATGTATCCAATGATAATGGCCAAAGACTAATAGAAACAGCCGCATCTAATAATATGCTGATAAAGTCAACCATGTTTCCAAATAAGGACATGCACAAACAGATCTGAGTTTCACATCACACGAAACCAGAACGACTATATCATTGTAGATGCTGGTCACGGGAGCAATGTGTTGGATGTAAGAAGCCTCAGAGGAGTAGATGGGAACACAGACCGTTACTGAGCTCGAGCGAAAGTCAGAGTTAGAATATCAAGGCAGAAAATTCAAAAAGTTAAAACTAATAAAAAGTATAAAATACCCGCACAACTTCTAACTTTTTAGAAACATTGAATTGCAAATATAGTTATTTAAATTAACACTAAACGAACTACATTTGTTTATACACATTTCGTTTAAATGCTGAATCGGAATGAATGACTTGTGTCGTGCACTCATATCAATTATTACTAAATTAAACTAACAGCCAGGCAGTCTGGACGACTCACTGCCACTAATTAGGTAATTGTTATTATGTAGAATAGTTACGAGAATAATTTCACAAGTTGATTGCTAGAAAATGTGTCTAGACAAAAAAAATTATAAAAAGATATCTATAGAAAAATGTATACAGTTAGTTATAATAGGGATCATGCATGTATTTTTTTATTGCTTACAACGTTCATGTCAAATATAATAAGAACATGTCCGTAAAAGGAGAAACGTGGGTGGAATTGGCAGGAATACCAGTCACCTTTTAACAACTCATATTGTGACATATATGTTGTCATTACTGACACATACCTAACTTTTTTCAAAATTTTTGTAAATACTTTCACCTACGATGGCTGAAGATGATGCTAACGCCAATGACCTAGAGGAACCCACGGATGGCGAGCAGACCAGACCCCGAACTGCTCCATCAGGGAATAAGTCTCGTCCACAAAGGCACCAGAAACCTCGTCCCCACACAGCAGACAACAAAAAGCCAAAATGCCGATCCAGGATCGACCAGCTGGCCATTCCGAGTCGCAGATTAATTCTCGCCTTGTACCAAGAACACGCTGAGCATTTACCTAGAGACAAAGTGGAGAAAATTAAAGTTCTTTTACAGGAACTGTATGCTATGACCCCTGAAGAAACTGAAAAGTATTTTGAGCACTTACGGAAGAAAGCCAGTGACATAGGTAGAAAGAAAGATATCAAATATATGCTGAAAAAGCTGGTTAAAAAAAGAAATAAATCAAGTCAGAAAAGGAAAGCTTACGAATTTATTAATAATCTTCTCATTAAAAGTATGGAGTTTGCTGTAAGACACGCAATTCCTCCACTAGTATCAGTACGACTCAGAAATTTATCAAACATTATACTGGAACAAATATGCGACCTAAGAAACGTGAACATACCTAACCGGGAAGATCCTGACCAGGTTGGATCATTTCTTATTCAAGTAGCAGATTGGATGGCCATAGCGATAGAGCATTTATATTACGGAGTTCAACTCAAGAAGAATAAGGAACTAGAGAAAATAGAAAAGGAAGCGACAGCCAGAGAAAGAGAAAAGAAGGAGAAACCGGCTGACGAGAAAACAAAAACAGATGCTGCTCTAACTGATACTGGAAAAACTGAAGACGAAGCTGCTGTTTTGTCGGATGAGCTGCTGGTTTCTGAAATGGAATAGTATGTGTGTTTTTGTTTGTTTCTTTGTTTATTAAATAAACACGGTGATGTCTCACTGTTGCTTTTCATTTTGTCTAAAGAATGTAATGGCAACGGCTAACAATACGATTATAACAGGCTGTTTGAACAAAATTGCAGGGAATATTATTTCGCAATACCAAAAATTATTCTTAGGGCCAGTTGTATAAGAGCTGGTTATGAGATAACCTCGGATAACATTAAATTACCTGTTGTATTGGTTATCAATAAATTGTTGTTTATCTTGTTCTTACAACTACAACGTTATATTTGTAAAGTCATTTTCCGTCGGTGGATGTTGTAACGTAAGTAAAACTTTAATGCTAATTTACATGCGGCCCTATGTTGTTTCTTTTTTTGTTAAAATCTTAAAAGTAAAGAATTATGGAAAGTTACGTTCTCTTTCTATATACGATAATACCTGTACCTTTGCTACGACTTTCATCAACAATGTAAATGACATTTTTATTGTAAAAACTGTCATCGTACAGCTAACATTTTTCAAAATTTTCGTGTAAATAATTTCATTTAAAATGGCAGAGGGTGATACGAATGTTATCAATTTAGACCCCGCGGATGACGCTCAAGCTAGACCAGATACAGCACCACTTGAACGAAGACATCGCCTCCAGAAATTCCAGAAACATCGTCCACAAACGGCTGACAACCAGAAATTGAAACAGCGATCTGGAGTCGACCCGATATCCATATCAAATCGTCCAACAATTATCCAAATTATTCAAGATAATTCGGATAAGCTCTGGGATATGAAGGGCAAGAAAAGAGAAACGGAAAGCTGCTAACTCACAGGAAAAAGTATAGAATTGGGGTGCTTGCCCTGTTGAAGCCAAAGCTTGTTGCACCAGAAACATAGTATTGTCTTGTCAAAATGTTGTTATGTTTGTGAAATGGTTAATAAATACATTATTCATTTTACCTTGTTTAAATAGTTCCGAACTCAATAGGTAGCGGTGGGTAAAAGAGGTTACATTTCTAACCTCGCTTAATTTTTTTACAGTACTTAAATACCTTCCTCCTTGACGACCTCTATGCTACTCCCTTGGCGATCAGATCTAAGAATGCACAAAACATTTTGGAAAAGCAATTTTTCGAAAAATAAATTTTCTTGAGTTAATTTTTATAAAATATTTTTTTAACATTTTTTAAAGATAACGCTCACTTATTTCGGATATCCAGTAAATTATTGTCATAAAATGTAAAAACAACAAATCCGGCTCTGATAAACATGCATCCTAAGGAGCGGCACTGGTATATGAAATGTAATCCGGCACCACAGTGGACGAGAATATAAATACCTCGAAGGCCGCCTTATGACATTGAGCGTCGTCTCACCCTGCTGCTGCAGCACTGCTATTTCCGGGCTGCAGGAATGGATGATTACTTCTGCAGCCTGCCTTATGTTTGCTTCTACTAACCCACTTTCGCACGGTTGGTCTTTAACCCCTGCCAGCAGTGGCCTATTTTGTCCGTAAGTGATGAGATATGTATAACAGACATTTCACTGTTGCAGTAAAGAGCTGCAAATGAATTATAGATCTAGACATGTTTAAGTCAGAACAATAGTGTAATTTGAATTTCGTATTATTTATTGGTTTTAAATAAACAGAGGTTAAGTAACATTTCTACCTAAAGTTGTGACCAGATCCAATCAGTAAAAAAGGGTTTGTATCCAGCAAAAGTTTAGGCTTATAAGGAATTCTTTGGGGAAAATATTGAAGAAAATGCTGTATAAGACCATCAAATAACTCGAGAGAAACGGACTATTTTTGATTCTGGTTCAGGTGCCCTCCTGCTATGGCAACAGGAAAATAAACTCAGGATTTGTGTAGCGACGATTATCTGGGCATGTCGACCTCTCAATAAAGGAAAAGACAGAGTCAAAGGTGAAAAATACATACATATATATATATATATATATATATATATATATATATATATATATATATATATATATATATATACATGTTTTTATGTCAAGTTGAGATCCGATCATATTTTGGACTACCCGAGATCCACCTGAACAAATAAAGGTATTTAAAAAAATCTGTTGTAAAAGTCAATAATTGTGTGTTTTAATTTATGGTACCACCACAGGGGTAGGTCATTTTCAAATTTTTATATACACACAGAATAATGTGAAGTAGAGATCCCTTACAATACTTGTAATAGGCGAGATCCGACCTTGTAAATTAGGAAATATATGCGTAACGTGAGATCCAACCATGTTGCCAATTTTACTGTTACGATTTTATTGCATTTTACAGTGCTCTAAATATATGAAAGATGATTGAAGACAACTGCCCTTACCATGTATTTATTTTACATATCGTTTTCTAAATGTCCGCGGTATTCTGACACAATAATAAAATCGTACAAAGCATCTGTAAAATTTTCAAGTGAACCGGAGGTATTTGAATTAAGAACAGCAAGGAAAGTTCTGAGTAAAATACTTCCCAGATTAATACAAAATTAATAACCTATTGGGGGCCTTTCTTATTTTTTAAGATTAGTATAATGATTTTGTATAACATTTGTGAATATCTCTATTAGTATCCATAAAAAGACAAATTTATTATAATGGGGTTAGGTTTAGTACACCGTATCTTATACAATATTTTCGATTATGCTGCAGTTGGGTAGGGTAGATGGGTTTTATTTTAATTTTTACACTCATCCCGTCATATTAAGAATTTTATTTTCTTTACGTTCCATGCATTGACTATTTTTTTATCTTTTGCTGAGTATGCAATATCATGGGCATGGGAAACCTTGAAATACTCAGATTACACGATCCCTCTAGGGATCAATATTTTTAGTCTCCTTGTATACTAAATCTACTTGCCAACAATATAAAGTCACATTTGCTTGAAAATAAATACTTATTTTTTTATTGGTCCTATATCGGCAATTTTTGTTTAAAATTTTTTTTACATTGCTATGCCATGACACTATAAATTAATTAAATCATATTCATTTGCCTTTCTTTAATTTGACACGTAAATAATGGTGATCTAAAACCTTAATAAAGGTTCTTTTTTAGGCACCCTGTATAATACATTAAAAGTCTTTTATGCCAAAGTTATTATTTTTAAAGGCAAAGCTTTTTATGCAGAGTAATTTCCCCCCCAACAAATGGTAATAAAAAAGTTTTCCATTTGGCAAGCAGATTCACAGACACGCTCTATATTGTTTACATTTTTTTGTAGACTTATTTTAGTTAAATTATTTTTTTTTTCAGGAAATATACATAAAATACTAAACAAAGAGCAATTATTATTTTATTTACTTTTCTTTAAAATTTTCCTTAGATTTATATATATAGCATACATACTATGTACAATAACTGTAAATACGGGGTTGGCCAATGAAAACGAAACAGACTGAATATCTGATTCCATGTTTATTTTTACAAAAATCGCTCGTACACGTACTTAATTAGATTTGTCAAGGGAGAGGTTTTTTTGTTACCATTATCAATCATTATCAATACTGCAACTTCAACCCCTTAGAAAGGGTGGAACCAACCCTTAAAATTTAAACGGAAATAGGGGTCTTGCAATACATCATTTTAAAAGTCTCACTAAGTACTTTATGATTCTAAAATATTACGATATTATTCGTCCCGAGAACAAAATGGAGGCTTGTTAAACAAATATTTTAAAATACGATGTACAATGGCGGTACAATTGGCGGTTTAAAAATACGCTTCTGATGATAGCAAGAGGTTATTATTTAGCTCTCCCCAGCCCCCACTAATTGAAATAAAATTTGAATTGTCAAAAATCATTATTGAAATGACATTGAGTGTGTTAGTGGGGGTGGGGAAGGGCTAAATAATTTTTTTAGCCTCTTACTATCATTAGAAACGTATTTTCAAACTGCTAATTAAAAACTTCAGCAATACCCATTAACATGCATTACAGAAATATTCAACAAGCCGCCATTTTGTTCTGAGGGCGAATAATGACGTAATATTCTAGGATCATAAAGTACTTAATGAGACCTTTAAAATGATGTATCGCAAGACCCCTCTTTCCATTAAAATTTTAAGGGTTGGTCCCACCCTCCCTAGGGGGTTGAAGTTACAGTTACAGAAGTTACAAGCCAGGCCCCACCAATAACATATCAGAAACCACAAAAGATTTAAATTGGGTTAAACTAATACAAAGTTACGCATTTAGGAGTCCAACTATATGGCACCAAACAAGTAAGAAAATTTTAATTAGTATTGGAATGAAAAATATAAATTTGCAAAAATTGATTGATTGATTTTATCGCCTACATACCCTTCAGGCATACAAATTCAGGTTTTTGTCGATATCCTTGTACTAAAGGAAAAATTTTAAATTTCTCTCGCATTAATCTGGCTGCTAGTTGTCCATCCTTACAGATAAAAAAAAACATTTTTTCTAAACAATAAAGGAAAATGATGCGAATTTCAAAACTTTTCCACAATAAAGGTCTAGCAGCCGCAGATATTGATGGAAGAATAATTTAAAATTTTTATACTAGTACAAAGATATTGGCAAAAAACTGAGTTTCTATACCCTGAGGGTATATAGGGGATGGAACCGCCTTAACATTAGGAATGTCCCAAAAATACGTATTCTGAAAAAACTAGCCCATTTTTTTTTATTACATGTGCGATGACAACTAATTCTTGTTTTATGAGTAGCTAACTCAATTTGTAAGCCTTTTCTTGTAAAATTTTAATTACATGGGCGGCTTAGACAGAAAACGTAATTTTTAAGTGTCTGCATACCTTTATTTGCAGAGTAGTTCAAATAAAGGACTAGGTATCACAATAAACTTAGTTGAAATTTTTACGAATAACTAATTTATGTATTCACGAAAATAGCAGCTATTTTGAGCTACTCATGAAACGAAAATTTTTAGTCATCGCGTATGCATTAAAAAATGTGGATTAATATTTACAGAAAACGTCAATTTTGGGACAAACTTGTAAGATTTTAGATTATACCATTCTGTAAATTGCCAAAAAATAGAAAAGTAACAGTACTAAAAGACCTAAAAAGTATCAAAAATTAAAAATTTTGGAGGCCACACGTACGGTCACGATCGTCGCATCTGACTATATTTCCAGCTGAGTCTCTATCTGGGGTAAAGTGATATTGGATCCAACCATTAATGATATATAACCATTGTTGATATAATATAAAACATAAGATTTAGGCAGCTTGAACGCGCTGTATAAGATCCAATAGAAATCGGTAGTAGATATCACGTGCGCAAGCTGTACAGTCAACTCGCTCCGCCAACGTTGCCGTTATTGACGGATCTCGCCTTAACTAGGATACACAACACTAGATGCAGACGATCAGAGCGCCCTCTGAAAGTTTGTTTTTGAACCCAAGTTGTATGTAATATGAAAAAAAAGGTGTAAAATGAGATCCAAACAAAAATTTGTAGAAATTCGTTAGAGGCAGTATCGAACCAAATGCCGCTCATATCCACGCAAAACAAGGCGAGGTCCAAATTCGGATCTCACTTTGCAAAACAGATCTCGGGATGTCTACTATTTCACTGAAATGGATCTCACCTTAATCAGGAAATGTGTATATATATATATATTATATATCTATATATACCGTCCCGTTTCTTTAACTGCAACGTAGTTAAAAAAAGCAAAATTGTTGCAGTAGTTCACAACATTCACAACAGTAGGGTTCCTTATCCAAATACTTACGGCATTATTTCGTACGAATACAACATAATACTTTTAGAACAATAAGAATTATCAATTAAGCACATGTGGTCTTTATTTATAACTTATTTACTACTGTGTCTTAATGGACTTATATATCTCGGAGCAAGCTGTTGAAAAAAAAAGCTTCAGCATGTGTTATTTTAAAACTAGGAAGTTAAATTTATCAGTCAGCAAATATATATGTATCCTAATGAAAAATAAAGGCAACTTTGTTGTAGGTAAACGTAAAATAAAATTTATGTGGATTTTAATACTGTAATATGGTTAAATCAGGTTCGGACTGACATTGGAGTAATATTATTTGTAGACCAGCAAACAGTATTTGCGAAAATGACCAATTTTACGAAGCTAAATCTGTAAGCAACATTAGACACAGGAAGTAGTTACTCCCGTAATTTTTTCCGTAGTTTTTGAAATGAAGCTATACAAATTTCAGGGTACAACCTACTACTACTAGTATAATAATTGTCATTTTTTGGTGAACTCATACATTTTAAACACTTCCGATTTAACCGGAAGTGCTGCCAACTTTTAAATGGAAACCCATGGTTTTTATTAGATATTTAAATTCTCCAGAAAATGATCTTTTTAGAGACATATTAAACTTCAACTATTATGTCAAACTTTAGTTTCATTATTTCACTTCCTTTCTCTTTCGACCATAGATGACTTCCGACGTATTAAAAATGCAAAGAAATAAGTGCAATACAAGACTGTCAAAAACTCGAGAGGAAGGGATTCTGGTCCAAGTGTTTTCCTGCCGCTGGATTTCTTGTCCCCTACCCTCCATTAGGAAGGTTTACATACACCCAGGGCGGCTGAACAGACCACGTTTTACCAGAATCAAAATCAGGCCCTTATATCCATCACGTTATGCCTGATGCAGAGTAATATGTCAGAAACCACAATCGCAGGAGAGTACCTGGACTAGAATCAAAAATAGTCCCTTTTTCTTGAGTTTTTCGACGTTAAGAATTTATTTATTTGCATTGTTAATATACAGGGTGTCAAAAGTCTGGAATATTGCAAATATTTTAAAAACTACTGAATATATATTTTTGAAAATTGGCACGTCTATATAGTTAAAAACGGCACACCTCGGAAGGCTAAAATCGTTTCTGTGGCTATACAGGGTTGTTGGTCAGACAAAACAAAGGTAAGTGTTCTTAATTTATCTTAGTCGACACAATACAAAATATAATTTTTGGCAAGTATTTTTAAAATAAAATTAACTATTTTGCTGTCAAATTAAAACACGTGAAAAAAAAGTTTAATGCAAAAATATATGTTAATCTTGCCCTAGGTCAAAAATTATGAAGCTTTTTATTTATTTTAAATTCGCACGACAGCATACTTAATTTGAAATAATTGCCATATGTCTTAAATATGACATTACTAGTTTATTTTTGTTACAAATAACCAAGTTTAAAAAGAAAGTGACAAGCTATTCCAAACCTTTCCAAATTGTAAAATATTGATATTTTAGCTGTTTGGACTCCGTTTTTTATGAGCTATTTTTTATGTATAAATATCATAAATTCTTTTTAAAATACATGGTGTTTATCTCAAGCAAGTAAGTGTTTTATTTTATTCCACTCCAAATATAGCTTGATATCATTGACCTTTAGCAGGAGGAGACGCAGCTGTTCATTCATAACTAGACTTGGCCAGTTGGGTCTCTTTCCAGAGGCGTCGATGCCGAAAATTAAGTACGGTATTTGACAAAAATAATTAATCAAACTTTGAATGAACAATGTACTGTCCGAAACAAATTTAGGTAAAACAGCATATGTTTCTTAGTAAATTTAAAATGCAAATGTAAAAATCTTTGTTTATATTTTATAAATCGCAAAAGTTGCTCAAAATTTGTTACCGTTTTCTCAAACACAAAACTCGCACATTTTACTTATTCGTCGTATGGCATCTAAAAGTATGATCGATCGTCTCTGCTAATTTTGAAATTCGAGTGGAGTAGCTTCACGCAATTTTTCTATATAGTGCGATGTCGAGACTTGTAAACTTTATTTTGTAAGTGACCCCACAAAAAAAAGTCAAAGACGGAAAGATCGGGTGATCGTGGTGGCCATCTTATAGGTCCCGTTGGTTTCTATCCATTTTCAGGAAAATTGTTTCCTAAAAAGGGGCGTATTATTCCGGCATTATGGGCATGGTCCTATTTGAAATATATATTGTTTAAGTAAGTCAAGGGAACACCATCTACCAATTCAGGTACATCTTGCAATATACTCAGGTAACGATTTGCTGAAAGGCTTCCCTTATAAATTCTATAAGTTAGTTTCCTTCCCAAAATAAAACGAGCAACGCTGAAACCGAATCTTCCCTGCTGCTCGCGCTGAAAGTAAATATGATGGTTTTCTTGATACCAATGTCTGGTATTGTGTCTATTGAAAATACCAGAGCTACGCCTATATAGCAGAGATACGCCTCATCGAAACATATCACAAATCTTCAAAAATTTGGCTGGTTTGCTGCAAAAAGCAATTGCAAAGAATGAGACGACGTTCAGTATCCCCGGGATGTAAATGCTGAACGATTTTGACTTTATATGGTCTAAATTTATATTTGTATAATATAGTTTGAGCTCGAGCCTTGTTCACTTCAACTTCTTTCTCAATAGCCCTAAATGAAGTAGAAGGAGCTGCTTCTACACAACCTAAAACGTCAATTGCTCGATTTTGCTTATTATAGGATTTTGGTCTTGGCTGCATAAACACACTATAATTGCTACAAGAGCAGGTATATAAAAAATATATAAGACCGGTTTTATTAAGTATCCATTTGTTATATCCCACCCTTTACAGAGAACGAAAATAAATTTATTTGTTCTTTTGTACATAACCTACACTCGAGAAGACCTACATTACGTAGATTATCCCAGGCAAAAAAATTATTAAATGACTCAATAACAAGATTTGAACCTGCCATTTTTACATTTGACCTTACTACACTCTGTATAATATAATTCCATACATTAAAATCATCACCAAATTAGCCTTTAGCATTACTTCAAATATAAAAAGTTTTATGACTACACTAATTGATACGCGCCTTGCCTAATACAAACCAAACACAATAAATAAAAGGTAACGGCAAGGTTCCTAATTTTAGACGTTAGGGTAGATCAGTTTCGCGTAGTCAATGCCAAATATTCGAGTGCGAAATATTATTAGAAAACTGATCAGCTGAGCTGATTTGGCAAAATACTTTTTTTGTAGAGTAGGTCTGGTTCAGTTGCATTATATTTATTTTTTTGTTTTTTGAAAAAATGCAGTTGATATAAAGGTAACGTAAAAAAAAACTGAGCAAAATCTTTTATAATGAATTTAAAAAACTACAAAATTGTATAACAAAAAGTTTGCCTAGTCGTCTGTCTTCTGATTTCTAAGATCAGAAGATACGTCACACTCTGTATAAAGGAAAGTACTGCAGGTTTAAAAAAATGGCACATACAGTATGACTGCGGATGGGGTATAGAACAGGACCAATCGACCAAATTTTGCAATATACGTAAAAATATCGCTCCTAATAAAAAATTTGCTTTTAAGATAAATAGGATTCACTTCATTTCATTCATTCATTCATTTTATACAGGGAGAATACAAAATACGAAAACATTATTTTGCTATGCTATTTTCAATAATAGTATTATTCCTGACCACTCTCACTTTGGTTATATTAAGGTTAATACTGTTTCAACAAAACATCATTGAAATATCGAAAAGAAAAACATTGCTTTAAATATAGACTTATCATTAGAGTTAAAAAGTAGTCTTACTTCTTTGAAAACTATATTACCATTTTTTCAATTACAAAAATACTATTGGAAAGCTATAAATTACTATTATTCCTAAGAGTATAGAATTGCTTAAGCTAAAACATTAAATTATTTAACGAGAATGCTCAAATATAATTGGGTGAAAAATAGCTATTTGTGGGCGGGTGTGATTCAAATTAAAATATATTTTATTAAACGAACAAGAACTACAGTTTAAATAATAAAATCTAAAAATAAAATTAAGTGAATTATTCTTATATCACTTCAATTAAAATAAACACTGTTATAAAATATATAAGGTATTAGAGAAATAATAAAAAATATTAATTCAATGGGTTCTATTGTTGGCTGAAATATTAGTTCTATTCTCGCGGAGGGAGGGGTTAAAATTGTGCTGGGGGGGGGGGGGGCTGGTGGCAGCTGCTTCTGTTACTTATTTATTGTTAGGTAAATATTACAGAATTATTACAACGATCACCTAGCTCTATTACCATTTACGTGTATGATACTTGGTTACCGATACTTAGAGACAAGGCTTAAAATTGACATTTTGTCAAGGCCCTTTAAATGGCATGTCTTAATAAAAAAAAATACCCAAAATAAAATAGGATTTAAAAAAGACAATAGCTATCAATAGTAGAAGTCAGGCATTCAAAAATAACATTAAAAGCTTTACCGAAAAACGAAATTATTAGCAGAAATAGCATAATGATTTAATTTCTTTAATTTTTCATAATAACTGAAGATATTATTCACATTTTTGCGTTAGTAATGGCTCCCGCTGCTATCCGAAACGTCAAATATTTTAAAGTCAAAAGTAAATAAATAAAAATGTTCTTGCTCGTAAATAATTTAGTGGTGAAATACCGGGAAAAGAACATTTAAAAAAATAATATGTTTTTATACCAACCTGTAGTAAAATCCATAAATTACCAAAAAGCAAAATGAAAGTAAAACCTAGCATTAGCATCATGCATGTAACTTTCGGCAAATAAAAAGTGAAATACTGGTTCGCCCATGTGTTTTCAACGGCTTCCAAAACACTCCATGCAGGGGAAGTTGGGGTAATTCGAATACCATAATTTTATTTTTGTTTACATAGAAACCTATGTTCTTAATCGTAACTGCAAATTTATGTCCTAATCCTAATCAAAAAGTCATAGAAGAATTTAAAACTATACCAATTTTATGTAATATGTTAAAATACAACATCAACGTTCAGATTCACTAAGGAGGTTTAAGATTTAGTACTGGTTTAAATTAAGATCTTCTAGTTGATCAGTTATGTTTTAACATATTTTCGTCCTGTCATTGTTAATAAGTCGTCATTAAAAACTTATGAATTCTTGTGATATTTCGGGGATTTGATGGTTTCAAAGGATTTTCATCTTGGAACGGGTTGCTAAAATGAATTTAGTTCTATTATTTTCGAAAGTACGAACTAAAATTGCCCTTTTCTTTATACATTTGCGAAAAATCTCAGAAACAAATTAATAGTATAAAACTTAGTTGTCTTATTCTTACACTTGTCAGTTTAAAACCTGACCCTTCAATAAAGACCCCTGATTTAAAGTATACACGAAATCAAAAACCATTAGGCTACTTTCACACGGGCGGTTTTCTGTCGTGGTCGTGTACGGCAACGATATCGTATAGCATTGTTTTAAATGAAAGCTTTCACACCACACGATTTTAATCGGAACCGTACACGTGTAAATACAAGCACAGTTTTTTTTTCCACGACACGATCGCTGCACGGCCACGACAAAAAACCGCCCGTGTGAAAGAAGCCTTAGATATCATCAGATTATTTTTTTCCTGGCAAACAAATCGCTAAACTCTATTATATCTTAATGACGATTTACATATTTACACTTAACAGCCGTGGCGACTGGTGAAATTTTAAAGTTGCATATCTCTGTTGCCATGCCAAGTTTAGGGTTTTCGATAGTGAGCCTACCTAATGTTTTGATAAAGAGAAAAAATATTTTTAATTTGCGAAACAAAGCTGCATTTTTGCTTTAACCCCCCTGTTTAAAAAATTAACAGGCTTAGGTATTTTATTTAATATTTTTTTTAAACAAATTTTACATCATTTTGTCGACAATATTTAAATTTTAAGAGAAAAAAATGTGTTAGTAAAAAGTTATAGACATTTAAATTTTTTTTAACCTAAAATATAATTTTAAAAAAAATTCAAATGACTATAACTTTCTATTAACACATTTTTTTACTAAAATTTCAAACATTTTTTCAAAATGATGTAAAATTTGTATAGAAAAATATTACATAAGTTTATTAATAATGCTGTAATAATGTATTAATAATGTTTCTTTTTTATCCAGAGAGGTCAAAGCAAGAATTCAACTTTTTTTCGCAAATTAAAAAATATTTTATTTCTTTATCAAAACATAAATCAGGCCAACCCAACCCAACCTGGCAATAAATGGGTGTGGTCGGCAAATGAAGCCTTAAAAGATCAATAAAAATAGAAAAAAAACTCCAAGCTCCAAGCTTTGTCAATGAATGGTTGGTGAACAATATGGACAACAATAAAAATTAACTCAAGCCGTTTTTGGGCAGCCAGCTTTCCTACATAATTTTCGATAATTTTTCATGTACACATTCAGGTACTACGCACAACATAGCCTTTGATTAATTTAAATGTCCTACTTTGTCTCGGATCCCCCTACACATATGCAAAATTTGGTAGCGATTCCAACTTTCACCAAATTTTAATGGTTCCTGTACCAGCATCAGACTGTTCCGTATTTAAAAACCTAACCATTGTTTTACGTGCCTACAGATCCGTATTTTTTACTTTCACATTTTTATGAGTCATAAAAATACGGTACTTCTAGTTATCATTACCATCTACAAATAAGTAAAACAAACACAGAGTTATTCCGAGATATTATTTATTAAATAAAAACAAGAACATTTTAAGTAGAAAATGTACATCATAGAAGAAAAACTATACAAAAAATCTATTTCTTTGGAAATATATTAATTTTTACAGTACTCTATTTTTTACATATCTACACTTACGAGTAGTAATTAACTAAATTTACAAATAAATTTTTAAAGATACAACAGCAACATATTTTTTTCCAAAATATTTCTCATAAATACAATAGTTAGCAAACCTAGAAATGGACTATATAATAATAGCCTACTTAGCTTTGGGTCGATAAAATACATTCGAAAATAGATAACTTCGAAAACACTTTTTTCATATAGATAAATTTTCAAAAATTAAAATTTTCTAAAATATTTTTGTCGAAAAAAAAAAAATTTTTTTTCGAAAAATCAACTTTTCTAAAACAAAGTGCTCTGTAACAAGATCCGCGAATGGAAAGTTTGTCTAAATGGTTATTATTTACAATCGCGGTTGGTGAAATTTTGAAGCTTTATATTTCTGTTGCTACTTACGGGACCCATGCCAAGTTCAGGTGTTTTACTAGTGAGCCTACTTGGAATGTTTTGGTAAAGAAAAAAAATATTTTATAATTGCGAAAAAAGCTAAATTTTTGTTTTTCCAGGGGAGGCAGATCAAAAATTCAGCTTTTTTCGCAATTACAAAATATCTCTTTTCTTTACCAAAACATTCCTAGTAGTAGACTCACTATTAAAAAACCTGAACTTGGCATGAGTCCCTTAAGTGGTAACAGAGATATACAACTTTCCTAACCTAAACAAATCTGCAAACCCAGAAAAGCTCTATCTATAAGGTTTGCTCAGATTTACTTGGGTTTGCTCAAAATTCCCTTTACATTTATTATCATGTAGATAAACTTTCCATTCGTAGTTTTTGAAAAATTTTATTAAATGGTATTTTCAAAAATTTAATTTTTCGAAAATATGTTTATTCGAAATAACCCTTCTTGGAAATTTAGTTTTCGAAAATTTTGATTTTTGAAAATTTCTCTTTTCCAAAAATGATTGTTTCAGAAACTGGCTTTTGGAAAAAATTGTTTTCCGAAAAATTAATTTTTTTAAACTTTTTTTCGCAAATTTTGCTTATGACATTTCAGAAAGCCGTAGTTTTATTTTTTATTAAAGAAATTCTATATAAAAGCTTCTCTTAAATGAAAAACCCTGTTGAGTCGAAAGTTCCAAAGTCCAACTCTTCGGTGTATCTTATTGGTTAATAAATCTGCTTTCTACTCTAAATTAGCTTTTTCAGCCCCCTTGAGGGGTGGCGCTAGGGAGTTGAGGACAAGAATTTTAAGTACAACCCTATACCGTCTGGTACCTCATTTTAAAGGTCTTCAAAAAATAAACATTTTACCTCAAACCCGAGGTCTGTATCTTACTGCGTTTTTAAATGGTAAGCCTTTAAAAATTAAAAATCGCGAAAAAAAAATTAAAAATTTGAATACCTTTATTTCTCTTTTTGCCTTAAAATTGTTCAAAAGACCACCATGAACCTCTTGGAAGTAATAAAGTCGATTTTGGCACTGACTTCCCAAATTTTCGAGAATGGCAGAGTTCCAAAGTCGACTTTATTACTACCAAGAAGTTCATGGTGGTCATTTTGAACAACTTTTAAAGAAAAAAAGAAATAAAGGTACTTAAATTATTAATTTTTTTTTCACGATTTTTAATTTTTAACGGCTTACCATTTAAAAACGAATTAGGATACGGACCTCCGGTTTGCAGTAAAATGTTTCTTTTTTGAAGGCCAATTTAAAATGAGGTACCACACGGCATAGAGTTTTATTTTAAATTTTTGACCTCCAATCCGTACGTCACCCCTCAAGGGGATTGAAGAAGTTAAATTACATAAAAAAGCAATTTATTAACCAATACTTAAATTTGGTGTATCTATCTTTCCTAATAGCAAGGATATTTGCCCATACTAAGACTTTCGGATACCCTGTATATTAAAAATAAAAACCAAGAAGGAAAATTAAAAAGAATATAGGGACACAAAATCCGTAAAAAATACAAATTTTGTTATATTTTCAATACACATATAAGTCAAGAACTCTGTTTCTCTATAATTCCAGAAACGGTAAAATAAAATTTTGGATAAAAACCCAAGAAATGGTATGTTAAGAATTAGTATGTCGGTAATTTCGCCTTTATACGACTCCTGAAAAATAACCTGTATGGCAACTTTATTGCCTTTGCTCAAAAGTAAATCAAAAATATACAAATGAGCATTTTTAACAAGTTGTAGTATATACTGCTCACTGGCCTTTTTAGAATCAAACAACCAAAAAAAAATTAAGTCCATTTCACGATTTGCTCGACAGCGTCCATACAACAATTAATTTACTAAAAATTAAAAAAGGTACGTTTGATTGCAACTGTTATAAAAATATATTCGTATTTTTTAAATACAATTTGTTTAAATCACATTATGTTGAACGGAATCTAATGTAATTTTAATACCCGTTAAAAAGATGACTTGTCAAACGGATCAATTTCTTAAAATAAAAATTTTAATAGCTAACTAAAACTATGTACAAAACGATTCGATGTGTAAAATTGTCATTAAAAATCGATTTATATGGTTGATTTGTATTAAAATTATGCAATAAAAAATTACTGTCATTTTCAAAATACTTGGTTTTACAAAACTATTTCTTGAATTAAAAATAGACAAATACTTGTTTTCATAATTCTTAAGTATTTGGCGATTATTACTATCTTTTTTTTTTGTAAACATCGTTATTGCTTAGTTATTTGCTATGAAAATAGTCCATGACTTTCCAATGCAGACACCTAAAAAGACATAATTCCTTTAAAAAACTAGAAGTTTACTTTGTAGTTTTCCTTTAACACGCGGGCTGAAAAATTCGATATCGAAATTTTTCAGCGCGCTGTTTGAAACGAAAAATACAAAATAAAATTTTGATTTTGTTAATGAATTGTATGCCTTTTCATGTATCTTCATATGAAATTCGTTGGTTTTTATAGCTAAAATCTGAGCAACAACAACCAGTGCCAGCTGGTGAAATTTCAAAGTTGTATATCTCTGTTTCTACTTACAGGACCCGTACCAAATTTAGGGGTTTTAATAGTCAGCCCACTTGGAATGTTTTGGCAAGGAAAAAAATTGTAATTTACTAAAAAAAGTTGAATTTTTGCTGAGCGCCCCCTGGGAAAAAAATTAACGCGTTTGATTGGGTTTTATTTTTAGGTTTAGAAACATTCAAATGACTATAACTTGCTACTAACACATTTTCTTTCTCTTAAAATTTAAAAATTGTAAAATTTGTTTAGAACAAATAATAAATAAAACACCTAAACGCGTTCATTTTTTTTTTCAGGGGGGCTCAGCAAAAATTTAACTTTTTTTCGCAATTTGCATTTTTTTGTTTACCAAAACATTCCCAGTGGGGTCACTATTAAAACCCCTAAATTTGGTGCGGGTCCTGTAAGTAGGAACAGAGATATACAAGTCTGAAATTTCACCAGCCGCCAGTGACGTTAAAAAAAACATAAAATAGTAGTAATGATCACAAAATCACTAAACAGGGCTCTTAAATACAGACATATTGATATTTGCACAGATAAAAAAAAATAAGCAACAAGCAAAACTACACTAGTGGCAATCTAAAGACTCTAAAATTATTTGCACAATATTGACTTACCTAAGATTTATCTTCCAGGACTTGGTGTTATTTATGATTTTGGCTATATTTTTACTGAAACGCAGTAGTTTATGAATACTAAAAAGTCGAAATTACGGACATTTACTGATGTTTAATGCATTGTTTGCTGCATTACTTAAATTTTACAACCGAGCACATTTATACCCACAAAAACAACTTAAAAGGGCATATTGGTAATTCGTTTTAAAAAATAATATTTTATTTTATTATTTTTGGATTTGGATTTGTTTGATGGATTAATGTCCATTTTAATTATGTTTTAAGGTAATTTCTTAGTTTTTTTTTTTTTAATTTTGAAACAGTAAGAAATCGTGTAACTTCAAATTAGTTAATGTAGGTAATTTCGACTTATAAATAAATAATTTTTCTCAATTTAAAATTCAAAAAATTTTGGTGTGACGGGTTTAGTTTAATAAAAAAATTAGGCGAGCTCTAAAGATTAGAGAAAATGAAATATTTCTTCTGTGGTAACTTTTTCTGTGGTACTCAAAAATGTTTGGCTTTTTACGCAAAAAAGTGCTAATGACTTATAACAAGAGAAGATTATATGAAGTCCTTTTTGTTCTAAAAGAAAAGCGAGAAGTTTTTGTACATAAAAAAAACTATTTTTCCAAAAATTTTAAAAATAAATTGGTGATCCACTTTTAAGATATTATAAATTTAAATAAAATACTGAAAATAGAGTAAAGTTATTTAAAACTGCACCTAGAGGCCAAAATTAATTTAATTTTTTACATCCTTAAATGATGAATACGATTGTTTTTGAGACATTTATATCTAAAAATGACATATTTTAACACTTTGACATTTGCAATATTTTAATAGTTCAAATCCGAGTCTGAAAACGGCTTCAAATTGAAATAAAATATTGGAAAATTGTATATCGCAACCCGACAAACGGTAAAAATGTTATTTTTAGATAGCATCTGTAGAGCAAAGTTCTTAAGGCTAGCAAAAACTTTGACCGACAAGATCAGCGTAGACCACCCTCTAGCATATATTATGAAACTTTTATCTAAATTACTAATTCAAAGTTTATGTATTTTTATTTAACATGGATAGCTACAGTGTATACATAAGTAGGTAACTAAAACTCTTAAAACAATATAGATAAATCAAGAAAATGTTGACAATGAGAATTACATATAGGTATTATTATTATTATATGAACATCATCTTCATCAAATATTGTTTAAAATTAGATACTAATCTCAGGAGTTTTGTGAAATTGTTTGAGTTTATTTAACACTCTGTATAATTATGATCTTAGCCTATATAATATAAGTAAACCATTATGTTTTGATTCCATATCGGAAAAATACTGTTACTACGGTATTTTACTTTTTACGTAGGGATTTACTATAAACTGTTGTCATTTTTATTGATATTAATTAAAAAACAAAATCTAAATAAATTATTTAAACCAACTTTACAACGCTCCTTGCTTATATAAATATTTCTACCCTTATAATCATTTTTTGCAAAAAAATGTATGTTAAACTTTTTGCTGAATTTTCTCTATAAGAGAAATTAACTCGAACTTTAACAAAATCAACCATTTAAATCGATTTTTGTCTTTAAATATACCTAAAACTTAACATAAGGATAGTGATACCTTTGACAACTCAGCTTTCATATTAATAAATATTAAATAATCAGAATAGAACAAATTTTTTCGGAGATCTAGTTACATACTATTTTAAGGACTTAAAGTCCGTGTACAAAATTAACGCTTAACATTTACCAATCATTCCAGCAAGGCATCCGTTTTATTGTCATTATTTTGGGTGAAAAGTTATTCATAGTGTTCACAGATTTGAAAATTTCTTTACTTAATATTCATAAAAACTATCATTCTAATTTGTGTTTTTCCAACGATGAAAGTGAAATTTTAAATATCTTTAATTTGAAATTGCAATGATTTTTCTTATTAACGACAAGGCAGATATTAGTTTCCCTAAACTGCTTTATCAAATATTTAATTAAACTGTTTATGTCTGACCAAAAAGACCGTGATTTTAATTTATTTTTTGCAGCTTAAAAATTCAAAAATCAAGAAATAATCAAACCCATGTACATTTACAAATCAGCTCAATTATTTCAAACAAAATTAAAGCTTTTATAAGTTATCGTACATTTAATCTAAACTTATTAGCTAAGGTAACAATTCTTGCTATGGCCCGTAATCGTGCACTAAGTCCATCATCCTCTGTCGATTTTCATCGGACCTACACAACCAAAAAAAAAGTATAAACTAACGAATCTGGTCTAATACACAAAAAAAAAGGAAAGTAATAAACGGTTCTTTGTCTGAAGCTTTTTTTATTATTAATTAATTGAAAGGTTCTTACATGTGCTGCTGTTGCTGCTGCATTTGGAAGGTATCTAGATGCTTGTTGATTTCCCTGTGGACATGCTCAGGAAGGACACCTACATTCGAGAACAAACTTCGTAGGACGTTCAATTCTTCCGTCAAAAGCTCTATCCTCTTTTGCAGTCTTTCGTTCTCTTTTATTAAAATCTTAACTTTTTCCTCAGTTTCTCTCGTCCTCACCTTCGCCTTTTCTCGACTTTTCCTTACTGCAATATTGTTCCTTTCTCTTCTTCTTCGGTACTCTTCGCTGTTCTTATCACAGGGCTTAAGCGTTTTCCTCGAAACATGTTGGTTTAACAAAGAAGCTTTGTTTTTCATTGCTGCCATATTTAACTGGTGATGTATTACTGGACTCGGGTTTAATGTGGTGAATGTGGCACCGGGGTTTTGAGGGTATGCACCGGGCATGTAACTGTTAGGTATCAAACTGCAGGACGTTTGCCTCCGAAAGTCTTCCTGCTGATCAACCGGCTCTTCTTTAATGCTAGGAACGTCGCTACCCACAGAGCTATTCGAATCGCTGTTGGAGTTTTGAGTAGCCGAGTAAGTAGCACCGCTATGCACCGGTTGGGGCATATATGCCAAAGTAGTTCTAGGGTAATTATTGTTTTGAACACCCATCACTTGCCTGGAGTGCAAAGTCTGCAAGTGTTTGCCTTGCTGACTTTGTAAAATGTCTGTAAACAAGCCGTCACTAAACTGAGAATCGTCTATTAAGTTTTGCAAGTCCAGTGAGATTTCTGGGGTGTTGAGATCGTTCATATCTCCGTGCTGTTGGTACTGCGTTAGCTGGTGCTGCTTAAGTATAGCTGCCGTTTGCTTCGACTGACCAGTGTTGTTATTAAGGGTTGTAAGATTATTATTATTGTTATTGTTCATAATAACAGTTTTCTTCACTTCGTTGTTTATAACGTTATTATTTTGATTATGTTGTTGGTTATCATACATTTGAGGCGAATCCATGTTTAAAATTCAACAATGGCCCAACTTTCACTTAGGTCCACTTTCACTTTGCCGAAAATTTCGTCCGTAAAACGAGCACTTTCCAAACGAATCGATATTATTCATTGAATTGTTTAAAACATTTTTTGTTGTCCACTAATATTTAAACTTTATAAAAAAAAAGTTGAGTTAAAGCCCGAACTGCACCGTTACTTAACCCGGAACGTGTCAAGCGTCCTGACGTGCAGCAGCAAATCGGTGGCTGCAGCAGGATGACTGTCGCAAGCCGCAAGTGAAATTATTCGGAGCTTCTTGGGTACCACACAACCGTGCGCTTGCCCAAGTATTCTGAATACTGAGTGTGTTTATGTTCACTTATTCAGCGCGATTCCTGCTGCCGCAAAGTTGATTTTTGGTGGCTCATGCGCGCCGTCTTTAATACGTTTACGCTGACGTGCTTTTTGAAAGTGAAACACCCGACTAAGATCACAAACTAAGATTTCATGCTTATAACAACAAATTTTTGACGTAATTTTGTGTACGGGTCGACGCCGACGACGCGATAGATCTTTAATCGTTTATATCAGCATCGTCGTCGTATATTGGTGAATAGGATGGCGACGAATGCATTGTTTCCTTACCTGACGCATATTAAATGAAAATCGATTGTTTAAAAAATCAAATTGAGTTTATCAATTCGGTCCACAATGCACTGTTTTAAATTTTTTATAACTCGCCTTTAATTTAGATAAGGTTTTTTTTATTTTTACGATTTTCATTATTTTAAGCACGAATACAGTGTTCAAGAAAAAATATCAATTTTGAGATTAAATTTGTTTAATTAAAATAAAACAGTTTTGGCCTCCTTACAGACTACCAGAGGCGGATTTAGGAGGACCTAATAGGGCATCCCCCAGAGCCTTGTACATAAAAGATTTACATAGCGAAATTCATAAAAATGAATATTGTAACATTAAAAATTGTTTCATACGTAAATATTCAAAAAAATATTATAACAACAAACAGAACAGAATTTTATTGATACATACATATGTAAGGTTTTGTGAAATCAATCATACCACAAAAATATGAATATTAGATCTATATATGTAGGTATATAAAAAATGAAAGCTTTTTTTTGGCATTTCTGATTTACGTGATCTTAGACTGTTTCTGAAAACCTTCCTTGCACATTTTATTAAAATTTGCGTCCAGTCGTTTTGGCTTCTAAACAAAATAATATTTTTCAAATACATCTTTATTGAAAGTCATTTTTTTGAAAAACAGCTTTTTCGAAAGATATTTTTTCAAAAGCGAATCTACCAAATTTTTCGAAAACATTTTCTCGACAATACATTTTCTAAAAAGGAGGTAGATTTTCCGAAAATATGTTTTTTTCAAAATTGAATTATAAACTCTACTACCTTGGGAAACGCCAATGAAAAAAAAAAGACAGAACAAGACCTTCATGACCTTGTTCATCAAGCAAACCTAAACTTAAATGAACTTTTTTTATGTTTAATTAGGTTTCCGTAGGTTCGAAAAAGCGTTTTTTGAAAAAATTAATATTCAAAAAGTCTTTTGTTGGACGTTTTCTTTTTCTACTGAAAATCAGTGTTCATTTCTTAGAACCCTAAACAACACAAGAATAATATCGCATGTGAACTGGTCCGTTTTTTTTTTGGTCTGCAATTTTGTGTAGCTTGATTTGACGTTATGTCACCCTAGAGGAAATTTTAAATCCGTCCCTGCAGAGGACTGGGATTTGGGTTGCAAATTTGTATGAAGACGCAGTAGCTAATAACTTCTTAAAATTCAGTATTTTTTGGCGCCCAACGAGGGTCAAAACAGCATAAGGTGTCTTCCTTTCACCCCAACGAGGAGCTCCCGTACAGCTCCTGAGCAGCACACAGTTGTTCCATTCAACTGGGACATCAAGCACCTGAACCGTTCGAGCCCTACCCCCCCTGCCCTCTCGTGCATTACTTATGACTGGAGCTTAATGTCAAACTTGTCAATTGTTCCTTTCGGAACTGTGTCGAGCATTGAACTCCATAACGAGTTCAATGGTGTCGAGTGGCTCCGGGGCGAGTCGCTCCGGGGCGTCAGACACCTGAAAGGAATATTACTATAGAAACGCTTACATTTTACTGTTTTCTTGGATGTAACGCGAGGTAGATCTTTTCTTGCAGGGTTTACACTTAACAAGTGCTTCTGCAAGTAACTTGGTATGCGTAAAGCGATTACTTTTCTACCAGTTTTTCACTCAAGTAACTTCATCAAGTTATTGATCAAATTAGAACTTGTTTTACTTCTCTTCAATTTTTTGGGGAATTTTTAGTAACTTTTACATTAATTGTTGTTGCCAACTTTAGTAGAGTCTTACTATCAAGACAAACAGAATAACTTTTTTAAGAATATGGGAAAGATATTAAAAAACATAAGCGTAGGCGGTTGAACCGACCATGGCATATTCGGATATATGTATACAGGGCGTCCGAAAAGGCTTAGCATGGGCAAATATCCGTACTATTAGTAAAGATAGAGACACCAAATTTTAGGTGTATCTTATTGGTTCATAAATCTAATTTCTTATGTAATTTAACTATTTGAACCCCCCAAAGGGGTGACGTTAGGGAGTTAAAGTCAAAAATTTTAAATGCAAGCCTATGCCGTGTGGTACATCATTTTAAAGATCTTCAAAAAAGAAACATTTTACCGCAAACCCGAGGTCCGCATCTTAATTCGTTTTTAAACGGAAAGTCTAAGATAGAAATCTCATTTCTCACATTTCCGAGAATGGCAGAGTTCCAAAATCGACTTTATTACTGCCGGAAAGTTCATAATGCTCATTTTAAACGACTTTTAAAGTAATAAGAGAAATAAAGGTATATACTTAAATTTTTTTTAAAGATTTTTAATTTTTATAGGCTTGCCATTTAACAACGAATTAAGATACGGACCTCGGGTTGGCGGTGAAATGTTTCTTTTTTAAAACCCTTTAAAATGAGGTACCCCACGGCATAGGGTTGCATTTAAAATTTTTGACCTCAACTCCCTAGCTTCACCGCTCAAGGGGGTTGAAAGAGTTAAATTACATCAACAGATTTATCAACAAATAAGATACACCTAAAATTTGGTGACTATCTTTACTAATAGCAAATTTGCTCATACTAAGACTTTTCTGACACCCTGTATATAATACTAAACAAGATTGAAATGACTTCTTTGTTGCGCACGCAGTCTATAAAAAACCATAACTATAAAAAACATATGACGTTATGATTGGCAGAACTTTAAAATCAAAAATAAATTGAACATTTGACTGAAAAGTGTAAAGCAATGTTTTTTGGCCAAATATTGAACAAATTTTTGATCTTTTAGTTGTGAGGTGTAAACCCTGCTTTATAATTAACTTTAATTTTTGTCCTGCGCTAGAAGAAATTACTGTAACTATGAAAAAGAAATACCTCTTTTTGTTAACGTTTTAAAATCCTTCCCGAGTTAAGAACACAAAGAATTAATGGAATTAGAAATACTTTGTTTTCTGATCTATGTTATTCTGCACGCAACATAATGGGTGTGCCTTCTAATCAAATGAGATATCACAATCAAGTTTATTTGTTACTGATAAACTTTACCTAATTACCCTGTTTTTGTAGTATTGTTTTTTTTTTAAATTAGATTAAAAATAAATGTTTTGAATATCTCTTGGTAAACTTATTTTATTGAAAATTCTACAAGGATCTAGAATGTAGCCATTTATACTAGAGCCAATCAAACTACTGAAAATCTGTTAGAAAACTATGGAGTTACCAAATACTCAAACTTGTTTGGCGCTGGCTGGTTTGTGATATTGTTGTGATTACTTTCTATGACTTTGTAAATGTAGATTCTCAGTCTAAGTACCCGTCTTCAATTAAATAACATTTTTGATAAAATAAGTTTATTGTTTTAAATTAGTAGGGGGTGACTTTAACTATTGTCAAGGCGTAGTATTTTGTGTATTAAGCTGTGACAGTTAAATTTTGTCACAGTGCTTTGCCCATTTTCACCAATTACTCTTATTAAAGTGCCTATTTAACCTACGATTACGCTGTATAAGTTGATTTCTGCCTTGTCTCCCATTTAGATCCGAGAAGTTTTAATTTAATTGATCGCCTTTTATCTCGCCTAAGTCTCCTTGGTCCCTGGCTTTATCTACCCTCACCTCGCTCACATCGCTGTGAAAAATCACAAACTATTTTTTTACTTAAAAATAACTTTATTCAACTAAATTACATAGGTTTGTGTCAGAACTAATCAAATATTTGTGAAATAAACACTTTGCGGGAAGTAAATTGAAAAAATACGGTCTGGTCTGTAGTCATGCCCTGTATATTGATACACATGAGCTTTTCCAACATTTTCGGCCGCCCCGCCCGCGCCAGTAACTAAGAATTATCATTCAAACCTAATAATACAGTACTTTTCATAATTAAATTTAGTATTTGTTAGTAAAAAAATAATTTATGATTTTTCATAGCGATGATCTAGGGCTTGCAATCCCGGACGTACATATCTTTGGATCCCGGGATTTTTAGGAGCAAAATCCTGGGATCCCGATTTATTCGGTGGAATACGGCTCGGAATGTCATAGCGACGGCGCGGCGCGCGAATTCGGATGCTGAGCGTTCTTTCTCCCTCTCCTCTTTCTTTGACCTACATACGCGCAATGAATGTAAGAAAACAAAACACTAGTTATAAGTGAATGTTGTCGTCTTCTTTTGCTGAAGGTCAATGGTTTGAAACGTAAGTTTTTAGGTTCTCGAATTAAAGGAACAATTAAAAATACTATTTTAGTGCTCATCCTGTATATATTTTTTTCCGGAAGTGTAGCTGGTTTCGAGCTATGGTAAAGCCTAATTTATATCTATGCGGAGTTTTATTTCTTTTTAACAAGAACATTCAGGTTAACAGGCAGACTGACAGACAGAGAGACCGACGGAAATGGGAAACCATATTTATAAGATCTTTTTCTTGTACTTGTAAACTTTCTCCTATCGTTGATTATTCGTTTGTTATGCCTTTTTTACTCAGAATTGTATATTTTATTAAAATAAACTGCATCGCTATTACTATTTCTTGTTAGACAAAATTAAACAAAAATATATGCAGGTCATTAAACTTCAAATTTGCTTGTGAGTACTAACATAATACTTACGCACGTGGGTTATACTTTTGTTTGCTTACTTTAGCATTAAAACATGTATAAAGAAAAATTATTTAATTTAGTTTTATCAAGAGATAATATGCGATAAACTACTTTGACAAGTTTTAGTTTGTAACTATACCAGGTGACTTTGTACGCTGTGTATGCTTATTATTTAAAACTTTCCGTCAGTTTCTATAAGAAATATGTTTTTGATGCAATATTGCCAGGGGCATCCATAAAGGCAAGTAGGGCGTTGTCCGACGGCGCCAGAAGGAGCATGAGGAGATACCCGTTCATGGAGAACTAGCCCTTTGTTTGCTTCATACATTGCGCGAGTGCAGGACAAAGACCAACAGCTATAATTCCGTCTCGGCGCGCCACCGTAATGGCTTTCCGGGATGTCTGTATTCCACCGAGGAAACCTCTGAAAAGCCAGTTCCGGATGAAAAGAATCCATTTTTCCACACAGTTGGCACTGACACGTCAATCCGCAAAGATTATGGATAAAGTTCTGTCAGGAAAAATTAAAAATCACTTAAAATATCACTACACACGTATATTTCCAGGTGCCTGAAATCTACAAACACAAAATTACGCCACGGGCAGACGTTAGTGTGGTCACGTGCGAATAAAATAGACATTTGCCGAATTTCACAATAATTTTGTCTTTTCCCACAATTTAGCAACACTGTGGATATCGGTTTGTCAGTCGGGGAATCTCCTCGTTTCAAAAAAAAATGTATTTTTAAAATAAAGTTTATTTTGTAAGAGCTTTTCAGTTAAATTATTAAAACTTTGAGGTGTAACAACTTGCGCCAGCAACGTAACAACCTACCACGGAGTGGGGCAAATTGTTACAATTATCGCTGGTCTAAAAATTCTTAAAATAAAAAAGTCTCTGATGATAGTCTGAACACATATGTCTCTTATCCTCACATAAATGGGGGCATTCCAATTTAAACAACATTAAAAAAAATAAACTTTCTAAGAGACTAAGACTTTCTGTACGGTGTGTTATATTTCAGTATAATTCCATTCTTACGTAATATCTTATAATAAAACAAGAAGTTGAAATGTGACGATATCTCAGGAAAGAAATTAACAGTAATGATAAAAAATGCATTTTTTGTTTGTTTGCTAATTGATCCAATCTTGCACTGAATTGGCTTCATTTAATGCCACATTAAGATACATATTAATAGCATAATAGCACAATATATCTTAAAGTTCTGCGACAAAAATTTGTTGCTATTGCACAAAAAAGTTTATTGTTCGAGGTCGACGCATAAAAGGTGCCATTATATAATGTTTACATATAAAAAAATTAATAAATGTTACATAATGGTATATCGTTTGACATTTGCATCTTTCTCTGCCCGATTTTTATAAAGAAAGTATTATTTTTGGTATAATGTCACCGAGCGCGCGGATATTGGCTTCCCTTCGCTCCGCTGCTCTCCCGCTACGCGTCATCTTTCGCGCGCTCGGCCTTTTTCACGCATCTTTACGTGCATTTCGGTTTCGTAGCATTTTATGGAAAAATTAAAATATACATATTGTTCAATTAAACTTGTACTTTTCAAATCCGTTTCAATAATTAAAATCGGACGATCCATAGAGCATCCAGACCTGTTGCAAAATAGTGTGCTGAAAAATTAAAATGACGATTGTGGCAAAACTAATCGTCGGACAGCATCGGGGTTTTGCACACATAAAGTAGCTATAAATTACTACTTTTTTCCAAAGTTTGAGCCCTCTACGTTTAAAAATGGCCGATGTATGAATTTAAAAAGAAACTCTTAATTTTCCGGTTTTTCCAGATTTTCTCCGTTGCTACTTATCCTATCGGGACGTTCGACCTCTCATTTTGTTCACATTTTTATTCTCTACAAATCGTCCATTGACACCATTAAGATTGCTTCATTACTTTCCATTTTATAAGCAAAAAACTGAAAAAAATCGCGTTTTTTTGCTTAAAAATATTTATAACAAATTAAAGGAAAAAATTTCAGAGTTGGAAATATAACAGGAATCATCTACAGATCGTCTTTCAGATGATGGCACAGGCGGTTTTCTGATAGGATTAATGTCAAAAAATCGCTAATATTTTGCTCTGTTGCTTGGCCTATTTATTGTGCTAATAGGTACTTGTAGATTTTTTACTTCGTTTGATCAGTAGCACTATACCGAAATGTCGCGTCGCTTCGGAATCCACACAATCAAATTATTTAAAAACACTTCACATTTTAAAGGAAAAATTCATGTTGTAAATAAGTCTAAATTTTATCAAAAAGTGTGGGTATTTAGATTAATAAAATCTGTCCTCGTTTTAGTGATTACAGGTTCCAAAAATTTGTACTCTACTCACAGTTTTTAATAACTTTATTCTAGATAACGAGAATAAGGCAAAATAGTTTTAATCGATTATCAGTAAAAATGTAAGGACGAATTATTGTTTACTTTAAGATAAAAACAAGACTGTCATCTTGCTCGTCAAGGTTATAAAGGACATTTTATTTACGAATCTCGTTATAAGTACCTTATTACCAGAATTACGAAAAAGTACCAATTTACAATAGAACGAAAGCTCGACTTGAGTCACTTAGAAAATCATAATTCTTGATATTAGACCGTGTTAAGATGAAACATCTTTCCGACGTTTCGTCTTTGATTGCACGGCGCATCTATCTTCTCTCTGCAAGATCAAAACACCGAATTCAGTGTTTTGATCTTGCAGCCCGGAAAGCCATTACGGTGGCGCACTATTACACATCCACATAAACAGTGGCGTATCCAGGATACCTCTCTTGGGGGGGGGGGGGGGGGTGTTGGGAAAAGCATATGTTGTCATTTTTACATAAATAATTTATGGCCCTTTTGACCTATTAAAAAATGTAAAAAAACTCCATGTACGGAAAAATAAGTGACATGATATTTTACCAAAATGCTTTTATTGATATATTTTTTTTATCTAAGACACCACGTAGACTTCGAGTCTAAGTACTAACGTACCGTGGGCGTCTGAAGGGAAGGGAAATTGAGTCTATTGACATGGGATTTGAAGGATTGGAGGTTGGGACGGGAAGGGAAAACATCTGCAGGCAATTTGTTCCATAATCTGGAGACCCTAGGTATGAATGAGTGAGAGAAGTGGTCTGTTCTAGGCTTTTGTAGCTGGACAGTAAAGGGATGCATACGCAACGTGACTCTTGTTGTTCTGTTAGGAACAGTCAAGGGGGGAATTAATAATACCGGCTAGTTCTTCAGAGCAAAATCCGTGGAAGTAGCGGTAGAAAAGGGATAAATCCCCAACAGCGCGGCGATGAGCGAGAGAAGGGAGGGCTGGGTCATTGATAAGTCGATTGGCTCTCTTTTGGATACAATCAAGGATGTTAAGTGTCGAAGGTGATGCCGCTCCCCAGATGTGGGAGCAGTACTCTAGGTTAGGTCTTATTTGGGAAACATAAGGAGTGTATAAGTTGGTAGGGGAGAAGTATTTTCTGGCTCGAAAGAGAAAACCAAGCTTTTTAGCTGCCGATGTGGCTACTGAAGTAATGTGTTTGTGCCAGCTGAGATCATGTTCAAAAGCGACGCCGACAAGATCGAATGTTTCATTGTTTCGGCCATTCATGTGGATGGGGTAAGCGTTGCCAGATTTTTTGCTTGACAAGGAGCAAGACTGGGATTTGGAGGCGTTGAACTGAACAAGGTTCTTGGCACCCCAGTCTAAAATTAATTGGAGATCTTGGGAAAGAGATAAGTACATGGATCTGCGTCTGTTATCCAACTCTTGATTCGAAACTTGTCTGGAAAAATGAATATTGGAGTGAAGAGTACTATCGTCAGCATAACTGTGGATGGGGTTGGTAGTTGAAGAGAGCAGGTCATTAATGTGAAGAAGAAATAGGGTTGGTGCCAAGACTGAACCTTGGGGGACGCCAGCATTGATAGGATGGATGTTAGATGAGTGACCGTCAACCACAACAGATATGCGCCCATTAGATAGGAAGCTACCGATCCAGGTACATAGTTTGCTAGGAAGACCGCAAGAAGGTAGTTTGTTGAGGAGTGCGGCATGCCATACTTGGTCAAAGGCCTTGGAAATATCAAGAGCAACAATCTGAGATTCGCCATAAAATTCGAGAGACTTGTCCCAGTTATTTGTGACAAAGCTTAGGAGATCAGCTGTGGATCTTTGGTGACGAAATCCGTACTGTCTGTCATGAATGATTTTGTGTGTTTTCTAGATATTTTAGAATTTGCAAGTTGATCACTTTCTCCATTTAAATGCCAAACAAAAAAAATAAAATATCACAAATATAAAATTAACAAACAAAACAGAAAATAATGGCTACTAATAATATATTATAAAAACAAACGCTAAATGCATTAGGTTTTTTTTTTTATCTTTTTGTGCACTATACAAGACAAAGCAAGTTGTTCATCAGCTGGTTTTGTTCTGGGGGGGGGGGGCAATTGCCCCCTTTGCCACCCCCCCCCTGGATACGCCACTGCACATAAATGAAAAGACTGGTTATGACAGTTCTTACAAGAAAACTCCCTCATCTCGCACACTGACCTGCCCAGTGGGTGATATGTCTTTCCTGTATGGCATATTTTTACGGCCTTTGCTCAGAAAAAATCAAGCCTCTATTATTCCTCTATTGTCCACTGGATATTCTCAACACAGCGACAAGGTCCAGCTCTTTGTTGTCCCCCTCCAGATGCTTAGAACATTCCATTTTTCGCTGCTTATTTGTGACGCATCCAGACTATACAATCTCTTGCCTACAGAGGATTTCGTTTCCTCTAACCTTTAAACCTTAAGGTCTCGTATCAGTAGATTCGCTTTTCCCTTCTCTCCATCTTTTTTAGTAACAAAATAAATTCTCAAATTCTTTCTTTTTCAATACATTTACCTAAACCTAAAACCAGTGGAAAATGGATATATTTGGAGAAAACTGGAATTTCGATTTTTGACCCAAATTTTTCAGTTTTTTTTTGTGGGTCAAAATGGATCCAAATTTAAATATCATATACATCATCGGAGAGAGCTTATCAAAATACATGATATACATATTTTTTTGGTTTTTTCATTCTTTATAGGAAGGGAACAATCGCCGATTAAATTTCCGATTTTTTTGCCTTGTTTGCACTTGAATCACTCTGTATTTTTTTCCTATCTAATTTTTTCCAATTTATCAACGCTATATTATAGAGGAATAATCAGACTTTAAAGCAAATATAGAATGGGCCATCCAGGAGCATATTTAAGGGGTAAAAACTGGATTTTCTTGATTTTTTCCAACAAGTGCAGGGATATTTCATTGTATGAGTTACTCATTAAATGCCATTTTTATTGATTTTTTGATGACCCTACAATACTGGAATTCGCCATGTATTATAACACCTTTGATGTCGCAGCCAATGGGATCACGTTTTACAAGTTTCGAAATTCCCGCGACGATTTGCAGTAGAAAATCTTTTTTTTTGTTAATAAAGATCAAAATATAGGGAATATAAAAAAGATTTCAGATTTATTTGGGTTATATGCATATTATTGTGATTAGTATTTAAACTTGAAGCTCCAGATAAAAAAAAAGTTCCAATCCAATAAGTTTAATTAAATCTATCAAGGAAGACTAATATTTATCGCGATTAAACTATTCTTTTCAAAATCTTTTTACTACCAGCCTCTGTTTACGGTTGCCTATTAAGTTTAGTTCGCCAATTAGATGGTGTGGCTATTTTTAATAACATAATAACTTTAGCGCTATTTATTCCACAGTCGCGTCTCCAGTAAATTTCCACCAGCGGCTTTATTTTCAGGAATAGATGAAAGTTTTAATAGAAAAAATATATTTTTCCGCACAAAAATTGGTAAGACATAATAGGGTATATGCAATATGCATGCTTGACGTGATGCGGGAATTTTTTTTAATCTAAAATATAATTCAAATGACTATAACTTACTACTAACACATTTTTTTTCCCTTAAAATTTAAGAATTGTCGACAAAATGATGTAAAGTTTGTTCTCTCTCTTAGACTTTTCTAACCAGTTGACCAATCCATTTCTGAAGCACAATTATACCATTGTCAAGTGTAAAAAACACATATTTTAACTTCGAGAACTCTAAAGAGTTAACTATTTTAGGAAGTAGCTAGAAATTGTTCTTTAATTTTTTTACTTAAGTTGTTGACTAAGGCATGGTGGTATTTGCCCCCCCCCCCCCCCTAAATAGGCCTTTGGATAAGCGTAAGTTTTATGATAGATGATATGCAATAATGTGCTTTGGGACAAAAACTATAGGTAATACTAATATATTTATTTTAGAGAAGCGATTTTACAACATTTAACCGATAAATCAAAATGCTTAACAAATTTTGCTAATTAGGTTTTTTAATCTGGTTTTTGCTTAGTTACGCTTATATCATACCATTGTCTCTGCTTTAACTTTTAATTAATGTGAAACTAATATAAAGATAGATGCTAATATTACCTCAATCAACTACCTAATTAGTCATGGGGTGCAAAATTTTTGTTTTAAATTGGATGGTTTATATTAACATTTAGGAAATTTCTAAATACTTTTTTAAAACTTTTTAACAAAAATATTTGCTGAAATTTCCTGTTTAAACCATGGCGTATCCATAGATAGACCTAACCCTACTGGCTAACTTTTATTCTGTAACTTTTCGAAAAAAAAATAAAATCTTTTACATTTTTTCAAAAAAGTAGTAAAGTGTAGATATTTTTAATTTTTTTAACTCTTTTCAGTAGGTACGTTTTTGCACAGAAGAAAAGTATTCATGTTTTAAGTAAAAGTATTATTTTGAACCAGTCAAATTTTTTAAATCTAAAATATAAATTTAAAAAAAAATCAAATGACTGAGACTTTCTACGAACACATTTTTTTCTCTTAAAATTTAAAAATCCTCGACAAAATGTAAAAGTTGTTGAAAAAATAATAATAATTACAATACCTAAACGTGTTAATTCTATGCTAGATGGGGGAGGGGGGCGCAGCAAAATTTCAATTTGTTTTCGCAAATTACGAAATATTTTTTTTACTAAAACATTCCTAGTAGGCTTACTATGAAAATCCCTGAACTTGACATGGGTCCAGTAAGTAGCAACAGAGATATACAACTTTAAAATTTTAAAATCCGTCCGTGATATAAATGGCAAGCCTTTAAAAAATTAAAAATTGTTCAAAATGACCGCCATGAACTTCTTGGCAATAATACAGTCGATTTTGGAACCCACCTCTTACATTTTCAAGAATGGCAGATGTTACTTCTTGACAGAGTTCCAAAATCGACTTTATTACTGCCAAAAACTTTATGGTGATCTTTTTGATATAAATGGCAAGCCTTTAAAAAATTAAAAATTGTTCAAAATGACCACCATGAACTTCTTGGCAATAACACAGTCGATTTTGGAACCCACCTCTTACATTTTCAAGAATGGCAGATGTTACTTCTTGACAGAGTTCCAAAATCGACTTTATTACTGCCAAAAACTTTATGGTGATCTTTTTGATATAAATGGCAAGCCTTTAAAAAATTAAAAATTGTTCAAAATGACCACCATGAACTTCTTGGCAATAATACAGTCGATTTTGGAACCCACCTCTTACATTTTCAAGAATGGCAGATGTTACTTCTTGACAGAGTTCCAAAATCGACTTTATTACTGCCAAAAACTTTATGGTGATCTTTTTGAACAACGTTTAAAGTAATAAGAGAAATATATGTACTTATTTTTTTTTTATTAACGACTTTTAATTTTTATAGTCTTGCCATTTAAAAACGAATTAAGATCCGGACATCGGGTTTGCGGTAAAATGTTTCTTTTTTGTTGACCTTTAAAATGAGGTAGCATACGGCATAGGGTTGCATTTAAAATTTTTGACAAACTTCTCAGCGTCATTTCTCAAGGGAAGGGAAAGAACATTACATACACAAAAAAATAATTAACTTGAGATCAGGTATATAGTTTAAGAAAATTGTTTTTTCATGTTTCAACTTTTCTCTTCTCGTTGGTTCTTGTGATCTTTGATTATCCAAATTTAAAAAGGTTTGTTTCTTTCAAACATTGTTTCTCTAAACGCAACGTTGTACAATTCGACGTGATTGTAATAGAATCGATATGCAAATAATTTTTCAGAAAAAGCAAAAGTATATATGTTTTTTCTTTGAAGAATTACCAATTAAAGAGTTATAGCCATTCGTGGATACATAATATGATATATATAATAGCTATAGATAACCTTTTTGAACTATGCAGGTATTTACTTTTTTCCTTAATAAATTGTATTACTTTTTTCTTTAATTTTTAATATTATCTAACCGGTATTTTTTTAAACCATTATTTTAGCATTTATTAAAGAAATACTTGGTATATTAGTATAAATTTCATGTGTAATAATTAATAAATTATTACAGATCACTAACAGCAAAATAATTAAGGATTATCTATCTACAAGTTTTACTGCCATACAAAAACCAAAATATACCATTAAAAATGTCTTTAAACCCACTAATAGATACTAAAAATAATTTAATAGAATCTAAGCCAAGAGAATGCTGCATTAACTTTGTTCCAAAAACGTTGTGTTATGTAAAGGTATTTGAACGCTGAGAAAACAGAGAAGCCGGCGATGCGACGTCACGCGACGTCATATACCTGAATCCCACGTGCAGGAATGTGCATACATTCCCGCTAAAACTAGGTCACAAACCAGCTGGCCAGAACGTAGCTGTGTTGCCATGTTTTCGATATTTCTTTAGACTCGAGAATAGACCATCTGCACCAATTTGCTTTACAACATTTTTTTTATAACATAATGTAAGAGAAGGCTTAAACTTAATAATATATTATTATATATCTCAAACTTAAGTAGTTCCTAGTTGCGGACACGAGTGAATTCGTCCGTGCTCCACCTATGTTCGTACCAAGCTGAACCGTACTGTATATTAATCTATATGTAGCAGCCTTTCAATATAATTTCACTTCATGAAATATATGGGCATAGTGAAACGCCAGCGAAAAAATGATTAATAAAATTACTTCCACACTTACCAAAACGATTAACCTAAATTAGAAATAAATGAAACCAAACAAGCCTGAGCAAAACTAGTCAGTCACCTAACCAAACAATTTCTTGTTTATTTCACTAAGTGTCTAATTACAGTAGGTGGCTACGGTACATTAACGTATATTGAGTTTTAATAAAAATAAAGGTTTTAATTTATCCATTATTCATTCAGATTTCTTATTGATGCAGATTACTGTTTTACAATAAGGATTTGTTTAAATTAATTAAATTTCTTATATTTGGCAACCTTGATTGTATACTAAATTTCAGCAGTAAATGAAACTACGGGCGCCATCTATACATGAGTAGCCAAATTATTCAGTTAAAATGTTAGCAGGAATAGCAGGATTTCGGTTTCGTGACGTTTTAATCCAAGAGAAGTCTAATATAAATTTTAAAAGTAAGTGAAGTAGATTTCTAGGTTTGCAGCAGAAATCTTTTATTGTTTCGCAGGAATAATTGTATGTACAGGGGAAGCATTAAAAGTTTTACTTCTTTCATGGCAGCTATAAAATCTCCAAAAAGCGAAACAAAAAAAAACAAAACTGGAAGGAGAAATATAAATATTATTATTATTTTTCTTATTATTTATGGAAAGTTTTCGTTTTGTTTTAACAATTTGTATATTCTGAGGGGCAGTTTTTCTGGGCCGGGCCCCCTGACTGATAAGTAAATTTTGAATTGCGTCCCCTCAAAGCAGTTCGAACCCGGGGAATTTGCACCCCTCCCCCCACCCCTTGACGGGCCTGCCCTTTATCAAACTAAATATAAATAATTTTATATAATATATATTACGTAAAATTCACAGATTTTTTACTTCTCACATTGATTCTGAAAAGCAGTCAAGTACCAGATAAAAAGAAAATGTAAGTATTTGATAATTTTTATTTGAATACAAATGTGTTGTCAATTTATTTTTCGCAAATAGAAAAAAGGACGCGGTGTGATTTGAAAACATTTATTGTAAAACCATTTTTAAAATTTCAACGCTACGCAACGTCTTTATAAATTTTTTTAAGTGCCATAAACCGGGGTACTTTAGTACGATTTTTAGTATTTTTCTTTAATAAAGTAAGACCTATGCTGATTAATTCGTTGTATCTGTTATTATTCAAAATAGCGTCATGAAGAGAAGCAAATGTGTAAAGATGACTACCAAATTTCTTTTAAAAACTTGTATAGCCAGGCCCGTAAGTTGTACCAAAGTTACCTTGGAAATAGGGGTAACTGAGATGAGTTTTGTATTATTATCTTTACGTAAAACACATTACCAGAGCCAGAGAATAGAAGAAACCTGGTCTATGCTTTTTCGGTTTAAAAATTTAATCTTCTAGGCAGGTACTAGGTACTTGAACTTTATGTGACTGTACCCTTTTGACTAATGAAAAAATATGATACATCATAGGTCAACAGTTTCAGATGATTATATTTAGTTATAATTTTTATTGACACAAATACCAAAGAAAATTAGAGCTACGCATTATAATCTTTGATAGAAAGCAAATATTTGTTTTTTTTATAATATTTTCTAGAATGTATGAACATTTTTAAATGTTACAAGGGTATATTTTTATATTTTTTCCTGAATTTTATCCCTATTTTTATGATTGACACAAATCACAAAAGTCATATTACATGAAGTACCGGGACTGCGTCTTTTATATCATGAGATCATTTAAAAATTAATTATTATAGATAATAATTAGTTTCCATTTACTGAGCGCGGTGGACGATAACCACAAGTTGAAGTACGCATAAGAACGTGTTTTAGATACAAAATAAATACGATAAAATAACCTCCTCCTAGCAGTAAGTACCGCATCGACTCATCGACCCCGATTCGTCGAGTAGTTTTGTCGTGGTTCTGCTTGTGCTGCGGTCGTACTAACGCTGCAGGAGTTTTTGCTTTTCAGTTAAAGTTTATTTCGACCTTTTTAAAATTATTTTAAGCTTTATTTCGACTGACCTTGCACTTATCTTCCGGGTGTTTAAGTAATGGAGCTCCCGGAATATTCATAATTGATTTCGCCGGTACGGTGCATCAAATTAAAGTAGATTAGTAGTACGGTTGTACCAGTAAGGAAATTGTCTTTATAAACGATAAACATGGTATGTACATTTAACGTATATTTAAAGCATGTAAAGCCTTGTAAAGCTGAAATTACATTTACTAATTTTTAAGAGAAATAATTAGCTAACATTACTACTATTTTGTTTTTTTCGTAGCATTGCTTGCTGCTCAGTTATCTCTACGCAGGACTGGCCAATGAAAACAAAACAAGCCCGATTTTTTATTTATCGTCCCTTGGGTGGTGTCTCTTGGGTGGAAGGGGGAAACCTTTTGCTTATATTTTCAACCCTCTAGCAGGGGTGAGCTTTACCCCTAAAATTTTAAATTTAAATAGGGGTTAAGTGATAGCTCATTTCAAAGGTCATTTAATTCTCTTTTTAACGCTGCTCAGTTTTTTAAATATGATTTAGTAGTTTTTAAGAAAATGCCTTTAAAACATGGTGACGCGCCAAAATCAAAATAGTGGTTTTTTGTTTTTTTATGAGAAGCCTTTTTTCTCACATTTTTGTAATGCCGTTTACAACCCCAAACGTGGTTAAATCTTAAACTTCTTTTATTGTTTATGAATTTAAACATAAATCTGAAGATTATTCCTGTTTTCAAGGACTGTTAGACTGTTACTTATTATCACACGGTTGAAAACCACAGAAAGTTTGTTTGCGTGTTATTTACAATTTGTATCAGGTAAATTTTAGTTCTTGTTTCGACTATTTTTTGTTCATTAAAAATATTTAAAAAAATCATTTTATTCTATCTGGATTTCTTACTTGTTGTTATAAAACCTATTTGCAATGTAAAGTGGAGAAATAAATGGAAGCTTAAAAGTAAAACATTAGAACGTAAAATGCTGAAATAAAAAGTCCGATTTGGGGTCATCCGTCTAATCATAATTCTTAAGTCCATTTTATATTGTAAAAATGTGTTGTTATTTACCAGATAATTGAGTTAAAATAAACAAAATGTTGGATTAATTAATGTTGTTTATTATATTTAGCGGCTAAATATCTTTAACCTTCAATTTTTAACATCAAATTACTGTATATATATATATATATATATATATATATATATATATATATATATATATATATATATATATATATATATCTGCAATTATCAGTATAACTTTAGCATATATTATTTATATTATACTCTGGGATCCCGGGCCCTGGGGATTTCGGGATCCCGGGATTGACACCCCTTGTTTAGACCAACTGGCCAGCTTTCTTTCTTCATTTCCATGTCAGCAAAGTTAAAACAGTTTTACCTAAAATTAGAAATATTTGGCAAGTAATACATTGATGCATTTACTGCCGGCACTCGGTTGCACGTGTGCATTTGCCTGAGTCGCCACATGGATCTTTGCCTGTAGTATTTATGGAAGTTTTTTCACTCGAAATGGGCAGAATGAATCAACAGATTTCAATTTTGAGTGATCGTACTTTAACTTAGTTATTTTTAGGTTTTATGATTATTATTCAAATAAATTATTTTCTTTTCAGATTATTTTGTCAGCCACCATCTCATTGCTGATTGTATTTTTGTTAGGAAACCAGCGATACCGATGGTTTTATATTTTGTACAAAACCTTACCAAGAGATCTATTGTAAGAACAACTTTTTTCAAATATTTCTGCCTTTATTTTTAAAAATAAATTTAAGGGACTAGTTTTAAGGATTTATTCATTTTTAGGGCAGCACATAGATTTTTTAAATTAAATTGGACTATTGCGAAATGGGATAGAAACAAAGATACGGTGCCCAAAACATTTAGTCAGCTAGCAAGAACATGTCCCAACAAAGTAATTTTTTATTATGAGGACCAAAAATGGTCTTTTCAAGAGGTAAATTACCAAAATATGTTGACCACCACCACATTGGGCCGCGTAAAATATATGCCATGTGTAGCTATTTGACCAAAATCGTTTATCACAATTTGGACTTGATTTTGTGCGTTCAGGAATTTTAAACTGTCTTAAGATCACGTGACTTCTTATTCATTATAACCATTTTTTCTATTATTATTATATGCATACAATCAGAGACTTTGTAAATATTAATAAATCAGTCAAAATTCATAAATGGAATATTCCTATCATTCATCTTGATGTTGTAGCTAGAAGAATTTAGTAATCAAGTAGCCCATTACTTTAAATCAAAAGGATACAAAAAAGGGGACTCAGTAGCACTTCTATTGGAAAATAGACCCGAATATGTGGGAATATGGTTGGGACTGTCAAAAATTGGAGTCATTACTGCACTGATCAACACGAATTTAGTTTCTGATCCACTTGTTCATTCAATAACAGTGGCTCATAGCAAAACTTTAATTTATGGATCAGATTTTGTCAAAGGTAAGGACATGAAGCAATAACAAATATTTCTTTGTAAAAAATAAATTGCATAAAATATTAAAATAAAAAATTACTACATAAAAAATCTACTGACCTAAAAATAGCAGAGCCGACCTTTTTAAATTTTCGAAATTATGTTGATATTTTGAGTAGATATTTTTTCAATATCAGGGTTATTTTTTTCTGTATAACACGTGTCTTAAAAGTTTTAAAACGAATATGCAGTCTTTTCATAGGTTTGCGACGGCGCCGGGGCGCCAAATCGGATGTTTAGCGTTCTGTTTTCGTCTTTCTTTATCTTACACACGCTCAATGTATGCAACAAAACAAAAGGCTAGTTATAAATGAATGGTGTCGTCTCCTCTTGTTAAAAGTCAATGGTAGGCACACTCATGCTATAAAATAAATTATTATTTAAATAAATAACGCTTCTATTAACTAGGCTAACCGAGAAGGCAAAAATGTGTGAGTTTTATACTTAAAAAAAGAGGAAAAGGTTCCTGTTAAATAACGTTTCTATTTTAATAATGGTCGCAATATTTTAGCTGTTTCCGATATAACAAGTAAAATCAATGATTTGTCACTGTTCGAATTTGGAAATGACGGAGATACGCTTTCTGGAGCTGTAAACTTAAACAAGGAAATTCCAAATCAACCTAAAACTTTACCCAGTGAAGTCTACCAGATCACGCCACGTGACAAAATAGTTTACATATACACGTCAGGAACTACAGGACTGCCTAAAGCTGCTGTTATTTCTAACACCAGGTAAGTAACAGATGTCGTTGTAAGATTTTGACATTTAAAGGTTGTCACTCACTTATCAATGCGGCATGCGCCTCTATATCCCCGGTAACGCCTGTACATCTGATGAGGCGATCCGCTGACGAGCCGTTGCTTATAGGTGAACGCACTTAGAAATTTCGTTCAGTTTGATTATCTTTTACAGAAAGTTAGTCCTTTGATACAGGAAGCCTATACCTTTTTGAGACTACCTTTGCCAGCAAAACTTAAATTACAAGTCACCCTTCATTATCTTGCAACAGGAGCTTATTTTCGTTCTTTAAGTGCTCTCCTTTCAGAGTTCCATATAATATTTGTTTTATGATATTCATCAGACTTGTTCCAAAGGCACTCGATATTCCTATATAACTCTAAAAATGTTTCCATATGCTCATCTTTCCACGGAAAAGACATTTTCAAATTTTCATAGCACAATTTTAATAGTGGTACGTACAAATGGCAAAATCTCTGAACCGTTGTTTACTGTACACTGAATGTACACATTTAAAAAATATATAAGTTTAGGTCTGCCTCTGACGCTTCATTACGGATGAATCATCCATTCAATTCATCAAAACTAAAGAGGGGCTCTATTTCGTTCACTGATCAGTTTGGATATTCACTTTGGATGAAATGCAGATGAAAACCATATTTACACCTTTTGCTGTGAATGAATCACTCACGATGCACATCCAAAGTGTAGAAGAGTAAATTTGCCCTAAGTATTAACATCACTACACTGTATTTATACTGATGATCACAAATATCCATGATCGAAGTAGGATTCGATCCCACGACCTCAATACTTATAGCACCCAAAAAACTTTCTCAACAATTTGAAAAAAAAATAGTCTGTTGTTCTTAATCATTTTAGATTTTATTCAAAGTAATAGGTACAGGTTTAAATTGTATTGTCATTTAAAGTTTTAAATAAGAATAAACATTTTCCATATTTTAGGTATATGTATGCGGCAGCAGGTATTAACTACCTGTCAGGATTTACAGAGCATGATATCTACTACAATCCACTACCTCTCTATCACAGTGCAGGAGGAATGCTAGCTGTAGGGCAAAGTCTTATCTTTGGGTTGTCGGTAGTTTTAAGAAAGAAGTTTTCTGCTTCGAATTATTGGACAGACTGTCAAAAGTATAACTGCACGGTAAGAGATAAAATATAAATAATTGTTAGATTTTTAATTTTAAAATGCCCCACAACACCTAGAAACTATCTATCTCAAAACATGCCATTTAGGATGTCTCGGACCCATCGAGCAAAGTGTGACGGGGTACCACCTAGCTGAAAACATACCTTTTCTTGCGGACCTTTATTTTTTGTTAAATCGTTGAAGCTCGATCGTTGATCAATTTAAAATATGTTATGACAGTTTTTACTCTTCTTTGTTATTTAATCATAAATTCGTAACTATGCAACAATTTCTTGCGTATTCACATAGACAGACAGAGAATCAGATTTTTGAAAAAAATGACATTTGACATTTCAAACCCGCCCTTCAAAATGAATGGGGGGGGGGGGTTGAATCTTAAAACGTAAGATCAAAAAACAATGTCCTCAAGTATGCTGTAGAATCAATCACGCAGGTCTTGAATTATTACTCTTGTAAGGTAAGGTAACATAAGTAAAAGGTAAAGGTGAATGAAAAATAGAACTGTCAAGTTCTGAACTTTTTATTTTTAAGAAAATTAAATATGGTTATCACGGCAGAACAAAGAGCTTTTATGGTCGAAAGTTACTTTAGAAATGGTAGAAGGGTTGATGTCCAGTGAGTTCATTTAACACGGGACGCCATTCAGGATAATCAAACAAAATTTCCACACATAGTCATTGATTTCGACCAGTTTCGCCAAGTTTTGACTAGATCTGTGGCTTTGTTTAGAGAAACAGGAAGTGTGAATAGAAAGGAGCGCAGTGAGAGACCGAGCTCGAGAGTGAATTCGCACTACCCAAAAAGTAGAAGAATTGAGGCAAATTGTTAATGAACACCCACAAACCCCTATTCGGCGTTTAAGCCAGCTAGTAAATGGATCCTACTGAACCTGCAATAAAATCCTGAAATGTGACCTGCATAATATGCACGCTTATCATCTAAGCTCAGCAAGAGAATTGTTACCAAACGACAAGCCGCAGCGAATGCAATTTTCAGAGTGGTTTATGGCTAATTTGCATAATAACGAAAAGGTATTTGAAAAAAGCTTTTTTACTGACGGGCAACCTCTCTGGTATATGTAAATTCTTAACAAATGAGAATGTTTAGTACAATTTGGGTGCATTTCAAAATTAGAAATGGTATATTCTGTGGTATCGCTATGTGAGTAGAAGGGCAAAACACTGATTGACTTCAAAGTGGAATAATAAATATCAACATGTAGGCGCCATCATTTGTTATTAATGGGCAAGACTTACTGTACATCCATGTTGCACGTGCAACAATTTTGCCTAGTTTGCCGTAACCAATATTATCGAACTATACCAATCTTTGCATCCTACTCCTAGAGGAAAAAGGAGACCTCGGTAACGAACACAATATTTCCAGTGCATAACATACCGTTTCATGATATGCACTTATTAAATTGCGACACAATTTAGAGAACTATGATAAGCCGTTTGTTTGTATGACGAATGCTGTGTTCTATTTTAAATTCTTTAATTCTAGTTAACGGGGAAAATTTTGTTTTCTTATAGATAATACACTTGTTTAGTGTCTCCCGGATCAGTGTTCTGTAAACTTAATACATATTATATTAAACATGTGTGAAGCCTCTGAATTCACAGAAAGTTGGCGTGTGTGCGGCCATATCGAAAAGAATAATTCAAGACATGCGTGATTAATTCCACGGCATACTTTGAGGACTTCACCTTACGTTATATTTATTTAAATAAAACCAGGTCTTAGTTTTAGGGGGTAATAATAATCGAAGATTTAATTGTTGTTTTAGAAAAATTTTGAGGATAAACTACATAATTATCACTGATTAAACAAATTACTTAAATTTATCTGTAATATTTTTGTTTAAAGGTTGCAAATTACATAGGAGAAATATGCAGATATTTGCTTGCAGTTCACAAACCAGGTAGTATCGTAAAACACCCTGTTAAAAAACTTATTGGTAATGGCTTACGTCCGCAGATCTGGGATAAGTTTAGAACTACTTTTAATATTGACAACGTCTATGAATTCTATGGATCCACTGAAGGAAATTCCAATTTGAGTAAGTTTGCCCAGGTTTGTTAAATCTTTAATAAGAACACTGGTTAACAAGGTTCTTGCATGGGTAAATATCTTTGCTATTAATAAAGATAGACACTAAATTTTAGGTGTATCTTATTGGTTAATAAATCTACTTTTTTATGTAGTTTAACTTTTTCAACCCCCTTGAGTGGTGACGCTAGGGAGTTGAGGTTAAACATTTTAAATGCAACCTTATGCCGTGTGGTACCTTATTTTATAGTTCTTTAAAAAAGAAACATTTTACCGCAAAGCCGAGGTCCGTATCTTAATTAATTTTTAAATGGCAACCCTATTAAAATTAAAAATCGTTAAAAAAATAAAAAATTTAAGGACCTTTATTTCTCTTATTAGTTCAAAATGACCACCATGAACTTCTTGGCAGTAGGGATGTTGATTTCGGGAAAAAAATATCGATATTTATTATATCGATAATTGAAAAATGTATTACATCGATATTTCGATATATCGTTCTCAAAAAATTTGTTGATTTTAGATACACTAAAACTGTATTAAATTTTCAACTAGATTATCATTTGAACTACTTGAAAACAGTGCCGTAGCTACGTGTAGGCAGAGTAGGCCCTTGCCTAGGGGCGCCGGGGGCGGCAAAAGAGTATATAACCTAATTACGTCTTATTACATGGGCGCCAAAATCCTGGCTTGCTTTCAGTCAAATTTAGGCTAGCTACGGAACTGCTCAAAAATATAACAGTAATGAACGTTACAAACTAATAGTCTTATTCATGATTTTAGTTAACATTGATAATAAAGTTGGAGCAGTTGGATTTGTACCAAGGTATGCGAGTTTTATATACTCCGTAATTTTGGTTCGTTGCGATGAAACCACAGGCCAACCAATCAGAAATAAAAATGGTAAGTTTTAAAACGAATTCAAGCCAGTCACCGTCAAGATAATCGGTATAAGTGATTGCTACAAAAGTGGGTCATTTTTACACTAGTAATACAAATAACTATTAATTCTTCCCAAGCAAGAAAACAAGATGGCTCCCTTCTGTGGTAATCGCCAGTGTACTGTTTGAGTTTGGTATCCTGCTGTCTGAGCTCTAAATTGAATTTATAAAACTGTTGCAGGAATCGACCTTATGATAACTTTGTTTAATGTTTGAATTTGGATTTAGTGTAGTTATTTTGCTCGTTGGCAAAGAGTAAAATGTTTTATTATCCTATAATTGCCACAAAAAATATTTTAATTATACAAGTCCTAAGTATATTAACTCGGTTTCACTTAAATCATTGATTTAATTTTAATTTAAAATAAATTCAAATTTTATTTTTTACAGGATTATGTAGCCAATGTTCCCCTAATGAACCAGGTATACTTGTGGGAAAAGTAAATCCTAAAAGGGCTACAAGTGATTTTGCAGGATATTCCGACAAACACGCCACTGAAAAAAAAATTTTAAAAGACGTATTTAAAAAGGGAGACGCATATTTTAATACTGGAGATGTGTTAGTGCAAGATGAATTTGGGTATTACTATTTTAAGGACAGAACTGGAGATACATTTAGGTAATAGAGGTGGATTCAGGTTTTTTAATAGTGAGCCTACTAGGAATGTTTTGGTAAAGAAAAAAAATATTTTGTAATTTACGAAAAAAAGTTGAATTTTTGAATTGACCCACCTGGGGAAAAAATGAAGTAGGTATTTTATTTATTATTTTTTCCAAACAAATTTTACATCATTTTGTCGATAATTCTTAAATTTTAAGAGAAAGAAATGTGTTAGTAGAAATTTATAGTCATTTGAATTTTTTTAAACCTAAAATAATTTTTAAAAAAATCAAATAAATGACTATAACTTTCTACTAACACATTTTTTTCTCGTAAAATTTAAGAATTGTCCGACAAAATGATGTGAGATTTCTTTGGAAAAAATAATAAATAAAATACCTAAGCGCGTTAATTTTTCCTTTCCTCCGTGGGTCAATTCAAAAATTGAAATTTTTTTCGCAAATCACAAAATATTTTTTTTACCATAACATAGGCCCACTATTAAAAAACCTGAACTTGGCATGGGTCCCATAAGTAGCAACAGCATAGGCGTTTAAAAGTTGTATAAGAATTTTACATTCGTTATTTTTTTCCTGTTTTTAGATGGAAGGGCGAAAATGTTGCAACAAGTGAAGTTGAAGCAGTAATAAGTAATATCATAGACCTTCACGATACAGTCGTCTATGGTGTACAGGTAATATAAACACATTTAATTTTCCCTTGGCGCCCTAGCGCTAGCCTATTATACTCGATTCTCGGCCGAAAATTCTGTATTCTGTATTATTTTTATTCTAAGAAATCTCTAAATATTTACTGAAAATTATAAAAAAAATTGTCAAGTATCTTAAAATGGGTTTCTGCTCTGCAGCCCTTATGTACCAGCCGCCCCTGTTTGACATTCTAACTTTCGTCAACCACACTAACATTAGTAGCAACAGGGCCCTACGTATTAATATTCAATATCTCTTTTAGATTCCTGATACTGAAGGTAGAGCAGGAATGGCAGCTATTGTAGACCCTAACATCACTTTAGATCTAAAAAAGTTATCTGCCGGAGTAAAATCAAAACTACCCGCGTATTCCATACCAATTTTCTTAAGAATCATGGACTCGATGCCTTTAACTGGAACGTTTAAAATGAAGAAAGTGGATTTGCAGAAAGAAGGCTTCGATGTCGAAAAAATAAAAGATCTGCTGTTTTTCTATAATTTTAAAAATTCGGAATACGTTCCGTTAACAAAGGAGATCTTTGATGATATTATTTGTGGTAGATTTAAATTGTGATGTTTGCGATGTTGTAGGTTGGGTACAGTTTAGTATTCTTTGTTATTGTTGTTGTTTTTTAATTAGTTCTTTCTTAAGTCCTATTAGTTTTTTTATTTCTATTTTTTCTCAAAAATTATTGTTTGCAGAATAAGTTAAGAGGAAGGTGAAAATAGAATGCCAAAATAAGATTTTATTTATCTGTATTTGAATTATTAAAATGAATTTTGTCCAAAATCTAGGTATTTTTCCTACATATTTTTCAATTATAAGCTAAAAATCGACTAATTCGTATTGTTTTTAAAAATTAAAATTTTTTCCAATAATATAACCTTGAAATGGGGCAGTGTATAACTTACTTTCGTTTTTAATTTGTTATCTAGGTAAAATTATTTTCTTATTTATTAAATACATTAGGTATACTACCATATTACTTTGTTTTAGTTATTAAATTAAACACCAACCATTTGATGTTTCATTTAAGGAAAAGCCCCCTGCCCCCGTCGTAACGGCGCTCTCGCGCCCCCCTTGAGATTCACTGCCTACTATGACCACATACTCTCCAATGAAAGGAAAGTAATTTACGGCGCCCCCTGGAGATTCACTGCCTACTATGACCACATACTCTCCAATAAAAGGAAAATAATTTGGCGCCCCCAAATCGTTGTGCCCCCTCCTCTCCTAAAGGCACGGCACGCCACTGATCAAAAAAACAAGTTTTCGCGCTGGCCTCGTAGATTTAAATCAATATACGTTCCTTGGCAATCATATAAAATACTTTGTTTGTATTCAATAGCACATAGTTAAAAACCTACTAAAAATACAATTTTTCGTAAAAGATGGATAAGCAAGTTAGGCCCGTGTTTACTCTGGAATTAGGTTATAAAATTTTGCCAGGACTTGTAACTATCGGAAAATATGATGGTACACATTCTTGTTTAACAGCTGCCACCAACACAGACAAGGTAATGTTAGAGTACGTATGTGTTTGATTGCTTGTCATTAATCATTATTATCCTCTAAGTTTTACCCAAGGTTCCCTGTAGGCGTAGGTGAAACTTCACTACAAGTGAAAGTCAATCTTGGATTTCTATTATATACTCAAGTAGTACCTACATATGGGGTGTCCGAAAAGTCTAAGTATGGGCAAATATCTTGGCAATTAGTGAAGACAGAGACACCAAATTTTAGGTGTATTTTATTGGTTAATAAATCGACCTTTTTATGTAATTAAACTTTTTCAACTCCCTTGGGGGGTTTGATTGGGGATTAGGGAGTTGTGGTCAAAAATTTTAAATTTAACTCAATGCCGTGTGGTACCTCATTTTAAAGGTAATTAGTAAATAAACATTTCACCGCAAACCGGAGGTCCGTATCTTAATTCGTTTTTAAATTGCAAATCTTTAAAAATTAAAAATCGTGAAAAAAATTGAAAATTTAAATACTCTTATTTCTCTTATTAGGTACTTTAAATTATTTTCATTATTTTTTTAAATTGTATTTTAGGTTTTAAAAAATTCAAATGGCTATAACTTTCTACTAATACATTTTTTCTCTTAAAATTTAAAAATTCTCGACAAAATAATGTAAAATTTGTTTATAAAAGATAATAAATAAAATACCTAAACGCGTTCATTTTTTCCCAGGGGGGTCTCAGCAAAAATTCAACTTTTTTCGCAAATTACAAAATGTTTTTTTTTTCTTTACCGAAACATTCCCAGTGAGCTCTCTATCAAACCCCTAAATTTCGTACGGGTCCTGTAAGTAGGAACAGAGATATTACAACTTTGAAATTTCACCATACGCTTCTGTAACCACCACAAACCACCAAACCCACAAATGAAGTATTGTAAACGTTAAATAATCAAACATATACACTTTTTCATTCTAAAAGGCTCTAGTTTGGAAATCATTGATATATAATAAAATATTTATTATTCTGAAAAAGAGAAATCGATATTTAACAAAAAAAGCTAATTATCAAAATAATATTCTTCAAAAAAACTAATAGTTTTGAAGGTATTGAGAACTTAATTTTAAGGTACTAACATAAATATTCCATTACAATAATTGTCCATCAAATAAAATTTAGGACAAATAGGAAAAATTGATAATTTTTCGATATTCGATTTGATGTTTTCTTTGTGTACAGTGTACACTAGTATTTCTTTTTATGTTTTGATTCACAGTCCCCATCGGAAAAGTACTGCACCTGTTGGCAAGATAATTTGGTCAGAAGCGAATAAAGAAGTTGCAACTTTAAATGTGAATCAAACTGTTACTGCTCTTGTAGCAGGCGCACTCCTGCCAAATGAAGATAAAGACATTTTAATAATAGGTAGAAAGACATCAATGCTGTTATAATTTTTTATTCATAATTTTTTTCTCCAATATTTCTATTCAATTTACTATTCAATACTTTCTTTGATGATTTGATGTTTTCTCCTTCAGCTCCTTTTGATGCTGACCTTCAATATGAAAATATTTTATTAAATCTTCTTAAAAATCGTCATCAACTTTAACGATTGTAAAATACAAACTACTTAATACACTCTCTTAAAACTTTAACAGTATAATAACAAATAGTGCGGCTGCGTAAACGTGTGTCAATATTACGAAAAATTGCTCCCTCTGTGGGTCAATCCGGAAACCTTTCATTCCATCCCCGTATTCCTTGAGGAATCATTCATTGGCTTGTAAATTTACTTTAAGGTACTGCCACCCATTTACTGGTTTACCATGTCCACGACAACAGAGATATTTTCTATAAAGAATGTGAAGACGGTGTAAAATCCATAACTTTGGGACTTTTTAAAGATTTCAAGTCACCCATCATTATGGTTGGAGGTAATTCATCAGTACGTGGATACGACCACCAAGGCAACGATACATTTTGGGTTGCTATAGGTGATAATGTTACTTCTTTGATTTTAATGGATTATAATAAAGACGGGAACAATGAGGTAAATTTTGGCGCTTTTGGTTACGGTCGCGGTTGATAGTTAAACAATGGATTAAACATCAATTGTCATCAATTGGGTTGACAAATGAAATACAGTGTGTCCACGGATGGATTAGACAAGAGGACCAAAACGTAAATGATATGAAAAAGTCATTCTTTATGAAAGGGTATGCCAAAAATACAAAAATGTTCCGTTATTGTATTTTTTGCATACCCTTTTATAAATAATGACTTTTTCGTATCTTTTCTTTTTGGTCCATTTGTCCTCTTGTCTACCCCGTGCATGGACATACTGTATATTGTTTAACTGTTAGCCACGACCGTAACTAAATATCTATAAAAATATTTAATTCTTGTGCATGATTTTGTAAGATTACTTCTGGGAAAGCAAAAAGGTATTCCATGTCCATCTACTTTTCTTTATTAACATTTCTTTTAACACAAAGAATTTCTAGAGACTAAACTTAGCTTTTATTTTAGCTAATTGTAAGTTCAGAGGATTTTAACATCAGGATATTTAAAGGTGATGAAGTTATAGTTGAACATAATGAAACAGAGGTTGTAACAGAGTTGCTAGCTCTGCCCGAGCATAGATTCGCGTATGCTGTCTCTAATGGTACTGTCGGCGTATATGAAAACGATATAAGACTATGGAGAGTTAAGGTACGTAATAATTTTTCTGCATGGGAAGGTGTGTATGTTAATGGTAGTGTCTGAAAAACGTGAATGCATTACCTATGTAATGTAAAAATTAATGGAGGTAATTTGTAATAGCACGGCCTTTAAGCATTTGTTTAAAGGGGATAGCGCATATTGAATACAGGAAGGAAAGTAAAATTTTAAAATATTTATAAATCTTAATCTAAGAAATTCTAAAGAAATAAATCTTACAACACGAAGGGAAATTTTTAAAATATAGCAATCATTCGCGAATTAGGGAAAATTTCAAAAAAAAATTAGTAAAGAGTAGTTCACACAAAGGAAACGTTGAAGTTCTATCAAGAAATGGTTGATTTAAAATTATTTAAATAACTAAGTGTCCAAATAGTTGATTTTAATAATCTTTTTCAAGTTTTCAAGTTAACTTACATAGATAGAATCATCTACACATTAATTCCAAAATTAATTAAGATCACTGAATTTAGTCCATTTAATTTCACCAAGAAGTATAAAAACTTTTCGAATTGACCGAACATTCTAAAAGGCAGCATAAAACTAAACCCTCTGTACTGCTATTCTAAATGGTGAAATTTACTCCCTCTTAACAAAAAAATCTTTTTAATTATCCCAGCAAGACAAAGAAATCTGTGCTTTGTCGTTTCTGATTGGCCTACGGAAGATCCGCCCCGTGACGAACTTACAGAAATATGGACCTAAGCTGCTGTGTATCTCACTATTGCGAAAGGTTGCACAAAATTATTGCCTAGATAATTTTATAGCTTTGTTGTGAACATGTTAGGAACACCTGAAACTCATAAATGTCAGAGAATGGTAGAAAAACAGCCCCCTTTGTAATAAACTTATAGTTTTTCCCACTTATGTTTTTAATCTTATTCGATTTTCCTTTTTCGGTTATTTTTTCTTCTTACCTTCCCCTTATATATTTTAGTCAAAGAATTTTGCAGTAACAATGCACCAATACGACCTACTGGGTCACTCAACAGTTCAGTTGATCACTGGATGGTCAAATGGAAAAATTGACTGTAGAACCCTCAAAAATGGAGAAGTTTTGTTTAAAGACACTATGAATGCTGGTATGGCAGGTATAGTTGAGGGTGACTATCGATCCATGGGTAAAAATGATCTGATCTGCGTTTCTACTGACGGAGAAGGTAAAGTTGTTCTGTGATCCTCCATAATATCAATTTTTACAGACCATGTAAGTCAATCCCAAAAGTGTACATATATATGCCTTTCGCTATATTGTTCTCCTGCTATCAGATCTCAAATGTTCTCTTTACTGACTTCAGTAAATATAACGAAAGGCTGACCAGGAAATAAAAACCGGAATTTAATTAATATACTGTGATGTTACGAGAGCTGAATGGTAGACGCAGTGCCCGGAATATTTTGTGAACTTTTTTTAAGGATTTATTAAAATAAATTAGTTTTACAAGTATCATCTTTAGTGAGAGGATATGCAACAACAAAAATCGTGTCAACCGGTGGAAGCTCAAGTGTAGAACAAGACACAATCAAAGATTTGCTCTCGCAAAAACAAGCCTTATTAATGGAATTGAAGCATTATGAAAGTAACACAAAATATAACAGTAATGCGATGAACGAAACCGAAAGCTTTGAAGCTAGTGGTGTTATTCCCTCTAGTACTAGACTGCAAATTATGGTGAACACTAACATTGGCGACACAGGACGTAAGGTAGGTATTTTCCCTATAATAAAAACAGAATCATTTAAACTTATGTAAATATCATATATTATAGCCTCATGTTGAAGTATATGTTTGCACTAACAACACTACTATCATTAAGGCAGTAATAATTTTCGCTGAAGGGATTTTCAAGGGCGAAAGTCATGTAGTCCATCCGGAAGTTTCTAAACTGTCATCAGAAATGTCAATACCCTTGTACCTACCAAGGGACAACACTGTGGATATTCACCTTAAGGTAAAACAATATCTCTTAGGTTAAGAAACGCTATCGGCCATGTTAACAAAATTGTAGTTTGTTTGGTTTTATTATATATTATATTATTTGTTTACTTTTACGAAAATTGCAGGCTTTGGTAGGGTATCCCAACAGCATTCAGTTCCACGTCTTCGAAGTAACCAGGCAGTTACCTTGCTTTTCCATGTATGCTTTAAAGACAACGACTGAGCAGTATAAGCCAGAAGGTTAGTAAAAAAATGTTGACGCTAAATTTTAATATGCCGCAAGACTGTACACGATCAAACGCAAGAGGTTGCCGTGGCCGTCTAAAAAGGGAAATGTAATCTATTGACACGGGATTTAAAATATTGGAGAGTGGGCGGGAAAGGAAAAACATCTGCAAGCAATTTGTTCCATAATTTGAAGTCTAAGATTAATTAAAGATCTTGGGAAATGGATAGGTGCATACATCTGTGTCTATTATTATTATGGGACTGGTAGTTGAAAAGAGCAGATCATTAATGTGAAGAGAAAATAGGGTTGGTGCTAGGACTGTACTCGTACCTTGGGGTACGCCGGCATTGATAGGATGGAAGTTAGATAAATGACCGTGAACTTGGTTTCGCTCAGGTTTGCAACTATACCCAACAATATACTGATGTGACCGTCACGTGACGGGAATACCAAGTCACGTGTCAGTTTAGGCCGATGAGCCGTACGGCGTAGCTTTCAAACGCGACCTTGACGCTGCACAACAGCACGTGGCCGTACAATTCCGATCGCAAACGAACCTACGTCGTTGTGTAGATTTTTTAAATTCAATTAAATTTTAATAGGTGTTTACTTATCGTAAAATCATAGCCTTCTCGATGTGCTTCGCTAGACAGAGACAAATATGAGCATAAAATACATAACATGTTAGTAGTAAAGATTATGAAATTGAAATTTAGTGAAAAAGCTTATTTAATTTAATTTATAATAAATTAATATTATATTACAGGATTCGTTCAATTTAAAATCAACGAAAGACTTCAGAGAATTTGTATGTGGATAAATCAGAATTTTCTGTTTCCTTCCGACATAGAATTTGAGTCAGGACCGAATCTACTTTTAGATGTGAAATGCTTAAGAGATGGAAGTGATCTCGTATTGGTATTTGAAATATCTGGAAAAGTAATCTTCTACACCAACAACATGTTTTTAGCTGCCGACTTGATTCAGTCCCTGGCGAATTATTTAAAATTGGAAAATTTAGAAGTATGTATTGTTATTAATACAGGGTATCCGAGAAGTCAAAGTATGAGCAAATATCTTTACCATTAGTAAACTAAATTTTAATCGTATCTTATTGGTCAATAAATCAACTTTTTTATATAACTTAACTTTTTCAAGGACCATTAAAATGAGGCACCACACTGCATAGTTGCATCCCGTTCTGTGTTGCCAAATCATTTATTTCATGGCTCCCTTATTAAGGAAGGCTGTGGACTATGGTTAATTAAAATAGGTCAGGGGTGAAACATCGGGAATAGCCCACGAGTTATATTGTACTCTCTAAAGTAGAAAAATCTGAAAACAAATACTTTTTAGTCAAAAGCTTCATTTCCACAAGAGGAAGACAACCTCAAAGGTCTTATGCAAAAACTCAGCGATATTCAAGAAGCACGGTTAAAACTGGATACAGATGTTGCGGATAGATTGAGCCAAATAAGAATTTTAATTATAAGAGCCGAAGATAGTAGAATAAATGACGTGTAAGTATAATACGATAATACGACGGCTCTTTAAAGAGATTTATCATACTCACTATAACCAGAGACTATTTTATAACTGATGAGAAGTAAAAAAATTGTTTATGGTACGTAACGCTCTTTGCAAAAGGTGAGGTTGTGACTTAATATCTAAAACGGACCATCACAATTGTCTTACTCTGCACTTTGTGCTAAATTTAATGATTTGGTATAAGAAATGTATACTATAACTGATAGCAATTACTTTTCAAAAGAAAAGGCCCTTTTCCGAGTCTACGGAGTGCAAAAAATATTAAATTTATCACAAATTACAAAGTAAGATAACTGCAATGTTTTTGATAGGAAATCGCAACGCATTCCTTATTAATTCTGATTTTGTTCTGGTACGATAACTCTGTCGACTAGTGAAACAGGACAGTGTGAAACGGCACTAACTTGGTATACGTAAATACCACTTTGTTAGAAATTATTTTTTACTCAAGATTTTTCTGCACATGATGATGCTAAAAAGGCTTCGCTCAACTTTTAGCAAAGAAATGTTGGGTCACTACAAAGACCTAGACAGCGTAAATAAGGATCTCATCAACGGTTACAACATCAAAGTCCAGAATTATAACGAAGGCATAGAAACTATGAAGAAAATAAACAATATTATTCAAAAAGCCTCAAGATTGAGAGGTGAGTATACAAAAGGGGATAAACAAAACACCATAATATATTTGTCACCAAACCAAATCGTGTTTATAACTAACAACTCGTAAATCCCAAAAGGCATTTTTTTATCTCAAATTAATTAAATCGTCTCCATACTGTACCCACATCTGGGGAGCGACATCAAATTGAAATAGTTTGGTAATCACAATTTGGTGATAAATCTGTTATTCTGGAAAAAAAAATTGATTATTTCGTAATCAATTAATTACATTTGCTGGTGACTGTACATGAATAAATGGATAATCAAACTGAAATAGTTTGGTACTCACAGTTTGGTGATGAATCTCTTAGTCTGGAAACAAATGTGATTATTTGGTAACTAATTACATTTTCTCAGGTTCATGAATAAACATGAATAAATATATAGTCATATTGAAATAGTTTGGGAATTAAAATTTGATGTTAAATCTTGTTACTTTGAAGCCGACGTTAATTAATTGGCAACTAAAAACTAACCAATTAGGTGATCAATTAAATTATACCCCAGAAAAATTAAAGACATTTGCCTTTTAAATACATACTTTATTTTCTTTTTTTTTCTTTTAGTTGGACAAAATTCGGCAGTTATGATCAATCATTGCAGAAATGCGATCAAAAATAATAACATCGAAGGTTTAATAAAAATAATTCGAACTGGAGAACTTTAAAAATACTAATTAATATTAATAATAAACGGTTAAATATATAAAATATAAAAACAAAATAACTAAAATATGTATATATACAAGAGTTAAAAATCTAACAGCTCTAAACTAAAAAACTTTGTCTTATGTGGCGAAGAACAGATACATAATAATAATACAATGCCTCATAGTAGTTGCAAGGAGTGGGGTGTATTAAATAGAGACTCAATACTACTCAATGCTTAAAATGTCAAAATTTTACTACCAAGTTTTTTAACATTATCATTTGGCAACCCTGCATGACAGTTGCACGAGACGTACGCCATGCGATCAATGATAGTAACATAACATTTGTTATCCCCATCTTTCTTTCTCCAATTCGTATAACTTTCTATGGCGGGTGGCGATAGAATGATTCATGAATGAAGTTTAATCTGTTTTTCGCTATATGATCTCAGGTCATGCAATAGTTATTTCAATTATATTTTAAGATGTAATGGAAAATATTCAAATTAAATTTTCTATTAAGAACGTTCCGTTGCGTGTGTCTAACTTAGTTTCTTTGACCCACTAAAATTTAAACTAAATGAACTCTGTCGTACTCAAAACAATCGTACAGGATCAGATTATTCACATTCCAAACGCACTCCTGTTATCTGATTGGCCCAATAGAAGAACGGCCCCTTAATGATCTATCCCTGGTGAACAAGTATTACTAAATAAAGAGCCATCGTAAAACCTAAATTTATAGTTTCTACTATAACAAGCTACCCACTTGACAGATAAACTTGTAAATGTCCGATAATTTTCCTTAATTTCTCAGCTAAACAAAGTCGCCCACTTACTAGAGTTCGCGGAAAAACGAAAGGGAAAATAGAATTCAGTGGGGTTGTAAACGCCACGTTGTCACATTAATTTCGTGGAGTGGTTATTACCAAAGGAAATTAATGAGATTTTCTCTATATAAGCCGGAAGACTCCGGCTAGGGAATCAGTTGAAAGATACTCACTGATGTGAGGTGTTACTCTGCCGGATCGCGAACCGAGATTATGTCTACGGAAAAGTCCAAAAGTCTGGATTTAATAAGTACGATGTATAGTCGGAAGTTTTGGAGCTCGTCCTAATTTCTTAACAAATAGCATGAAAAAGTAAGTGCGTTAGAAATCTAAGATTTTATATAGGATTGCTGGCAAATTTGTGAAAAAGTGTGTTTTGGGTGACTCCCATACGTAATCTGTGGAAACAAAGTGTAGTTAATCAAAAAATTTTTGTGTTTTTCTGTTAGGGAACAGGGAAACATAGAAAAAATAATTAGAATATATAAATATTAGTCAAAAATTCATAGAAAATTGGAGTCAGTGCCTAACCTCGGCAATAAGTCTTATACTGTTAAGAAGTCAATTGCAAGGCTAGAAAAAGTGTTAGGTAAAGTGGATTTAACATCAGTTGACACAGGAATGTTAGAAGGTTTTTTATTTATTAATTTTTAGCATATGTGCTTCTTACAAAAACGACTCATGCATTGGTTTATTAGTTTCCTAATTAAATACAGATAAAAACTTCTCCACAGTGCATTTTCGCATCACATCTTATAATCTAAATATTAATAACAACTTGCATTTCTCGGAGTTTACTATTTACTACTTAATTATGTTTGTATAATAATAACTACCTAATTAATCAAAAGAAATAAAGCTTAATACTATCTAAGTTAAACAGAACAAAAAAAAACTAGGACAGCTCCTAATAAAAAAATAAATAACATTTAACTGGTTATCAACAGTGCGCTTCTTATCTAGAACACATATTTGCATGGCAGTTTTAAGAAGAACACATCAGATCAAAACACAATAAATTAATTTGTGCTATTATCGGCAGTAATTAGTTATTTTCTACAGGCTGCTTGTTGATACAAGTAATTTAGTACAGGGTGTTACTAAAGTTTTGATCCAGTTTTCATGAATATGCATGACATGATTAAATTTTGGCGTTCTCTGACTATGGTAAAAAAAACTTCTTTAAGGACAAACTGCGCAAATAAGCACAATATAAAAGAATTTAAAAAAAAAACAATGTACCAAATTGTAAACTTCTTGTGTTAAGAAAACTGTCTAAACTGGATAAAAACTTTACAAATGCCTAGAAATAATGCATTTTCATTAAGAAATATGTACATACTATTATATCCCTTTTGGTACATTATTATCTTACGACTTATTATCTTTGAATTCAGATTTAGCAGTCCGATAAGAGTTTAATACATAAATTTTAAAGTGATGGTTTTATGAAAAAAATAATCTCTAAATACGTTGTGTTTACTGAAAAAAGTATTGGTTATATGTACATATTTTAAATGAAATTGAGTGTACATTTTATCATCATACAGTATATCGCAACATCTTATGCAGTACATATACATACATATTATGCCAAATAAATAAAAAAATATATATTTTTATTTTCCCTACATACCCCCCTCAAAGCTGCAACATGTTTTCGTCTTAGATAATATTGTAAGCAGATGATAACAAAATTCTTCTGTCTACCTCTGACCACACAGCCAAAACAAAGTTTTCAATTTCACATTCATTTGAGCCGCGGACTATTCTGAAGTACCCGTTTTCGCCCCAGTCTGCACCCCAGCTGTTTGCAACTTTCTGTAAAGGAAGGATAAGTTTATTAGAAATATAAAATTTTAGATATGTGGAATTTCAGTTTTTTACAGTAGCGCAAACAAGCATCCATTATAACATCTCCATTCCTCTCTCTCTCTCTGTCCCTCTCTGTCTTTATTTTTTTCGTTAACGTTATGGATTATAAATAAACTGGAGCTAAAATATTGCTATAAACATCCTGCTATATTAGAACAGTTCCATCAAATAATATGTCCCTTTATCTTCACCCAAATGTAGAACAGTAAACATTGTTTAAAAAAAACTGCGTCTTGTCCATAGATTTAGAAGTAAGAGAAGATCACATTATTTACCATGTCAATCAGAAATTGCTCGGAAAACCATAGCGATGACACGCGGGATCAGATTTTTAACGTTATATTTCGATCTTTGTCCTACTCGCGCATTGCATAAAACAAAAAACTTACCCAGTACTTTTGTGGCCCTCTAGCTGTAAACTCTTCACCCCACCCGACAATTCTTACCGAATGATAACCTTGCTGGTGGGCCAAAGACAAATCTGTGTGACTATAGACGCCACCATCGTATGAAAAGAAATCATGGTAGACCTTTATTGTGGCTGAAAATAAACATTAAATAATACCTATATTATATAAAATATAAACGTCTTCATTGATTTCAATATGAGTTACCTTGTACTGGACCAGATCTCATAATTTCGAACATTATGTCAGTCTCATTTCCAAGTCTGTAAGCTGGACCGACTGTATATCTACCAGTTCGTTGGGAATATTTAGGTGGAGTACATCCAGTCGCTCTTAGAGTACCAACACGTCGAATTGAGCAAGTAGTGTTCAAACCGGTGTATGGGAAACAGGGCTCGTCAACAACACTAAAAATTAAAATCTATATAACCAGTGATCCCGGATTAGGAACGTATGGAACAGTTTTTCGTACGTAATTGACTTTTCAGAAAATTGCACTACCGGAGAAATGTTAAACAATATACTAACAGTTTTTACAGCAATTCATAAAATTAGATAAATTTATCATTTTGAAATAAAATTATTATTATTTTTATAAAAAGATATTTATGAAAAATTAGAAATTATTATTATTCTACATGCCATCATAATTTTATAAAGTATGATATGCATTAAATGAAAGATTCACAATTTGGTTAAATATGACTTGCATTTTAATACGAAAAACGTTTTCATAAGAGAATTTACTTAATATTTTTTTTTGTTGCATATTTATTTTTAACTGAACCACTATATTTAAAACTTCAACTTACCCATACTTACGTACAAAAGTCCATGCTCTGTCTAGCCGCCCACCTTCACAGCCTAGAGTTTTTGGAAGGCAAGAAATAATATTTTGCGCACTTAATTGAACTTCCTCTTTACCTCTAGATATAATTCCATATCTAAAATTAAATAAAATCGGATAAAAATATGTAAATTTGAGCTATTTTGACCAAAGTTTACATTTCCCATACATAATAATATGTTACCTGCTATCCTGCTGTCTGTCTTTATTGGGAGAGAATTAATAATAAACAAAAGCATACGTCTGTTGTGTTGTTTGCTTTATCATCCAATCTTAATCACCAAATACAAGGATGGGCCCTGTAAGGAGACTACTAGGCTTCTTAAAACAAAAAGAGCTAAGCCAGCTACTGAGGTCAGCAATTCTACTGCATATGAGATTCGTCATAAAATATATGACACATGTGTCAAACGTGAGTATTTAACTGTTGCAGAAAATTTTATTTCTACAGCTTTTAACGAAGACTTTTTGGTCGATGCATCTACATAAGACACATAGCAAGCCATGTATCAGGTTATACAGTTCTGCATAAGCATAAACTATTGTAATGGTACAATAGCATGTGTTCTTGTATTTAGTTGTAGTAGCAGTTCTGTCAGGGACGGCAATAAGGAAGGGCAGGGGAGGGGGCATTTACCCCCTACAAATTGATGTAAATGCGAGAATTTGCATCAAGTATAAATGTTCTGTTATTAATCAAATATATTCTTAACAAACGTATTTTCTGGGTAAATTATGTAATAAAATAATTTATAAGCATCTTATTCCTGTAATATTTTAAATAATAAACAAAAATCCCCGTTTTGTTTTATTAATGGGTCCATCCATTATGGGCACATTTTTTAAAGTTGTTTGACCTCAATTTGGAAAAAAAAAATTGAAAAGAAAGCGTCCAATATAATAATTGCCCTAGAGATTGGTGTACATTTTTTTCAACGCATTTAAAGTGCAGCAGAAGCAAGGTTTTTATTTATTTTTTGGGGCTTGACTGCAAAAAGAACCAGCAGCGAACAGCGGAGCCAACATATTGTAAAATTCAGGTTAGGACACCAAACGTTCTCAAGATTGTTATAGCGTACACAAAACAAATAATATTGCGAGAAACAAACATTGTACATTTAAAACTGACAAAAAAATGTTTTTCGATAAAATTTAAATTTTAGGTTTATTACGGTCCTGATTTTTTTTATTGTGCCACCTTAATAAGAAAATTAAAAATCACTAGTATTTAGGGTTACTGAGAATACCAACAAAAAAGTGTTATATTAGACAGGGTTTAGTTGTTTGTCGCAGTCGGAACTGGAGCCGTATCGTTTCACAAAAACCCGCCCTTAACAGAGGGTTCTTACCTATCTGAAGCAACTGCAGCAGTTGATATAGCCCAGGATGATCCGCACCACTGCTGGTCTTGAATGCCAGTAATATACCTCGGCCATTCTCTAGCACTGTCAAATTCTCTCGGCAAAGCATTAGGATCGTAATATCTTTTAACGGGGTTCATTCTGGTCACGTCCTTTTGTGGCTGAAGTGTACCCAGTCTATTAGGCAAAATAACTAATTAGGTGGGTAGCAGGGGCGTACAGTCCCTGGAAGCGGAGGAACCACCGCTTCCCTAAACTTTTTGTAGATAAAAATAGCTATTTACCTAACAAGTGCGGAAAGTGACACTTTTCCGCACGCGACTGCAGTTGACTGAACGACGCAAGCGGAGTTCGGTCAGCAGTCGAGTGCGGAAAAGACACTTTCCGCACCAAAAAGTTTCGGGACCGCACGCCCCTGCTTAGTCATACAAATAGAATCATTCACAAAGCATTTTTCTTGTTCCCACTTCGCAATGTAGGTATTTATGCTCATTTGAGCATAAGTACACCACTCCAATACTGATACCGTAACAGTAAATAGGCGAAACTCATAAATACCTGTAACGTATGCCTTCTTCCAGGGTCCTTCCCCAAAATTTAGAATAATTTGAGGCTCTCCATCCGTGCCCTGGTTCATCATTAACAGCATCGACTATATCTGGATCAATCAAACAAACATTGGTCTCACACATCATTTCAAGATTTGTTATTCCTGTCGGTACACATCGACTGAAAAGCAAATACATAACACAAAACTAGTTATAACAAAAAAATTAATAATTCCCATTACGCTCTACATTTCAATAATGAACATAGTTTTGATGATAATTTTGAAATTTTACAGTTAAAAAACAAATCTGTAAAACTTAATTTTTTAGAAAGTGTGGAAATAAATAAATGTAAAAAAGTAAACATAATATTATTAAACGACCAGTTTTGATTGATTCAGTTGGACTTGAATAGTTCCCCATTGTTAAATTTATAATTTGTTGGAAATTCCACCAGCAATAAAACGTTGTATATTCTATAACTTAAATTTGAAAAAGTAAAGGACTCTTAATCCTAATAGTAATGTAAACATAATCACTAGGTTGTAAAAATTTAAGTAAACTTAGTTGAGTAGTTGATACATGTAAAACGAACAGTTTTTAGTTTATACCAACCATCCGACGAAGACACTGTGTGTCGAAACAATTGTCATGTTTTAAGAATAAAAGTTAGGTGAAGATTTAAATACGTTTATTATTAAATAGTTTTATAATGGATCTTCATCAAGTAAAGGCTACATCAATTCAATAGAATTAGAAATAAAAGCAAGTCAAATAAAGACAACCTACCACTCATTGCAATTATCCTTGGTAGTCTGATTTGGGAAGAAATCGACTCCTTTATAACTACATGTTTTAATATAGTCAATTATTGGGCGTCTGGTGGTCGTTGGAGGTGGAGTTGTTGTGATATTCAGGCCAAAGCAGAACGACCAGTAGTCGGGACAACAATCGTGCACATCCGTCCTGTTGCAGAATTCATCGCAATAGCATAGTGTACCTAAAAAAAGGAATTTTGTTAAAGGATTATTCAAAATCTGCTTATGTCACGTTTTGTTACTTTAATGATAGTACCGTAATTTTTATTGTAATTTTTACAAGCTTTCCCTCTATATAGAGTATCCCATAACTAATGGGCCATATCGCAACAGGAGATAGTAGACTTTAAAATAGGCCGTCAAAAAAAAGGTAAAGTAATTTTTTATTAAGTTGGCACTACAAGCTAGTGTACTGCCCCTGGGACCTACAGATTAACATGGACTACGAGCCATGGTTCCCAGTGGGAGTTGAACCCACGACCATGATCGAAACTCGGCTTATAAGGCTGAAGCCTTTATATAATAATTCCATTAAACTTGAGAACAGGTATGTGGTTTATGCAATGCCTTCTCATTTTCCGCTTGCTGTTAGAAACCATTTAAATGAACGTTTTCCGCATCGCTGCATTGGTCGCGGTAGTGAGTTTCCTTGGCCACCTCGAAGATCAGATTTAAATCCTCTGGATTATTATTTATGGGGCGATATAAAATCTTTTGTGTACAGTGGTAAAATCAATACATGGAATGAACTATTGGCACGCATTCAGGATGCCGGAAATTTTATTTGAAACAAGAAAAATATTTTCTTTAACGTTAACGTTACCTGAAAAAGGCGTTAAAAAAATGTATAGAAGTTAATGGTGGTCATTTTCAACACTTACTACAGTAACCTAAATTATTTAACCATATTATTTTCAATTAAGTATGTTCTGTTAACTCTGTATTTATTTAAATATTTCTTGCCAGCTAGCATTTAAACGGAAATATCTCGAAAACTAATTATTAAAATATCGATTAATAAAATATACTTTTTTACGTATAAATGACGCCTCTTTCATAATTTTAGGTGAAGCGGTCAGAAATGTAATTGGCACAAAAAATCTGCTGGAATTCACCGAACTCATATTGTGTAACAAGCGCCCTCTAGAAGATATCTTAAATCTAATTATAAAAGCGTGTATCTCACCGTCAAAAACATAACTCCACCGAATTTGATTCATATCCGCCTAGCCGTTGTTAAATCATTGCCAATTTTCGTAAATAAATTTTTATTTGAATCACCCTGCATCCCTTTCACCGTGAAAATTTTATTATAAGAAATCAAGCACAAACGGCCTATTTTCAAATGTACTATCTCCTGTTGCGGTATAACCCATTAGTTATGAAACCCTGTATAATTAGTATACAGGTCCATATACGAGCATGTCAATTTAAAAATAAATTCAAGTCTAAAAGTGCCTAGGTGTACTACTGGGGGCTGTATTCTCCATCATGAGAAACCGCTCTGCTAGAGTACGTTGCCAAAGTAAAGGTGAAGGAGGTCCCCACTTTCCGCCATTTTACCAAGATTCGCCAAGGCAACCGTAGCGCTTGTGCCTTGTTACCATAAGTACTACCTTTGCCCAGGTTTGTTTGGTAGTACTTATGGTGACAATGTACAAGCCCGAAAACACGTATCAAACACAAAGTAACATTTTTCTTGGCCAGCATGGACTTCACTGTATCAAAATTCTAGGAAAAGAGACTTTAAAAATTATCTTCTTTGCCTTAACCTTCATCGATTAAGACTCTTAACTACTTGATTAAACCTAAAACTTCGAAAAATTAAAAAAAAATCTTTTAAGCTGGGTGAAGTGTATAACTGAATGAGACAAAGCTTTGTATTAAGTGCAAACACTTTTAATTTATTAGCAGAACGCTTTCGACCTTATAGGCCATCATCAGTGCTTCCTGAATGTAAGGAATAAACAGGTTTAGATACAGATTAAGAGTATAATTTAGTGTTAACTTTCATCTTGACTATAATATAATATAACATTAATTAAATTTTTCATAGGGATAGAATTTACCAATGATTGTGTTTTTTGATATCAAAATTTGAATTTGGCGCATTTATAACAAAGCTTCACACCAGGTCTCTCTGGTTACAAAAAATTTTCCCCTAACGATTTAGCAACCTCGTGGTTCATGATCATTTATCAGATCTTACACCATCAAAAATGTGACCGTTTAAGCCCAATATGAATTTGTTTTGTAAAATGGCTGTTTGATTTTAATTGTGATGTAAAAATATTTTAATATGTTCTAATGTTGTTCGTTCAAATGGATTTCTGACTATCATCCTGACAAATGAGTAATAAACTAAATATAACCTATAAAAATAAATTCAAATAAATTAAAATTAAAAATTGTTCACCTTTAAATTTCAAAATAAAACTCGACTCTAAATTAAACTCTAAATCTGTATCTAAACCTTTAACCCTAAATACTATAAGCTAAAGCATAACATGACAGTTTTTAAGGGCTTCCTTAATATTAGTCGCGAATACTGAATTGCTGCTCCAAGTTATACTTTGTTTAAAAACAGACCGCCGACATGTTGACGGCAATAAAACCTTGTCTACCTGTCAAAATTTCCAAGTAGCTAGTGCAGGGCTGAAAACCAATATTTTAACGATGTCTGTAGGACATTTAAATCTTACCCGTAATTTACTTCCTTGTCATGTTTTATTGAGTCATGAAAATTACACTAAGTAGTTTCTCAGCTAAAATTAAAGCTAGTCTAGCCCTGCTACATCTACGTATGCCGTTTGTTTAGTACTCTACAGAATGGTGTTTTGGTCTGTAAATTGTATTACAGTCAACTGGACCACAGCATATTTTAATACGAAGTATACCTGTATGCTTCTGCTTAATTTAAAGATATTTTCAAGTGGTAAAATTTTTGAGAAATTAAAAAATATAAAAAATATATTTCAACAAATTTTAAATGTAGATTGAGACCTTCAAAACTTCTTAATTGTTCAAGGTATTCTGTTATGCAAAATCACGAAAATCTTATTAGCAATCTATCCTTACAATTTTTAAGTTCGCGTTTTTTAAATAAATAGGTATTTTACGTTATGTAAGTAGATAGGAAAATGCTGTATTTACTTTGTTTGTAATCTGACGCCGGCGTTTAAAAATTAGTGCTTGCTAATTGTGTTAGGTATTTGCTTAGTGTCATTGTTACGTGGAAAATATGTATATTTCCTGTTAGATGCAAGGGTCGACGTTAAGGCTGCATTTGCCGACCACACCCATTTATTGCACCCAAGCAAACCCAACTTAATTTTTTGCTTTATATTTCATTTGTATCCATATTTTTACAATGTTATACTGACCGTAAATTCATATTCCATGGATATTTTTAACGTGTTAATAAAAGTTTTAACATATTTTATGATTTATTTTAGGAAAACAATAATTAACAAGGTCCTAGTGACAGAAAAAATATGTCCGTCCGTCCGTCCGTCCGCCTGTCCGATTGTCATAGGCGATTTTTTTGAAACTATTCGACGTAAAAAATTGAAATTTAGCAATTAGAGTGTAGTGGTCCAATCATAGATGTAAAGTATAAAAAATGAATTTGGATTCTGGTGGTTAATTTCAGGGGGTAAATTGGGAAACGGAAAACCCAACCTCATCACCAAAAGATCGCTCAGAAAAATCTGAAAAAATTCAAGAACATTGAGAATTAGGTGTAGATTGAACCAGAATTATTTAATTGGTGCCATGGCCGGCGGGCAGCGCTGCAGATGGGCGGAAATCGGGCGGCCAAGGCTTGCTCAGGTTAAATGGGGAGCTGATGGCATGTGACACTAATTGTGCAAGTATACATAGCTTGCGCTTGACCGAATTTTTTTCTTATCGGATCAGCCTAAGAATCAGTAGGAAAACAACGAAGCACGCGAAGTTTAATAGGGAAGAAAAAGCGGAAGTGTGGATGGGCCAAAAACTGCATGGAAATACAGAAAAAAATATTTTTAATATTGTATTCTATTTCTTACCAATTATTGGCTGAGAACATGTGTCCCTTCTGTCTGTGCAACACCCAATTGTTGAACAGTAAGGGCCTCTAAGATCTGAGTAATCATCATAATATGGTTGAAGTGAGACTATCGATATAAATGCAAACAGCAAAGTTCCACTAGTCCATATTATTCGACTATTGCTCATCTGTAAAAAAAAATATTCGTAAATATATAAATTAACAAAAAGAAAGTACAGTACATTCCATCAAAACAGCTCTTAACTACTTTTAGTTAAGAAATAAATATTTAAAGAAAAAATGTTATTGTTAATTCATGGTTAATTATAATTTTCTTCAGTTCATATGTATTTATAGATTACTAATATTAAATAATTATTAAAATTAATTCCAAATTCCAAAATTATTCCAATAAGCTTCGTAAAATAGCTTGGTTTAATTACAAATATATCTTGGTTCAAGATTATATTCTTGAACCAAATCGATAATTTAAAAACAAAAGAAGATTCAGCACAAAATTAGTACAGTGTTTAAAAGAAATATTTTTACTCAACGGAGTAAGCAGATCAACTACACGGAGTAAGCAGATCAAGCAGCGCCAAATCAATATAACAGAGAAAAAAGATTATTGGTATGGGATAGTTTTGGCAACTTTCTCCACCAACTCTTCTCTTATCCATAAGTTTTCTGTTTGTTGCGATTTTGTAATCGTCATGTCATGAACTTTATCTTTTTAATGTTCAATGATTTTCTTCACTATTTTCAACTACTTAATCAGCTATTCTTTGTAGGTATTCCAGTGATTCTGCTATGAGTATGGTATCGTCTGCATATCTAATGTTATTGATAGGTCTTCCGTTCACTTTTATGCCGATTGTTGTTTTCGCCAGTGAGCTCTGAATTATTTCCTTTGAATATAGGTTGAAGACTAAAGGCGAAAGTACACATCCCTGTCTTCCTCCTCGTCGTATTTTTATTTCCTCTGAGGGTCGTTTTATATTTTTACATTAGCGATTTGATTAAAGTACAATTGTGATAATATTCTTATATCTTTTGTATCTATATTCTTATCTTTAAGCAGTTGAACGAGGTGATCATGACGTACTTTGTCAAATGCTTTATTGTAATCCAGAAAGGCGACATACATTGGTTGATTGACATCCATGCATCTTTGAGTCAACACATTGAAAGCAAATAAGGCTTCTCTTGTTCTTATTGTGTTCCTAAAACCAAATTGTGATTCGCTAAAATCTTGTTCGAATTTCCTAAAAATTCTCTGATGTACAATTTTTAGGAACATCTTGAGAGTGTGGCTCATAAAACCAACTGTTTGACGGTCACTGCGTTCTATTGCATTAGCTTTTTTTGGTAACGTAAAGATAGTTGATTTAAGCTATTCTTCAGGGATGATTCCTGTGTTGTATACTGTATTATACAAATCCACTAATACAACTATTTGGTCCTCTGCAATCAATTTAATTATTTCGGCTGGAATTTTTTCGGGTTCTGAAGCTTTATTGTTCTTTGCTAGCCTGACTGCGTAACTTACTTCCTCTTTTGTAATGCTTGTACCACTCTCTCTGCCTATGTCTTCCTCATTTGTTCCTGCTATCTTTCGTCGTCGAATAATTCCTGTGTATATAATTCCTTCTACCTTTCTAATTTTCCCTTTGTGCTTGGGATTATTTTACCGTTTTTGCCCAACAAGATATTACTTTTGTTCGATTTTTTATACCCTTTTTATACCCTAGTTCTTTAATTTTTTTATGCATATTAAAATTATTGTGCCTTGCTTGCAATTCTTCTATTTCTGCACATTTGTCAGCGTACCATCTGTCTTTGGATTCTCGTATATCCTTCCTAATTTATTTTTGTAACTTTTTGTATTGGTTGTTGTCTTTATTCTTAAACGATCTCCTTTCTCCCATCAATTGCAATATTTCATCATTCTCTACATTTATTTTAATATTTTCCTATAGACCATATTCGTCTGGTAGCTTTTTTAAAATTATCCATTCAAGTTGAAAACAAATATTTTAGCATTAAAAAAGAAAAATAATATATAATATTTAGAAAGAATATATACTCCGTTGCAAGGTTCCAACTGCCAAGTTCCAGCTGTTTCTCATTAGCATACTTGAACTTTATTGTCCAAATTAAATGTCGCGACACAATTTCAACGACTCTTTATCCTTTAAGCCCTGAACCATTTTTATTTTTAAGAAATAAAGTGTTTTATTAGGCTAAAATCCAGACCAAAGCAATAAAACCAATGCACAAGACCTAAATAACTAAATTTGTTCCACGAAACAATATAATGAATGAGAGAACACTTAAAACTTATAATGACTGACAGACGAGTAATTCTTTGGATATGTTTAAATACGTGATTCACGAGGAGAGTACGAGAAACCGCAAGAATTTTGTTGTAACTAAGTTGTTATTAAGCAACATTTTAACTATATCTTACGAAAAGAGTAAAAATTTAAAATTGAATTCTTTCGAGACAAATTTTTAAAATCTCATCTCAGTGATTGTTCTCAATGACATTTTCATACATACTATTTTATATTTTACAAATAGAAACTGTTGTATGTGAAATATTGTTTTATTTACAGAAATAGTATGACCCTTAAGTATAAACTATGGTTAAACTACAACAAAAATTACATTTTTTTCTGACCGCAGTGATATAATTTAAAAACTGTCTCAATTCCTGTGCAATGCAAACATTAAGTTCACAGGCCCCACTACAATTAGTATAGCACAAAAGGTTCTATAAGTAACACTGTATTCATAGATATAGCCCTAATAGTTATTCGAGTACAAAATGGATAAATTACCGATGAATATTAATATGCTCTAGAAATGGGACAATCGTACCAGGTTTTAATGTTAATGAGCCCAAATTACCAACACATGTCGTAAATTCATGGGTCTTTTAGTGATCAAGTTATGTTAACTATAGATTCGACACTTGAAATCAATGGTTTGCCTAATTACCCACCACTACCCGCAAATTATGACAGTATTAAAGTTGAAGAAACAAGAACAGTACTTGTTCAGAATATTGATAGTTCTATAAGTCACGATAAGTGGATACAGCACTTTAGTCCTGCAGGTGAAGTTAAGTATTTACGTGCCCGTACCTGCAGGTGAATTTACAGAAGAATCTAGTATCAGTAATGCTCAAAGGATGAACGGAACAAAAATTAAAGGAAGAGTACTGATATACAGCATGCTACTCAACCAATTACTAAGCCCCAAGCAAAGAGTAATAAAGGTCTCGCAGACGATATTCTTCATCCAGGAGGAGATCAAGATTCAGAGAGCGTTGCCGGAGATCTAAATCCAGATCTACAAGGCGATCTATTTCTAGACCCAGGTGTAGGTCTGGCTCTAGAAATAGAGCTTTTAGATCCAGGAAACCTCGGTCTAAAAAGCGCTCTAGATCTAGAGATAAAAAGCCTAGAGCAATATCTAAGGACAGAAAATCAAGAGACAAATCTAAAGATTGTAAAAGATCTGAAGACAGAGAAAGGTCTAAAGATCGCAAGAGAAGGGCTGATTCCAAGGCTTAAGAAAATCGACTGATTTAGTTGCTCGAGTTAGTGATGACCATGACGTCCCGCTAATTTAAAAACTAACTATAAATATCGTTGTATTTCTTTTTTCGGTAATTGTCGTCTACTTCATAAAGCGACATGTTATAAACGTTCAACTTGTAGTTGTACTTGTTTCGACAGGAAGAATATCGAAATTATTGTTTTGCATTGCATCCTGTTGGTTATTTATAACTCTCACATCAGTGAAGGGTTTTTTCATCCAAGACATCCCACGTAGACTTCAAGACTAAGTACTAACGAACCGTGGGCGTCTGAAAAGAAGGGAAATGTAGTCTATTGACACAGGATTTGAAGGATTGGAGGTTGGACGGGAAGGGAAAACATCTGCAGGCAATTTGTTCCATAATCTGGAGACCCTAGGTAGGAATGAGCGAGAGAAGGGAGTTTTCTCGTGAGGGCTGGGTCATTGATAAGTCGAATGGCTCTCTTTTGGATAGAATCAAGGATGTTAAGTGTCGAAGGTGATGCCGCTCCCCAGATGTGGGAGCAGTACTCTAGGTTAGGTCTTATTTGGGAAACAAGAGAGTGTATAAGTTGGAAGGGGAGAAGTATTTTCTGGCTCGAAAGAGAAAACCAGCTTTTTAGCTGCCGATATGGCTACTGAAGTAATGTGTTTGTGCCAGCTGAGATCATGTTCAAAAGCGACTCCAACGAGATCGAATGTTTCATTGTTTTGTAGGGCTTGGTCATTCATGTGGATGGGGTAAGCGTTGCCAGATTTTTTGCGTGACAAGGAGCAAAGACTGGGTTTTGGAGGCGTTGAACTGAACAAGGTTCTTGGCACCCCAGTCTAAGATTAATTGGAGATCTTGATCTCACATCAGTGAAGGATAATGAAACGGTAAATATTCCTATAAGGTAAACATTTTTTACCAACCTCAAAAAGCGAAGAGGTGTTGAAAGGTCTATATTGTAGTACATATTATAACACTATTCATGCGAATGATTTGTTTATTGTTGTGTGCAGTGTTTTATTTTTACTAAAATTTTGTGACACACAGTCACAGTATATTAAATTCATCTTAACAAACAAATAAGGATAAGAAATTTTGTGTTATTTTTGTGAATTAAGACAACAATGCGTCCGGATTTACGTAACGAACAGATGTTTCCATTTAAAACTAATCATCGCGCATCGTAAGTAGGTACTTTATAGCCTATAATTTTTATGGGTAATTAAAAAGTTATTTTCAGTTGTTATCGAACCCAAAGTGGTAACGGGTGATATGTATCAATGGGGATAAAGTTGTGTTGTAAGGTTAGGACTGTAAAAATCTGTTGTCTCAAAACACTATAAAATATTTAAGACCTATAACTTTTTGACGTACGTATAAGTATTTTATTATTTTGCAACAAAAATATGTACCACTTGATAGTAGTCGAATAGTCGAATCATATTCCAAATAATTAGAGCTATTTTTATCTATTTTTAGTGTGGCTAATGAAAATTTTACTTTTGTAAATATAGAGGACCTTTTCGTTATGAGTTTCCTATCTCAGATTAAGTAGGGAAGAACGAGGAGCACGATTGGTTCCCAATTTAAACTGTCCCCAATCTTAAATCTATTTGTTATTTTAAGGCAATAATTAAACAACATACTTAAGATCTAGCACATGGATTTATTATAATAAGGATTCGATGTCCGTATAGTGTGAGCGTATCGAACGTGAAGCCTTATCTTTGTTGTTTGTTTTCTCTTGTGAGAGGAGTTTACGCACTACGAATTACTACGTAACTGAATCAAGAATGGTAGTAGAAAGAGATAAAATAACATTGGAGTGTTGGAGCTCAGAAGTGTTGCTGTCTGTCCTGGTTGCTTAGGAAAACGGCTGAACCTCGGTCTGAACACTCGGTCACACGTACGTCTTTGTCTACTTAACTAGAAAAGAAAAAGTGCGACGTACAGATTCATATAGATTTATAAATGACTCCGAGCGACTTTAAATAAACACCTTTAGAAATAACATAACCTATAAATAATAAAACCTTTTTAACTTAAATTTCTTATTATTTAGCAGAAAAATAAAATATTTTAGTGCTTTTATTACTTTTAGTAAATTTTGTGATGCTTCTAACGTATTTTTTGTACAAAAATACAAGGTAAAATACTTTAAAAAATAATATGTGGCCAGTGTTTACAAATTGTGTTTACAGTGTCGCTTAGAATGGTTTGTTTTGGCTTCAAAGAATGTTAAATCATCCCGTATCCAGTCTTAATAAATCCATGATCTAGCCGCATCAACTTTACATCAGTAAAATCATTCGTTGATATATTATTGTTCTTTAAAAAGAAATACGTAACTTGTCATTTTGTTTTTTGATTTATGTACGTTGCATGTTTAAAAATGCGAGGCAGTGTTTACATGTGACTAATTCCATTAAAATGACTTCAAAATAATGTATTTTGAATGCTGACACCTGGATAGCTCTTACGTACACATACTTTTATATGCATACCTTCACACCAAATTGTTTTTGCAGTCCGAGAGTCTACGAGAAATAAAAGGTTATGAATAGGTCACTGGTTATATAATAAATAACAACGCAGGCAACAGAATTATTGAGATTTCCATGTAAAAGTACTGAGTCTAATATTGCTCATTAATTTAGTTTCACAAAAATTGTCAAATAAATAGTTGTATTATAATATACAGGGTGCTGCAGTGGCATCCAATAAATACAACATACTTTTTTTAAAGCTTTTTGCTTCGATTCGCTTTTTAAACGAAGAAATTACCGGTTACCAACACATTTTTGCTTTAAGGAAATCAAAGTGTGGGCTACTAACTAAACTGAGTTTAGAAACTTGAAATTTTGCACAGAGGTTCCTTATATAAAATTGGCATCCACTAAGGAAAGGTTTTTCAAAATCAACCCCTAAGGGGGTGAAATAGGGGTTCAAACGTTGTATGGAGAAAGAATATTAGATGGTCCTAATGAGTCGAAACTTTATAGAAGTACTCTAAACAATAACAGCCAGATTCTCCAATGCTAGTCCGGTCTAATTTGACAACCAAAAGTTTTAAACTGACAGGTGTAAGAATAAGACAACTGACTAAGCTTTATGATATTTCTTCACTATTTTATACGTCTCGTTCACGTTCTTTCAGTGTAGTAAGAGGTACTCGAGGTCACGAAAATAGGGTAGCGAGTGCTTACATCAAAGACACCGACAATTCTGTCGCTTCTGTACGAATTGCTTTTCTGGGCTTTAACCCTAGACTAACATTACGATACATTTAAAAATAAAACTTTCAAGTAACCGAACCACCTCCGAGTAAATATAAATATTATCGCTTTTCGCACGTGTAATTTTTTCTAGTTAATTTTGCATTTTGATCGTTGCCAAACTCGCTTAACTTAAAAACATTAAAAAAAGAAATAAAGCTGTTATTTCGTTATTATTATGATGACCAATTGTTAAATTCCAACCACACATTCGTCATGCCGAACGAAAATTTTAATGCTTGTTTTTTGTTTATTATTATTTAAATTCGTTTTCAATTGTTTTTTGCATAAATTTAAAATTCGCGGCGTATTCCCAGTATGGGGTCATCCAATTTATTGTATGAATAAAGAATGAACGTTTAGTATTCAAAAGCAAAAAAAGAGGTCAAGGAAGCTCATCCGCTAGCAGAGCTGCCGAGGATTCGAATCTTTGAGGATTCGAATCCGGGATTGGATTGTTTTTAAGCTTAAGCTTTTTTTTACTTCATACATTGTGCATATCTAGGACAAAGTTCAACCGCTATAATCCCGTCTCGGCGCGCCACCATAATGGCTTTTATGTATTCCACCAAGCAAACCTCTAAAAAGACAGTTCCGGATGAAAATAATCCGTTTTTCACATAGTTGGCACTGACGCATCATTCCGCAAAGTTTATGGATAACGTTCTGTCAGGAAAAAACAAAAATCACGTAAAATATCACTACACACACCTGCCTGGAAAGTACAAACAAAATTACGCCATGCAGATTTATCCGATTTCTTAATGAAGCAGGCGATGCACAGTGTAACGAATTCGAAAATTCGTGGACATTGGTACTTTATTTCACTATTTTGCAAAAATTGTGGCATATAAAGTATATAAAGTAGTTAATATTTTTTTCAAGAAACATCTCTTTGGAAAGCAAATTTTAAAAAAGATCCTGAACAATCCTTAGGTTTGGTACGTTACTGTCGCGCGAATTACTTTTTCAAAAAGCCGTTGCTTGATAAAGTGACTACTATCCGAACAAAATTAATTTCAAAAAAGATGTTATTTGAAGAAATGTATTTTTGAAAAGTGCTTGGGTTATGATAAGCTAAGATGGCCAACTCTTTTAGATGTTTATTTTTTTAACAAATATCTTTTTTGATGTTAAATTAAGTATTTTTTTCAAAAAACAGCTTCTTCGAAAATATATTTTTTTATAAAAAAACTTTTAAAAATACATTTCCCGGAAATATATTTTTTAAAAAACATAGTTTTTCTAAATTTACATTATAATTGAATGAATGCATGAAATGTCAATAAACAAATGACAAAAAGATCCTAAACTAACCTTTTTTGTATTTGGTTAGGTTTACGTTTCCTTGTATTTGCCATCACTGTAATAAATTACTTTTAAAAAGTGTTATTTTTTAATTTGAATATTCGAAGCCTTTTTCGAAACTGTTTAAAAAATCTTCTTTCTAAAAACATGTTCTCTTGAAAAAATTTAGTTTCAAAGAGTGGTTAAAAAAATTCGAAGTTGGTTTCAGAAGAAAGAAATTTTTAAAACATCCCTAGTTTTCGAATATCTGTATTATTGAAAAAGTTCTATTTTCGAGAAAATATATTTTCGAAATGTGTTTTCGAAAAATTTTCATATATCAGTCCAAATGGACAAAGGGTATAAGTAATTAAAAAAATGCTAGAATATTGGTATGTTAGGAAGACAAACCATTCTGTTTTCGCAAGAACAGATTTAGATATTTCATCTATTATGAAATGGTGTACATTTCTTAGAAACCTAAACAATAAAAAAGTATTGTCGCACTGGAGCTGGCCCGTTCGGCGGCGATCAAGAAAGACATGAAATGGGCGGATGGAAAAGAGTGGAGGGAGTTGTGGAAAAAAAGCATAAGAAAACTCAACTATATCAAACACCCTATACCCGTAAGGGTACCTGGGTGCAAGGATTGGGCAACTAAGTAAGTATTTTCGAGTCTATAAGCGGTTTTCTGTACGTAATGTGTATTTTTGGAAACTTAGCTTATTATTTTTATAATTTTCATCACGTCTAAGAGAAAAACCTTACTCTGTTACATCATGATCCTATAAAATGGTAATTTGCATATATTTACAATATTTTTGACGTCATTACGCATCAATAGTTTTTCATTGAAATCGTGTTTGTTGTTTGTGATTATATTTTCAATACATATATATTTTTATTTAAAATAAATATGATGCCATATATACGATTAATCACTAACTTAGTCATTATTGCAGTTGTTGAAACTGGATTTGAATATCAATTAACAGTAGTAACAATAATAGTAATTATGTGTCTGCATTACATAATATTTTCTAAAAGATAATTACCAGACTGAGGATGCTAATAATTTGTTTCCAAAAAAAATTAACCTTCCTCAAAAAAGCACTGAAAATGATGAAATAATACTTTTCTCTACGACCGTGCTTAAACAGTCACTTTTCCGCAAGCATTTTTTTTATCTAAAATATCCCACGTAGACTTCAAGCCTAAGTACTAACGTACCGTGGGCGTCTGAAGAAAAGGGAAAGGTAGTCTATTGACACGGGATTTAAAGGACTGGAGGTTGGGATGGGAAGGAGAAACATCTGCAGGCAGTCCGTTTCTTAATCTGGAGACCCTAGGAATGATTGAGCGACAGATGCTTTAGGCTTTTGTAGCTTGGGACGGTAAGGGAAAACATCCGCAATTTGTTCCATAATCTGGAAACCCTAGGTATGAATGAGCGAGAGAAGTGGTCTATTCTAGGCTTTTGTAGATAGACTGATTCGGAAAATTTCACTTTCCCGCACTAGTGCTTTTTTATTTACTTTTCCGCACTAGTGCGTGAAAAATGCTAGCACGATCAATTGTTATAAACACTTTAATTGTTTATTTCCTTATAACTGCTGAACCATTCGTTTTAGAGAAAAAACGTCAAAGAATATTTCTTAGGTTTGCTTAAAAAAATGCCATTAAGAAATTATTATTAAGTAACCAAAAGATAATTTTAAAAAGGACAAGAAATAATATCAAGTAAATAACTCGTTCTCGCTAGTAAAATTATTATTCCAGAAAGTAATTTTTAATGTTTAAATAAGTGTATATTAATTATATTTAATTATTACATTAACTCTAAAAAATAGCATCTAGACAGGTTGTTATAATATCATTAATAAATTACTCTCTTATGTATGTTTTTCCATCCTTGACATTCGAAAATTTATTGGTTCTCAAACAAATTTATTAACATTATTACGTTTTTATTCTAATTTTAGCTCTTATCCATACACTATACTAAGTGTTTGTAAATTTTAGTCAGGCTGATTTGTTCATACATATTTAAAAATGCTCCTTAATATACCAGGATGGGCCGAGAAGTCTGTGGAATAAAACTACAAAATTCGGTCAAGTGCAAGCTATACTTGCACAATTAGTGTTCCGTGTCATCAGCCCCCCACCTGAGCAAACCTCGGCCACCCGATCTCCGATTATCTGCCGCGTTACCCGCCGCGCCGCCGACAGCACCAATGCCCATCGCATTGCGTATGCGCGTAGCTGACTGGGAAGCGTTTGGACTGAGCCAAATTAAAAATTTTGAAAAACGTGTAAGGACAAAAATTGTTCTTACACGTTGAAGAACGAAGTTCTGGAAGTGGTCGCCATCTACAGATCTCTCCTGTCGCGCCGTCTCCCACTTGACACCGACGGCCAGCGAAGTTCGAACTTAAGTTTAATATGTTGAATAAAACCCCAGTCATTGTGTATAACAAACAGATATATATTATCGAAATAGATAAAAATGTACTGTACAAAGAATTATATAGCAATAGAAAAAAAATAATAAAGATATAAAATAACAAAGAACAATTTAACGAATGTTAAATAATGAACTGAACAAGTGAACAATGATCTGTACAAGCATTTACTAATACAATAAAACTCGAATTAAAAAGTTATAAAAAGAAAAGATCATTGCTTTGTAATCTATCAATTCCCCAATTACTTTTTAAAATAACGTTAAAAATTTACCCTTGCAACAGTTAACCCCTTTAAAATACATAAGTCCCCTGTCTACATAATAATTAAGTTCAAACACAATGTGCGACTGTGGCGTCGCGACGTCGCCACCTTCGGTACGGCCTAAGATCCGTCTAAACACTCCCCTTGAAACCCGGATTAGAACCTCTTTCGACTGTCACCTTCAAAGTCCGTCTGGAGACTGCCCTCCGTATCTTTCCCCCGTACTACCTAGACTTAGGGTCTCTTTTAGCCCTTCGCCTGTTACAGAGCGGGAGTACTATCAAATTTTATTCAAAAGAAATACAATTAAATTGTTCTTAGTTTAATGGAAGGTTGATCCATTATATAATGGTTAAAAAACTATACTAATTTACGCTAAGGCACTTTGAATACGTGATCGAAAAAACATCCTCTAGGGTTACTTTCCAAAGGTAAAAAAATCACATCCAAAAAAGCCTTTACATAAGGATTCGAAAGTTACAAAAACATTACTCAGTTTTACAGTACCCAATGTTTTTGTGGGGATTAAAATACTATATTAAAGGCGGTGGTGTATGATTGTTTTTCAAACGCATAATTTTTCGAAAATATAATCTTTTGCTTGTAATTAGAACGTTATTTATTTATCTGTTGACACATTTGTAAACTCCTAAGCGCTAAATACACTTTCTGGCTTTAACTGTTTTATCCAATTAAAAGTGAACTAGTTAGAGAGCAAATAGTTATATAATTGAAACAAATTATGTATAAAATTGAAACAACACGTTTACTATTACTCGGTATTTAAAGTGTGCAAACATACACATTTATTTAGATAAATTGCCCTGATAACGTCATGTGGTCGCGTGCTAAAACTATCACTTACTTCAATCATTATCATTATAAATAAATCTGTTGATGGGTATTTATTCTTCACGCACGATTAAATCGCATAACAAATTTTGATAAAATTTGATATTTCCTGAAAAGTATTAGGGTCCATATCGTACTGGAAAGGCTTTTTTTTTATCTAAAACTGCTAATAACCATTTATCCCACTCCGATAATACTTTTGCTATATATGTTTCCCAAATAAGTGCCAAGCTAGAGCAATGTTCTAACTTTTGAGAGGCGACATAACCGTCGATTTTAGCGTACTTAATTATATCGAAAATTGAACTATAAGACTTATGTCATCAATTATATTATCTAGTCCTCACAAGAAAACTCCCTTGTCTAGCTCATCGCAAAGCTGTGGATAATCTGTTTCTCTTCAACAGGCATTTTTAGGAACTCTACTTGGAAAAACCAGCCCTATCATCTCTTTAGCTGTATCTAGTAAAACAAAGATTGCGGTACCACCTAAAAAACACAGAATATCACACTTTATGCCTGCAAAGGTTTTCTCTTTTCCTCCTTTATTTCGTAGATTGTAGTTTTCAAAAGGAGAAGTTTAGGCACGAGGGCTTCCCACACTTCGATCTACGCAGCTCTTCTTTCACCTACAGGTTGCCCAGATTTCCCAAATTGTTCCCGAAGATTGTTGTTGCAGACTGATCCATCGTAGCCTCCTTCATAGTTGTACTATGCAGTCGCACAGTATGTGTCCTGCTGTTTTTGCAACTTCGACACAGTACCGGCACCTCTGATACTCTGTTTTACCAGTTTTCTTGAAATGGTACCTCAGAGGAAATATTATCCAGTAAGTAGACCTGTAGTAAGTCTTATGTCATTTCTATTTTAGGGAAAAGGCTCCTTGGCTTTTTGAGGAGCAGAGTGAATAAACCTCTTTACTTGCCTCTGGGCTAGTGTTTCTTCAGTAAGATATTTCCAGTCGGACTTCCCCAGTACACCCAAGGTAAGCTTCGATTTTTGTGGGCTGCCACAAGATAAAAACGGACTTATACCGACTTCTCGTGATTGTTTTGTTTACATGACGGGCGCCGCCGAAAAGGAAGGGGTTGGTGCGATGCGAGGCGAGAGAAAGACCGACTTTTTCACAGATTTGACCCACGTCGATTATTCGTCGTTACAATTCCTTTCGAAGATAATGCAGTTTAACAATTTTTAAAGTTTGGATTTATTCGTTATTCTTCTTCTTCTTCTTCTTCTTCTTCTAAAAATGCCTATCCTCATTGAATATGCGCTGATCGAGAAAGGTCTACAGACATGACATCTGACGAATAACGTCTGTAGCAGTGGCGCAACCAGGATTTTGTCCTGGGGGGGATATTCTGTCTTGGGGGGGCTGACAGTCTGCAACGTGAGGTGAGGTATCACAATTCGGTGAATTTTTTCAATTTATAGTGCACTTTTTCAATTTTTTTGTGTCTAGGATGTTGGTCTGGGGGGGCTGCAGCCCCCGAGCCCCAACCCCCCCCCCCCCTGGGTGCGCCACTGATCTGTAGACCTTTTTCGATCAGCCCTCATCCAAAGAGGAGAGAGACTTTTATAGGCCAGAGTAACCATTAGCCAATATGTTTATTTTCTTCTTCTTCTAAAAATGCCTATCCTCTTTGAATATGCGCTGATCGAGAAAGGTCTACAGACATGACATCTGACGAATAACGTCTGTAGCAGTGGCGCACCCAGGATTTTGTCCTGGGGGGGGGGGCTATTTTGTCTTGGTAGGACTGACAGTGTGCAACGTGAGGTGAGGTATCACAATTCGGTGAATTTTTTCAATTTATAGTGCACTTTTTCAATTTTTTTGTGTCTAGGATGTTAGTCTGGGGGGGCTGCAGCCCCCGAGCCCCTCCCCCCTGGGTGCGCCACTGATCTGTGGACCTTTTTCGATCAGCCCTCATCCAAAGAGGAGAGAGACTTTTATAGGCCAGAGTAACCATTAGCCAATATGTTTATTTTATTATTTTTAAAAATTTGTACATCAACAACATGTGGAACCCTGGTTAGCACACACATACATACTTATATTTTATTATCGCGAACTGTATTGTTCTCCATGACCTACCTTCGAGAGTAATATATTTTCTACATTTATTTTATTTTCTTCGATTATTTCCAAATAAAGAAACTCTTAATTTGCTCGCTGGCGCTAGTCTGCATTCCGTAAAAAATTTACGCGTCAATTAGCAATTTAAAATGAAGCAGCTTAAAATAACTCACTTGAAAGAAGGTCGATAATTTCCTAAACGAAATGTTAGCGTCAGTGTCAATGTTACTTAAATTAAAAAACGAAATAGTGCGTAAATATAGATATGCTGTCAAATGAAATAATAATTAACAAAAATATTTCAGTTTTTATTTGGCAATAATTAACTGTAACAGCTTTTTATGTAAATGCATGGTTGTCCTACAAAACCCTCAATCAGTAAATTCGGTACGATTAGACTGTACTTATTTATTAAAAATGTCAATAAATTGATGATTATCTATTTATCAATATACACAGACAATAGCATATTACGATACATAGTCAGTATCGTTCAGATTCATTAAAAAGGTTTAGGGAATATACATATAACCCAAATAAGTCTATTTTTTATATTCTCTACATAAATTTAATGTTTATGGCGGTTGCTGTTATCCATTTATTTTGTTCTTTATTAACAAAAAAAAAAGGATTTTCTACTGCAAATTTTCGCGCAAATTTCGAAGCTTGTAAAACGTGATCCCATTGGCTATGTCGTCAGACGCCTACCTGATTGGTCCGGCACCATGCCTCCGACCTCCGTGATTGGTCCGCCGAACACGTGCGTCAGCGTCATTCAAACTCATGTGATTGGAAAAGCACATTGAAAGTGCTCCGCATAAGAAAAATTTTAATTCACGTTTGACGTATACGATCTTTATATCAGACTTAATTTTTACGTTAAGTATTTGTGGAATTCCACGATATTTGTTAGATACGTTAAAAAGGGAACGCCACTGTGTTTTTAGTCAGTTGCACAGCTCTAGTTATTACCATGGATTTATTAAGAATGGATACGGGATGATTTAACATTCTTTGAAGCCAAAACAAACCATTCTAAACGACACTGTAAACACAATTTCTAAACATTGGCCACATCTTATTTTACCTTGTATTTTTGTACAAAAAATACGTTAGAAGCATCACAAGATTTACTAAAAGTAATAAAAGCCCTAAAATATTTAATTTTTCTGCTAAATAATAATAAATTTAAGTTAAAAAGGTTTTATTATTTATAGGATATATTATTTCTAAAGGTTTATTTAAAGTCGCTCCGAGTCATTTATAAATCTATGAGCCGCACTTTTTCTTTTCTAGTTCATTAGACAAAGACGTACGTGCAACCGAGTGTTCAGGCGGTTTTCCTAAGCAACCAGCAGAGACAGGAACACTTCTGAGCTCCAACACTCCAATGCTATTTTATCTCTTTCTACTACCATTCTTGATTCAATTGCGTATTTCCTTAAAGTTCGTAAACTCTACCCCTAGGGGAAATGTTTTCATAACAAATACGCTCACAGTATACGGACATCGAATCCTTTCTTAATAAATCCATGGTTATTACAGAATCTGTAATTGTATGATTGTCACCGCTTTCATCTTAAATATATTTCATCTGGGGCATTGTTAGCGATACATAAATGCAAATCACGTACTAGATACCTTTTGCATCTTGGGATATGATGACACGATTGAGGTTACTTCCTTAATTATTATGTCATTCTATGTCATTATTTGTTAACAATTAAATGCACTGCAAAAATAATTGGTTTTTGTTAAGATAATAAAACGTTAGTTTCTAGTATGAGTTAATTATATTGTTACATTTTAAAACTGCTTTCTCTAGGTAAAATTAAAAAAGAAAAATACGGAATATTCTTTTTTTCTATTGCATTATAAATACCTTGCTCTAGGGCTTTCAAAAATGTATAATTTGAAAACTAGTTGCTCAAAAAGTTCATAATCATAATAGACATCATAAATATCAAATTACTCTTACGTAATTACCTAGTTACCATATACATTCAAAAGTTCAATATTTAAATAGTAGTTAATAGATAGTGTCTTCTAGTTGTTTAAAATCTAATAATAATAAAGTTTAATTTAAATTATTACTTTTCTGGGTATTATCAGGCTGTCTCTGGATCATGAAAATTCTTGTGCTGCATAAGAAATTTTTCAAAATAAACTCTGACGTAAAAAAAAAGGAATGCTTTCAAAAAGTGTTTTAACCTCCTGTTTTTTTTAACCTGTATTACTAAAATTAAATAAGGGCAATGTTTAGAGACTTTGGAGACTTCTATAATAAAAGTGTGTTTATAAGTTAATAATGTTAAAAAAAAAATTCGGGGGAAAGTAAAAGGGAATTCAAATTCTTTGTCCTGAAATAAATTTAGTATATACATCAGCAGGATTCTCAGCGATTTTCAGTTTTAAAATTCCTCGACTTTTCCAGGTCGTCCAAGACTTTTTATTAATAAATTCTAGGTCTAATTTTTTCATTAGTACCTTTGTATCCTAGTTTTTAGAAGTCAGTGATCTGTTTAGGTAGTACGTTTTTTTCCTCAGAATGGGACGCCAGCTGTTTTTCGCCAAAATAGTTAGATAAAATAAAAACACATTATCCATAATAACTTTCATTAGCACTATAATTTTAATGAACAATCCACGACATGCAAGGACCTGTTATTTATGTAGTGTTATATTTTTCTGAGGAACAAATTTTCTTTAATATTATAGGTGATGATTTTAAGTTAGTGTGAAATTCTTGACGCGTTTTATCAATATTTCACAATTATTTCACAAGTTTTGCTTTCAAATTGATGTAGCGTCTGCAAACTTTCTGAAAACGGGACATTTTGCCATCCCGAAGTTTTCCTTGCGGACAACGGGACAAAATATCGAAAAACGGGACAGTCCTGCTCAAAAAGGGACATATGGTCACGTTAGTTATTAGCCAAATGAGCTTACGGATGAGCCGGGCCTTTATAGCAACTTTATTTTATGAAAAAGAATAGTATAACAATTTTTTAAGGCATACAATCTTCTTTCCCGTCCTGAAAACGATCTCTTCTTAGTGGAAATATTTAATATTTTTAAATAGTTTTGATAATCCTGAAAAAAGATGAAAAATAGTGTATTCTGTATCTAGTAGGAAAAATATGCAAATTGGGGGCGAGGCGCAGCCGAGTCCGGCAAGCGTCCGAGGCCGAGACCGAGAACGTTTTTATTAAAAGAAGATTATACGCCTTAAAAAATTGTTATACTAGGTACTATATTTCACAAAATAAAGCTGCTTAACCTAAAAACAAAATTAGTAAAAAGTGTTAATTTGCCCCCTTTTCTATTCAAACACAATATAGAACAAATCTTAATAATATTTTAGATTTTATTGGCCCACATTGGGAGACCTCAAAAAATATCATAAATAAATATGCATATGCGTCAGTCAAATCCAGTAATTTCAATTGTAATCTTCAATCAATATTAATTTAGAAAATTGTGCATTAAGATCAAAGTTAAAAAAAGAAGTCCCATAACAATTCATCAACCAGTTATTTATTTTTGCTTGGGCCAAAGCCAGAATTCCAATTAATAATTGTTAAACGACATATACTTGGCTAAAAAATGTTTAGACCTATCCCAATGTTTATTCACATTTTATATATAGAATCCGAGAAAAATGCGATTTTTCGTTCTGTGTAAACATATTAAATGTAAAAAAAATTCACTCTACTTATCTTTAGCCTAAATGTTATATAAGTGAATATTTATTTAGTGATTAATGGGTGCGATTAGAAAAAAGTCTGAGATTTTTATTAAGTCATAAAATGGGGAAATACATTATCTTTTAAGAGTGAAAGTATGCTAAAAAGTTTCCAGAAAGACAAGAAAAACCTTTAAATTAAAAAAAAATAAGTTAAAATTACTTTAAGCGAATTTTTTTGTTCGAAAAAATGATTCAATTTTACAAAACGGAAAGCACTGAAAAGTATGAAATAATATTTTTACGGATTAATAACTGGGGTTAATTGTACACCGAAGTTCTAACTTTGATGTCGGCGCAATTTTAGTGTAATAGTGTACCGGGTGGCCGAAATACCAAACAAACTTCCGGTTTCCCAAACTTTATTCACTGATAATAACCTTCTTTCTTACTGTCAATATGACAATATTCACTTTACTGACAAGTAAATGCGTTTCTAAGATCAAACTAAAAATCAACAACGACAGCCGGTTTAGAACCTTTATATACCCTTTTGCTAGTTCTGGAGAATTCTGGAACATTTTAGAGGGATACAAGGAGTATTAAAAGGAGAAAATAGAAGACTGTAGTAAATTCTAGGCATTCTATCATGGGCATTCCATGAAGAAAATGACAGAATCGAATATTCTGCAAAGATCCACACCTCATAGGCGTAACATGTGAAAATTAACCAGGGTATTAAACTAGAAACTAATATAAAATAAACGTAAAATTTTAAATCACCCGAACATAGCTCAAGAAACTTCTGCGAAGCAACAATAGGAATACTTAATGACAATACATTAATAAATTGTTAATAGAGTTATATTTTTACAAGCTTTTATTTAACTTCACCTGTTAGTTTGTATGTACATATGTATGTATGTTTGTTAGTATGTTTAGGTCAAATATTGCAATCCAAATTTCGACTGGTTTTTATTAAGCTAGAGGTTTGAAATTTTGCAGACGTGTATAAGTCTGGTGATAATGCAATATAGTATATTTAATATTGTTCTAAATCCATCATGGCGGACGTCCCAAGATGGCGGATTACCTTTTTCTTTACAATCTCCTTGATATGGGTAGCAAATGAAAGGGTTTGACGAGTAGAATACGATCAGTTATGTGACGTCATTTCAAATCCAATATGGCGGACGGCACCAGATTGCGGATTTCTTTTTCACAACCCCCTTCACATGGTTATCAAATGTAAGGGTTTGACGAGTAGAATACGATAAGCTATGTGAAGTCATTCTAAATCCAATATGGCGGACGCCACAAGATGACGAATTACCTTTTTTCACAACCCCCTTGACATGGGCATCAAACGTAAACCCCACAAAAAATTTAAAAACGGTGAAATATTTGGGTCAAAAATCGAAATTTCCTGTTTTTTACAAATATGTATATCCATTTTCCAGTGATTTTAGGTTTATGTAAATGTATTACAAAAAGAAAGTACTTGCGATTTTAGATTTTCACTTATGAATCCGTTTTTAGATCCGACGTTTTGTTTTCGAGTTAATAGGTACCAAAGAGGGGCCTGCAAATGGCATTTTCCACCTAAAAAAATCAAAAGAATTACTTGCCATTTTCCGATCCTCCCCAGTTTTAATAAAGATCTGAAGCTCCGAGTCCTCTACAACCTCCGAAAACTTACATCGATTTAATTCACTTTTGCGACCTGCACCCGATTTCAACGGAAATCGCGAGAATTTCGACTTTGACGCTTAAGAGCTCCGAAACGAAACATCCTCTATAACTGAATTTTTTATCGAAGCTAGTTGCACTATTCTTCTATTAACCTAAAAAATTCCATTGCTCCCTCTCTGACTGTTTCAGAGAAAAACAAACCTGTTCGACTTTAGGTTAATTATCTCCTGACTTTCGCCTGCAAAATACTATATTTTGTATTACCCTTCGCTTGCAAAAGATTATATTTTCTCGAAGAAAAGTTGTCAACCCTAGTTACCACACTTTGCCTGGAAAGAGACGACATAATTAAATACTTGGATGAATAAGAAAGGATTCGGTGTTCCGTATACTGTGAGCGTATCGAACGTGTAGCCTGTTTATTTGTTGTTTGTTATGAAAACATCTTACCCTAGAGGTCCAGTTTACGAACTTTAGGAAATACGTAATTGAATCAATAATGGTAGTAGAAAGAGATAAAGTAGCATTGGATTATTGGAGCTCAGAAGTGTTGCTGTACTCTGTTGGTTGCTTAGGAAATACGTCTGAACACTCGGTTACAAGTAGTATGTCTTTGTCTAATGAACTAGAAAAGAAACAGTGCGACTTATAGATTTATAAATGACTCGGAGCGACTTTAAATAAACCTTTAGAAATAATGTATTTAAGAGCCTTCTAACCTAAATTTATTCTTATTTAACAGAAAATAAAATATTTTAGGGCTTTTATCACTTTTAGTAAATCTTGTGATGCTTCTAACGTATTTTTTGTACAAAAACACAAGGTCAAATAAGATGTGGCCAATGTTTAAAAATTGTGTTTACACTGTCGCTTAGAATGGTTTGTTTTGGCTTCAAAGAATGTTAAATCATCCCGTATCCATTCTTAATTCATCCAAGATTAAATATATCTATTCTTACATGATCCAAGAACTACACCGTATTAATTTTTAGGAAATACCATAGGGTTATATTAGCATTACTTGATTGAAATAGTCACCACATTTTCATTGTGGGTGGGCTTGTTTGTTTAAACAATTTATTATGAATTTACTTATATAACTGCATGTCCACGATATTTCAATGTTTTTTTCAATTTTTTAAAGAAAATGTAATTAAAAAAAACTTGTTCCAGCGCCTAGCAGACTAAGCATTTAAAAGTGTTAAAAAAATAATTAGCTTAAAACAACTCTGAAAATACCGGCACGATGGAACCACGGCATAGCAACGCATATTTACACAGGACGGCTATTAAATTTTTTTAAATAGTTAGGGGAGCCAAACTGAAATAAAACATTGGTCTGGTCAGTAACTGGTTCAGTTTATAGTTTTGTAAGCCAATTCCTGGCCTGCAAATAATTTAACTAAAAACTGAAAATAACTGCTGAAACTTTGACAAATATCCTAGGTATTTCCTTATTTAAACGCGTTTAATAAAAAAAACTACAGGAAACACCACTTACTTTCCTGCTATATGCCACTAACACAAAGGGCACGTCTTAACAGTCCAGACATTATTAACAGACTTAAGATGCTGAGGCCCTCTCACTGGCTATTTAAATCTTTTTAGCGCGTATTTTAAATAATATATCGGTCTTCTTGAGATGGAGTACTTGCAAACGAAATATGGTATTCTCAACCTTTAGAATATTGTAGTATTCTTATTGGGACCATTTAAAAATAAAATCGGTCACTTAGGGTCGTATTTAGAGTCGTTCCTCAGACCTTGAGGTTTCCTTAAGTATGGGTGCACACCGTGCTGAAGACATATCTCAAGGTCTAAAGAGGCCTCAAGAAACGACTAGAAATACGACCCTAATTGACTCACGGTCAGTAACTGTATACTTTACCTTGTTAATGTATAAAAAAATATTTTTTTTCCGAAAAGTTTAGGGCAGCGGTGCTTCCCCCGCTTCCATAGACCGCACGCCCCAGGAAAACGTTATTAATTTTTAGAATTAATGTTGCAGATTATGATATGCGGATTCATTATAGTGCGCTAAAAATGTTCGTCCTTATTTCAAGCAAAATTGGTAATTTTATGATCACAGATCACGATTAGTTGATTACTTTTTTAAAATCAACGATTGCCCATCTAGCACATCAAGATAAAAACTGCTTAATCCGATTTTAATCAAGATTGGTGAACTGGAAAATTTAAGATGCTTGGGTGCTAAATATGACCTATATATTTTAGTTTACGCAATTTTTAGTGTATTAAATAATGATAATACGTTGATATGCATATTCATATTATACGTAATAGTACAAATATTACATTATTACTACATTTGATATAAAAACCATGATTCTTACATTTAGGTGACAATAATTTTTAGGAATGATGGTTTTAATCACGTCATCATTTTTCTGCCTGTGCCCCCCTAGCAACCAAATTAACGTTTTTATGATCTTTGTACAGGATGGGTCGTTTTAATTAGAATGCTCTGTATATACAATGAGAACGTAAAGATTGGAATAAATTCGTTTAAAATTCAGGCATGTTTTTCCTAGAAAAACGCTCGGACACGTTGAGTTTTGATTTTAGGTGTGCATTATTTAAACTAAATTTGAAGTATACAGGGTGACCCAAAAGGAAGATATGTATCATGTCACACTTAATTTTTTTAACTAGAAACTTTTTTATTTCATTTTTAGATTCTGCGTAAAATTTCAATCATATTTCATGTATCATACGCTACATCTAAATTGAACCGTTTTTGAAAAAAAGATACTTTACCTTTAAAAATAATAAATTATAATAAATGGCAAACTTGTGGGAAAATTATTTCAACACATATTGGAACTTACCTCCACCAACGTCCTGGCAATACCCAAGTCGATCTTAGAATTCTTGCAGATATTTTGAACTACTTGAGGATCTATTAATCTAATTTCTTGCCTTGTTCGGTTTTCCAGGTCGTCAATATTATTTGCCCCATTGACGTATACTATGGATTTGAGGTAGCCCCACAGAAAATATTCTAGGTGGGTTAAATCGGGGAATCTGGCTGGCCATTGTATTGGACCCCGTCGACCAATCCATCGCCCAGAAGAAACTGTATTTAGATATTCACACACCGAGCGAGTATAATATTTTTTTTTCAAAAACGGTTCCAATTTAGATATAGGGTATGATACATGAAATATGATTGAAATTTTACGCACAATTCAAAAATGAAATAAAAAAGGTTTATATTTAGAAAAATTATGTGTGACATGATATCTTCTTTTTGGGTCACCCTGTGTACATCAAATTTAATTTCAACAATGCACACCTAAAACCAAACCTTGATGTGTTCGAGCGTTTTTAAAAAAAAAATGCCTGGATTTTAAACAAATTTATTCCTACCTCACGTTCTCACTGTATAAAAAGAGGTGCAAACCATTGTAAATTCCCCTTTTAGTAACATTTTGTTTTAATTAAAATAATGCGGAATTACAGTTTCGATAATTTTGGGAAACAATAATTATTTTTATAAATGAAAAAAATTTACTTAAAACTAGTTTATACTAACTATTGTAAAAGCGCAAAAATAATGCCAGATAATTTGTTATTTTTGTTTTTATAATATTGAAAAAGTATTTTGGGTGCTTGAATAAACTGGTCAACAAAAAAATCGGCAAAAGCGATTTTAACTCGACTTTTCGAACTGCTATAACTTTTTAAAAACTTAACTTTTTTGAGAGCGGTTTTCGGATACCGATAGCTCGTCTTGCCCAGATTAAGTACCAAGAAGTGATTTGGCAATGGAAACGACATTTTCATGCTATACAGGGTGATTAACAAGGTAATTTAAAACTGCTAGAAGTTTAGGGGTGTGCCATATTACCAATAATTTTTTTTGGTCATTCCTACACAGCCCGTTAGTAAGCCGATATCAATATCTCCAGACGTGTTCGCCGAAATTTCGATTAATGGTCTTTGACGGAAAATATAGGAGGCAACAAAAAAAGCACACAAATTTTGGTAGCGTCATTTTTAAAACGCTGTAGCTCGAAAACGGATTGATAGACTTTGTCGGGCTTTTTAGGTATTGAAAGCCCTTTCGTGTGGCGTTTTATCTAATAAACTGTTTTTTTTTCAAGGTCAAAATGTTTGCGTTGTATAGGGGTGAACTAAAAAGTAAATGAAAACCATTGTTAAAAATGTTTTTTTCATTTGTGAAAATTGAGCAGTATGTGTTTGTTTTCTTCCAAAACGAGGGCGTTTTGTCCACCTCTCGGTTAGTTATACAGCGTGTCCAAAAACAATCTTACCAAATCGGAAACATTTTATTTTTGATTTTACGGCAAAAAAGCTATTCTTTATAAAAAGTTCTGCATCGTGAGAAAATGACATTGCAATTCAAAAATTTCATTTAAGACATACAGGGTGGCTCAAAAATGTAAAAGTCCTAATCCACGTGAAGCTAAAAAGACACAAATCGTTATTTAAAGGTGAACTGCCACTGTAAATATAGTAGAGGTAACTTTTATGTTAGTGAATTAGGTTTGGAACATACAAGAGGTCCCAAAAATAAAGTAAATTTTTAATTATTGACTTTACAAAAAAAGTATCTTCACAAAAAGTCGACATTGTGAAATAAGAGCATAATTATTCAAAAGCATGATATAGGACAATACAGAGTGCCTGAAAGTCTGAATTTACGTAAAATTAAAGAGACACCAAATCTTTATTTAAAGATAAACTGTACGGAAAAGGACGGAGGTTGCGTGGAGGTTTAAATTTATTTAGTTATTTAGTCATGTTCAATATGTTTTTACCCTAATATTTCATTTGTTATTAAAATTATGTTAAATAAAAATAAACCTTTAATTGGTTATTAAAATTATGTTAAATAAAACTAAGCCTTTAATCACCCTGTACGTCTCATTTTAAGTTTAAATGCTTACTTATAACTTAATTAGTAGCCTTGTACAAATACCATAGTGGTTGAATTGAAATTTAGCTTACCCTTGTTGTAAGGTCATTTCAAAGTTTTAAATTTTTTAGCCACTCTATAATATGTCCTAGATCAAATTTTTGATTCATCATGTCCTTTTTTCACAATGTATAACTTTTTATAAAGATATAGGTACTTTTGTGTAAAGTCGATAATAAAAAAACATTTTTATTTTTGGGACCTCCTGTATATTTCAAACCTAATTCACTAACATAAAAAGTTAACACTAGTACATTTGCAGTGGCAGTTTACCCTTAAACAACGATTTTGTGTCTTTTTAGGTTCACATGCATTAGGACTTTTAAATTTTTGAGTCACCCTGCATGTCTTAGATCAAATTTTTGAATGGCTATGCTATTTTCTCATGATGCAGAACTTTTTATGAGGGATTACCTTTTTTGTAAAGTCAAAAATAAAAAAGGTTTCGCATTTGTTTAGATGGTTTCTGGACACGCTGCATAACTAATCGAAATTTGAGTAAAACGCCCTAGTTCTGGAAGAAAAAAAAACGCATACTGCTCAGTTTGCACAAATTAAAAGAAAACTTATTTTTAACAACATATTTCATTTATTTTTTAGTTCACCCCTATACAACGCAAACATTTTGACATTGAACAAAAAACAGTTTATTAGGTAAAACTCTACACAAAAAGGGCTTTCAATTCCCAAAAAGCCCCAACAAAGTCTATGAATCCATTTTCCAGCTACAGCGTTTTAAAAATGACGCTACCAAAATTTGTATGCTTTTTTTGTTTTCTCCTGTATTTTTCTCCAGAGACCATTAATCGAAATTCCGGCGAATACGTCTGGAGATATTGATACCAGCTTACCAACGTGCTATCTCGGAACGACCAAAAAAAATTATTGGCAACATGACACACACCTAAACTTTTAGTATTTATACATTGCCTCATTAATTACCCTGTATAGCATGAAAACGCCACTTCCATTGCAAAATCACTTCTTGATGCTTAATTTGGGAAAGACGAGCTATCAATATCCGAAAACCGTTCTCAAAAAAGTTAAGTTTTTAAAAAATTATAGCAGTTTGAAAAGTCGGGTAAAAATCGCATTTGCCGATTTTTTTGTTGACCAGTTTATTATTATAATTACTATTAATAATTTTATGTTTTATTAAAAATAAGTAAAATGAGGCGCGTTTTAATTGTTCCCAACTGATCGCTGAAACGCGAAACTTAACGCCTGCCAGACGTTAATTCAAAAAATGCACTTTCAGCAAATTCCATTAATTACAATTTAATTTGTTTTAAAACGCAACGGCTCTACTGGAAGTCTTAAAACTTAAAGCAACAAACGCAAATTTAATTAAAAACTAACTTAACCGTTGCAAATCAATTACAGAGCTAAACGAAAAAAAAAACTCACCTTAGTTACAGCGACGCAAACTGATTGAACGCACGCGAGATTGGCGACGGATCGACTTAGAACATTCGTTACAGTTCTCACACTCAAGTTCAAGCGATTACTGACTGTTAAATGTGAATTGAATACTACAACAAAAGCTCACTTGAGCACGCTTTGCTTACTCTGCTGACGGTAATCCGTATATACTACTTCGTATAGTGATATCTTCCCTTACCAGAATACAATTTTATAAAAATAACCCATTATGTAGGTAATCGGTATTTTTTATCGTTTTCATTCGCGTAGAGAGTTACAATGGTATTTTGTTTACATTGTGCATGCGAATCACAATTTCAAACAACTTATTGTTTAATTTTATTGTTACTTGATAACTTTTAAGATTCTTTTAGGCGTGGATTGTGTATGCTAGGCGCTGATTTAGGGGTGGAGGGGCCTGCAGCCTTGAACAAAAAGGATTTTATAATATATAATACTGTAACATACATATTAACCATTTATACATATTCTACAAAATATTATAAACAAAAACAAGCATTTGCTGTCTATGTAACGTCTTTGAAATAAATGGGCTTATTCGGACATTTTTTTTATTTCATAATATAAATATAAAGCGTATCCTCAAAAAATTATATTTTTTCTGATCAAATCCACCCTCAAAATGGCGATCAAGCATCGCTGATACAAAGTCAAGGTCAAAATATGTCTTATTATCCAAAGAACAAGCAGTTATTGTTGAGAAAGATGTAAAAGTATAATTCCTAAAGCTAAAAAAAACAAAAACAAAACAATAGCACAGTCTACAGTAAACCAGAATGACATTCTGCTATCAGCTACATCGTAATATGCCATTTTCACCAACATTCTTTTAACAGATTTTCTAAATACTTTCAGTGAGGGCAGATCCTTTATGATATTAGGTAAATGATTAAATATTTTAATTTTTAATGCTCTCGTAAATAACTGATTTTTTGTGAGAGTCAATGTGGGTGATGGTACAAGCAGATTATGACATTGACGAGTCATATCGGGGGGAATAACCGCCACAAACTTACTTCTTTTCTTAAATACCAAGGATACTATTTCCAGTATAAACAAGCATGGCAAAGTTAGTACATAGATATATTTTTCTTACAAATAATGGTCTACAAGAGTCGCCCGGCCTAGCCCCACAAACATGTCTAACAGAGCGCTTCTGAAAAACAAGTAAGACGCCAAGCAGGCTGGACAATCCCCAAAATGCAATTCCATATCGAAGATAGAGTTGTATCGTCAGCGAAAAGTGTGTATTCTCCCCCAATGTCAACGTACGTCAGGTCATTAATATATAAAAGAAAGAAAACCGGTCCCAACACTGAACCCTAGGGTACTCCCCACTCCCCGGTCAATTGTATGGCTCTTGGAGAACGCGGCACCTACACGAGAACCCTCTGACTTCTACCCACTAAGTAGGCGCAAGCGCCCTTCCCCTGAGACAGTTGAGCTTCCGCAACAGTATTTCATGACCAAACACAGTCAAACGCCACTCCAGAAGGCCCTATTCTTCACATCGTACATCGCCTGATAAACGAACGATAAAAAGAGCGAATGGACCGCTAAAATGTTTGTATGTCGTGACGAATGGTGAACTATAAATTTTTGTTCTCGTTCAAGTCACTTTTATCACTTTTCCTTCGTTTTTATGAGAAATAAGCCCTTTCTGATGCTTGAGAGGTTCCAAAAAGTTCGAAGTCTTGCAAGTTTTTTGGAGATAGTAATGTGTGTAAATTTTTGGTTTAATCATTTTCTTTTTAATTTATGTTTTTTCAGGAAGGATTCGGTATTTTTCGGGCCCTTGGCTAAGGGATTGTATAATTAAGATAATATTCCAAGAGAAATGTGTACTGTGTACACAAATACATAAGTGTCTAATCTACTTACGCACTGGTTTTTCCCTTTTGAAAATCATTTGCCGACAAATTGAGGAAGTCTAATTGCTAATTATTATTAAATAATTACTACCTCTTAATAACGCTTGTGTACAAAGTGATAAGGTTTATTAAGAGTGAGTATATAGAAACCGAAAAATATGCTGTACACAGGCAATTTTTAAGTGCACAAACACAGACATTACGTTTTGTACTTGGAATTTTTATTCGTGCCCCTACAACCAAGGTTGCAGTCACTGGCGTAACAAAATGACAGAACAAAAAATTACCCAGTTCAGGTCTTATTTTTAATCTGTCATCTCGTAACTATGTCACTTGCCATCAATAGTGCAATTCAGTCTAAATCAATTGATATATCGATATCCGCATTTTTTTCTAAATATAAGGTTTTCGCGCCTACCTTCAGCATTCTTGAGAATAAAGAGCCAACTAAGGCTTGCGATAAATAGCAAGCCAAAGCACCTTTAGGAACCATCTGAATCTGCTTGTATCAAGATAAACCTCTGTGCAGATTATATAATGAAAGGTAGTATACGTGAAAGCGCTGCATTTACTCGTTGGAGATTAACAAGGTAGCGAACCGGCTTAATTAGACACAATGCATCACGGATCACAATAATTCTTATCGGCTGCGGTGAAGAGAATGTACAAACTTCAACAGCCATCTTTTTTGTTTAGATATCCTCATGCACTCTGCTTGGATTCCCCGTCTATCGTCATAGAGGGGAAATCAACCTTTAACTGTTCTTAACAGACCAAAAAGACCTAACCTAGAGTACTGCTCCCACATCTGGGGAGCGGCATCACCTTCGACACTTAAGATCCTTGATTCTATCTAAAAGAGAGCCATTTGACTTATCAATGACCCAGCCCTCACGAGAAAACTCTCTTCTCTCGCTCATCGCCGCGCTGTAAGGGATTTATCTCTTTTCTACCGGTACTTCCACGGATTTTGCTCTGAAGAACTAGCCGGTATTATTCCCCCCTTGAATGTCCCTAACAGAACAACAAGAGGCGCGTTACGTGTGCATCCCTTTACTGTCCAGCTACAAAAGCTTAGAACAGACCACTTCTCTCGCTCATTCATACCTTGAGTCTCCAGATTATGGAACAAATTGCCTGCAGATGATTTCACTTCCCGTCCCAACCTCCAATCCTTCAAATCCCGTGTCAATAGACTACATTTCCCTTCTCTTCAGACGCCCACGGTACGTTAGTACTTAGGCTTGAAGTCTACGTGGGATGTCTTACATTGCAATTGCAACTGAACGATACCCATCCGACAAGGGGGGCGCTCAAAAATTGATGACGAGGAGGGGGTGGGAGAGAAAAAGAATACGAATTAATTTTAAACAGTTAGTTATCTTTTAGCTGCATAGGAATCATTTTTCCACTGCACAAATTTATTTTCATACTGGTGCTTTCTCCACATTTACACTCTTCTAATCTTTCCCCAATAACGTCTGGGTCACGACGGGGATAAGTCTCAGCAGACTGCCAAAACCATCACGTAATTTAACGGCAGAGATAAGCATTGGAATTCAACTCTCAGGAAAATATTAATCATTTACTCGGGAATCGCGTGCGTATTTTTTCTGTTTTAATTTATGTCATTTATAGAATTATTGTAGCTTTCTTTTAACTTTTTTCTTTCTCGTTAATTTATTATCTATTAAAACCTGATTTTTAAAATTTATTTTTATAAACAGTGATTTCTTAGACAGAATAAAAAAAACAAAGATTTTGCAAGACATAAATAGGGTAGACTAATATCTATTATTTTAATAAATTATAAATTCATGTCGTTAATTAAAATTGTCTGAATCTACGCCTCTGGTGCTCTGGTTCTAGCAGATAAGGATGTATTATATGCCGAGATTTGTTTGTAAATCACAAGGGTGTCTAAGCTTTTTGTATGTAAATATAAAAATGTATTTGTTTCCTTTTCTGATAAGAAAAGGTTAAATTTTGTAGTCCTTTATGTATTTACATATTTATCAGGAAAATAGAACGCCTGAGATTGGTTCCTGGCTCTATGGTAAAATATCACTAACTTGGTACTTGGTGATTCTTTATCCACGACTATTTTTTTGGGAAAGATCTAAAACTAGTAAAACTAGATAATTGTATTTTACTCGTCACACCCTTTCATTTGATGCCCATATCAATGGCAAAAAAAAGTAATCCGCCATCTTCTGGCGTCCGCCATATTGGGTTTAGAATGACATCAGATAGATTATCGTATTCTAATCGTCAAACCCTTTCATTTGATAAAAATGTCAAGGGGGTTGTGAAGAAAAAGGTAATCCGCCATCTTGAGGCGTCCGCCATATTGGGTTTAGAATGACGTTAGATAGATTATCGTATTTTACTCGTCAAACCCTTTCATTTGATGCCCATATCAAGGGGATTGAGAAGAAAAAGGTAATTCTCCATCTTGTAGCGTCCGCCATAGTGAGCTGAGAATGACATCACATAGCTTATCGTATTCTACTCATCAAACCCTTTTATTTGATACCCATGTCAAGGGGGTAGTGAAAAAAAAGATAATTCGCCATCTTCTGGCGGCCGCCATATTGGGTTTAGAATGACGTCACATAGCTTATCGTATTCTACTCGTCAAACCCTTTCATTTGATACCCATAAAGGGGATTGTATAGGAAGAGGTAATCCGCCATCTTGGGGCATCCGCCATATTGGATTTAGAACAATATTAAATATACTATATTGCATTGGCACCGGACTTATACACGTATACAAAATTTCAAAGCTTAATTAGAACTAGTCGAAATTGTTATTGCAATATTTGACCTAAACATACTAACATACATACAAACATACATACATACATACATAATATCAGGTGAAAGTAAATAAAAGCTTGTAAAAAAATACAATTTGTTTAATTTTTCTCGCGGGTTGGTTCCTGGTTGGCGCAGCAAACGTGCAAACGCGGCAATGCGGTCAATAGATTCAATTTCCCTTCTCTTTAGACGCCCACGGTACGTTAGTACTTAGGCTTGAAGTCTACGTGGGATGTCTTAGATAAAAAAAACGCTAAACGATCTGTTCTGTTTTGTTTTGTGTACTAAGATCGGAGAACGGGGACTCCCCGTCGACCTATCTTTCTATTTTTATTTATTTCTAATTTCGTCATTCATTTCATTAATATATCTTTCTTATTAATTATTCAACCTTCAAAATAAATAAGATTTCAGGAAGATTTAAAAATAATACAGTGTGTCTGCCATGGATGGAGATGGAAAGAGGAAAAAAACTTTATTATCGATTTTACGAAAAAAGTCATTCTTTATAAAAGGTTCTGCTTGTCCAGAAAATGAGTTTACCATATAAAAATTTTAGATTAAATATACAGGGTGTTAATAAATTAGGACAACATGATAATGCTTCAAGAGAGAAGTACCATTATTTATTATTTTAGTCAAATTTTTTATAAAACCAAATTGTTTATAACCTAAAACAAAGACTAAATACAAAATTTGAAATCAAAATTTTAAGATTTAAATTTGGAATAATAATTGCGGTTTTATGTAATTTACTTTGCATTAAATTTGACAAAAAAATCAAGATGGTCGATTTAGTTAACGTCAATGTTACGTCAGCATCTTATTTAGTCTGTCAGTATTCTGATTTCGTGACGATATTTTCAAAAATATTCACCAAAGAAGCTACGTAGAATAAATTTAAATCTTAGAATTTGTATTTCTAATTTTGTATTTTAGGTTATAAACAACATTCTTGTATAAAAATTTTGTATAAAATAATAAATAATGGTGCTTCTCTCTTGAAGCGTTTTCATGTTTTACTAATTTATGAACACCCTATGCCCTATATATTTGATAAAAGAAATGTTTGCTGGCTCCCAGACTATCGCATGCCAAGCCACCGGACAATCTACCTTTTAGTTAATACTACTGCTGCTATCTATTGGTCTTGTGGCTAGGTAATAACCTGCATATAACAGGCATCGCTATCTATTGATCTCGGGGACACTTTTCTAGACGGTAATTATTGAACTCGTGCTTCTAGCGTTTCTCAAATAAGGTAAATAAATAGATGCGCATGATCTTCCATCAATCACACGGTCGAGCTGAGTTGCCGGATTACCTGAAAAATATACTACATTTGGAAAAACACTGGCATGTTGAAAGGATAGTCCAGCAGCATAGGCGGGATCAAATGTAAAAATTAATGTTAATTTCCCATTTGTTTGAAGCTTCTTTAAGTTGTACCAGCCTGTTTTTTTTTATCTGAGATAGCCCATGTAGACTGCAGTGGCGGATCCAGGGGGGGGGTGGGGGGGGGGGTGGGTTGGGGTGGGGGGGGGGTGGTGGTAATTGCCCCCCTGGGCACATTTTATTACCAAATATTTTGCTAAGGTCTGAGATAATGAAACAATTAATACGTGTCTTAGCAGTCTGTGAGAAAACTGTAAGCAAATATTATCTAGAGATGTTACGTCACACTGAAACAATTTTCAAATCTGAAGTCATGCTCTGGAAATCAAAACTTCTGAGACAAACCAAAGTAAGGGAGGAAAATAAATGTAAACTTTCGGTTATAGAAATTTATAAACTATGTGATAAAGACCTCTACCCAAACTGTTACATTCTTTTACAAATTCTGCCTACGTTACCTGTCAGTGTAGCGTCAGCTCAACGCACATTTTCCGCTTTAAGGAGTTTAAAATCATGACTTAGACAGAATATGCCACAGGCACGGCTCTTGGGGCTAGCATTACGAGTACTACATGTACATTAAGAATTAGATATTGACACAGAAAGTATAATCAATCGTTTCTCAAAATCAAAACATAGATTAGATTTTGTCTTATAATTATTTTCAGCTTGAGAAAAAGTTTTATAGTATGTTATGTGTCAGAGTTTTATTTCTAAGTTCTCTCTTATTTGATAAATATATGAACCTGTTTTGAAGTAAAATGCAGTTTTTGGTTTTTTATTTGTAAACAAAATTAGGTCATGATGTGCACCCTACCTTAGTGAAGTTCTAGATCCGCCCCTGGTAGACTTTAAGTCTAAGTACTACCGTACCGTGGGCGTCTAAAAAGAAGGGAAATGTAATCTATTGACACGGGATTTAAAGGACTAGAGGTTGGGAGGGAAAGGGAAAACATCTGCAGGCAGTGGCGTACCTAGGGGGCTACGGGGCAGTCAGGAAGAGCATATAGGTTGGAACTGTTGGAAGGAGAGAAGTATTTTCTGGCTCGAAAGAGAAAACCAAGCTTTTAGCTGCTGATAAGGCTATTGAAGTTATGTGCTTTTGCCAGCTAAGATCATGTTTGAAAGCGATGCCAACATGGTCGAACGTTTCATCATTCTGTTCCTGGCTCCTTTTTTATAAGTAAGACTGGGTATTGGAGGCGTTGAACTGAACAATGTTCTTGGCACCCCAGTCTAAGATTAATAATTGTATATCTTGCAAAGGGATAGATGCATAGATCTGGGTCTATTATACAGCTCTTGATTAGAGACTTAACTGTGAATGGTTGTTGAAGAGAGCAGGTCCTTAATGTCAAAAAGAAATAGGGTTGATGCTAGAACTGAACCTTTGATATTAGTAATTGAGACCGGTTTTAACAATTTCAAGGAATTCAATATTTTTATGAAGAAATTATGTAGGTTTTGACGTCGCTATTTTTTACAAGGAAGGAACCCAAGGTATACAGCCACTGACGACTTAAACTTTCAGATATGCATTGCTTTTCCATTTCACGTCCAATAGCTGTACTTTATCGATTTCTTTCACTCCATGGATATGTGATAGTACTTCGGAAAATATTAGGCACATATTTTTTTATGTTCTAATTCCCCAAGAAAGGAGGCAAAATTAGCGTTGCTTATAGGAAATAAATGTGATAAACTGGTTGTGGTCTGATTTCTAAATTTTATTTTCTTATGGGGGAAATCGATAAAAATTCGTTTTTGGGGGTGATGATTTCCCCCTTATTTTGGGAAACTTATATTTTTTCATGTCCTACCGTTAATCACGGATTAAAAGAAGTCGGTGAAGTACACCTAGGTATGTTATTTTCCTTGTTAGTCTATTCGGTATTAAATTATGTGGTATCTTCGTTTGTGTTCTAGTGAATTATTCCCGTTAGCGCCGTCCCTGTCTTCTAGAATTTAAAACAAATTTATCGCCACTGACTAAACCGCATTAACTTTAATAAAATTATCATTCCTTAAAGTTTGTATCGTTCATTATTCAAATTTAACATTGTGAAAATGATAAACCAATAGACTGCGATAAAATTAACACGTTGCCTTAAAATTATTAAACGCTAAATCACAAAACTACACGGAAAAATTCAGAAAACATTTGGCAACGCAGCGTTGATCGAGTTGAATTAATGGAAGTGAATATACCGCCACAATCTTGTAAGAAGTGTTTTATTTACACGTGCAAAATATTAAAGTGTAGTGTTGTGTGAGGATTATTGCCACTTTAAACCTTTAACATTTTTCTGTAAGTATTTTTAATGTATTTTTGGGAAACCCAGTGAAAACCTGTGTTTTCGGCGTCCTGTTTGTTGACCTCCGCAACGCATTTTCCATGGCACGTTGTTTTGATACTTACCCCATGATTCAACCCTTTAAAAACACAACAGTTTCTAATTTTATTATTGTCAAATTAAGTGCTAATATTTCTATTACGAAATTTACACTAAATATTATGATTTGTTTGCACAATTGCAAGAAAATAGGTTGTTAGCAGGTTGTGAAGATGACGAAACGATAAATAGTCATATTTACATACGTCGGTACATAAAAAAACATGTAAGTGGCTTTTTACTTATTTATTTTTTAATATAAATCTTTAAATAATAAATCTTAGATCGTTTACAAAAGTTTTATCAAAATAAAATTATTTTTCCTACCTATTAAGTATAGAGATATATTTTTTTTCTTTGTTGTATACCTACATGTTGAAGCTAAGGTTATACTCAGGGGCGTACCGCTGGGGGTGGTTTTGGGGTTAAAACCCCCCTTGATCTCTTATAGTAGATACAATATATTTATTATAAACATTATACAACACGGTATTATATGGTTTTGTCTACCAACCCCCCCCCCCCCCCCCCAACCAAAAGTCACGGTCCGCCCCTGGATACTGGATGCTGTAAAAATAATAAACTTTAAGTAATTTATTTATTTATTTAAATATGTACATTACAGAGAAACTCCAAATAGCACAAACCATAGGTACATATCCGGAAGCTTGTCAATAAATATTTCTAATTGTGTTTTTAAAAGTTACCACAGAACAGTTAAGATTCAGATTGATTATGTGGTACCTAACATGTTTAAGTACAACATTATTCGGTTAATGATGCTGTTTTTTGCAATATCAGTGTGACTAGGGTTTACAGAAAATAGTTCTAGTTGCCTCATGTGGCGATATATGTATATTCCAAATCACTGGCTTTAAATAATGTAGGTTTCAGGAAGCTGTAATTTGATCAAGTATCCCTTGTGATCAACTATCCCTCACTTTCATGTATACTAAGCTAGCTCACCATGGTCACGTCGCGCATTTCTAACCTAATGGATATTTAGTTGCTTATTAGTTACGCTAATCCCGATTTAGTTGCTATTCATCCCTCCCAGATACACGCGGTGAGCTAACTTAAATATTAATCTAGCAGACCAATTACTATAACTCGGGTTCTGATCAACTTATCGACTTTGTTCAGTCGCCATATTTAGTTGCTAATTAGTTGCTGGAAGATAATAAACTACGCTATCTTCCAGCAACTAATTAGCAACTAAATATGGCGGTTGAACGAAGTCGATATCTCTCATTGATCAAAAGTTGCGCGGAAGGGTTGAATAGACAAACAATTATTCTAGCACCACCGTAGTTATCGGGTATAATGGGGAGGGAAAAAAATAAAAAGCATAAAACGTCAGCAACTAATTAGCAACTAAATATAGAACCATTTATAATTACCTACAGAGCCAAATTGAAATTCATGCCTTTAGGGGTGCCGATCCTGGAGTTAGGGGTTGACGGGGGGTAAAATAAACTACGCTATCTTCCAGCAACTAATTAGCAACTAAATGAACGAAGTCGATAAGTTGATCAGAACCCGAGTTATAGTAATTGGTCTGCTAGATTAATATTTAAGTTAGCTCACCGCGTGTATCTTGGAGGGATGAATAGCAACTAAATCGGGATTAGCGTAACTAATTAGCAACTAATTAGCAACTAAATATCCATTAGGTTAGAAATGCGCGACGTGACCATGGTGAGCTAGCTTAATATACATCTCACATTCCTTATATAGACTTAAGGACCTGGATGCCCCTGAAATCCCAGCACTGTCGCATGACCAAGCCCATCACCTTTTTGCTGTAACATTGTCAAAATGGGCAATAAATCTCAGTTCCCTATCAAAAATGATACCAAGATCATTGACCAGTGTTACCCTCGGTAGTAGAGAGCCATCAATATTATAAACATGATCCACAACATACCTTTTCTGGAAAAAGATATAACTTTACACTTGGTTATGTTTAGTGCTATTTTATTATTCTCACACCAAGTCAATAAGTTTGTTATTTGATCCTCAACAACACTGTGATGTTGTAAATCTTTAGGTATCATCAGCTATTAAATGGTGTCAATTACAAAACAGATAATGCTATCTGGTAACAGTCCCATTGAAACCATTTTAACATTTTATAAGTTGCTCAATAACATTAAAGTTGTGTATACCAGTTTCCTTTTGTATTGACAAATATGTTCAGAAGTCTTTCTATGATAATGTTATTTTTTAGCAGTGTTAAAATGATTTAAATCAGTGATTAGTCATGATTTTAATCAAGTGATTTTTATTTTAAGAAATCATGATTTTTTAAAAGTTGCCGAAGTTATTACCTAAATATTTCGAAAAATACAAAATGTTTTGATAAACATTTGCAAAAATAAAACTAGGTAGGTACTGTTAAATCCTAGAAAGTCAAAAGGGGTTAACGCTTGATCACACGATACACTTGACTAGACTCTTGCACCCCTTGTACATAAGAACAGGTGTTTATTGTTGGGTACTGTGTTAAGTTGGCGTTTATTAAAATATCATTGTCATATTTCATTTGCTCAGGTAAGCGCCTAGTCAATTTAAGATTTTTTGTCGAAGTGACGTCACAACGTAGCATACCGTTGTAAGTGTATCGTGCTTGATCATTTATCCTTATACTTACCTGCCGCTAATAGAAGAATAGGACAGAGCATGTAAAACCCTTGTGGTTTGTGGTCCTTGATATTATGATGTTTTTGATAAATATCAGGATTTTTTGGAATTCTGGTTGTGGCGCAACAATAATCATATTGACTGTTGAATTATTCTTAATTTTACAATAAAAAGAAAAATCCACGCTGTTTCAAGAAATATTTGCAAACGGACGGTTTACAATAAAAAGAATATAATAATTGTTTATGCAAGTAATTTCAAAATTCTTTTCAAAATTGCTGAAGAACTAAAGTATGTTTTTTACTGTTTCAACTAAACAAATCACAAGACTAATAAAAATAAATAGGCAAAAGTTTCATGTGGCATATATTATAGGATCATACAAGTAGTAATATAGTGGGTACCACCTAGCATACCACCTGGACATAATGTATCAACTTGTGGATCTCATATTTTTTGTGTCAATTGTATCCTAGAGCAATTTAAGTACCAATATTGACTATAAATGGTTTCCAGTTTGATAAGCGAAGTTATCTGCGTGAGAATTTAGCAAGTACCTAGCTATTTTGGCTAGACATGCTGATAACCTAAAACACATTAATTCCATTAATCCTATTAGTTTCAAAACAGTCTATAATTGTTTTTTCATAATTCAAATGTAAATAGGTATTAGAATATACGTGTATAAGTATACTGCTTTTATAAAACAGATCACCCCTTGTTCTTGTTCTCTATTAAACTTACCAAAACAGATTTGGGTTAGAATAATAAGTATAAGGACTATTACATTTAAGGTGAATCATTGTTGCTGCATAAAATTATTAATTTTGGACAAAAAACTTGGCTTTTATCAGTGGCGTAACAAGGGGGGGCTAAGGATGCTAAATCCCCCCCCCCCCATTGATTTCCACAGACCTGAACCTGATTTTTTTCGAATATCTTGTTTTTAATTTTTTTTAATAAATGGTATAAGTATAGGTAAGATTTTTTCTCAGCCCCCCCTCCCTCAATCAAGGTCTGGTTACGCCACTGGCGTTTGTAGTGAAAACTGCCGACGGTATTTTTAATTGTACTTTGTTTTAAAAATCTAAGGTCTGTAAGATAAAAGCATTTTTAGAAAACTTAGCCTTGGAATAAACGTTTAGTATGTAACCAATTTATTTTTTTGTCTTTATGGGTGGTGAAAACTCTTTATTCATGCTAATTTATTTTTTCTCTTTCAGATCCAGCTACCATTAGCAGAGATGAACGGTAAGTGAGCCAACTATACAAGCTAATAATATCGCTCTTCAAAAAAAAATACCCACTGCGCAAAGTTGCAAAAAGTTGAAATCCTACAACAGAAATAAAACAATCCAGAAAACAGCTGTTCAAACCAAGAGTATAATAATAACGCTCAACGAAATATCCAGAAATATTGTGTTTTGCTAACTTATAAATCTTATAATGCACACCACTAAGCGTACGATATTTTGTTAATACTAATAGCACTATTAGAGGGCTGAAATATATTTTCTTTCACTAATTGATCAACAGAAAGCAAACATTTACACGGCATTATTTATCTCATCAATTTATTCATGATACCTACTTCACTTCTGTCACCTGAACAGCTGACAGCACATATTCAGATTAAAAGGTCAACTACTTTTTTGACAAAATTTTAACTGAACCAGTTTATCAAACTCATTCAGTCAAAAGAGGAGAACAGTTAAAAATTGAGCTCTGAACCAAACAAGTATTCTATAGAAACTTTTTGAGGGCGTTATTTCCTAGAGAGCAACCAATTCTAAAGGAAGAATATCAGTGTTACCTGTGATATGGGATTGATATTTTTACCTTAATTTTTATTTTTACCTGCTTTAAGACACAGTGGCAGTTTTAGACCTTTACTGTCCCTTTGTTAAAGGGAGGACATTTTTAGAATTGAAGACCTGAATGGATGAAGGTGACATGTTACCAAATTACAATTTTGAGAAAATCGCAATAAAAGTGTCTTTAGTTGTTAAACTACTTGGCAACAGAGAAAACGATAAAGTGCAGCGGGTTTAGCTTGACTCCGAATCCGCGGCACTTGCTTATTTGTTGTGAATGTGCGAGGCGAGGCTTATAGTCGCGCTCAGCCGGCTCAGCTAAGGCATTGATTTTTGAAAATGCGTTCGGCGCACTACGTTTTATGATTACTTATTCTTTTTGTACTGATTTTGATAAATTATGCATAAACATTATTTTGTTTTTAAAATAGAAAACCAGAATATATTTTCAATATCAAAATAAAATTTACAAAATTATATTAGTAATAATTATTTTAAATAACACAGCTGGAAAAACCATAAATTTTAAGTGAAGCGGTGCGTCACCCAGTATAATATTTAAAAAATATGAATAATAAAGAGCGTCTAATAAAACTATTTGCTTTATTGTCATGTCAGGCAATTTCTCCGTAGTGCCAGGAAAAATCAGGGAATTTTCTTTTGGCAAATCGCTGGGAACCCTGCTGGGGGTCTGTAGAGAAATTACCATTAATTTTGCTTATTAGGTGGGTGTAACGAATCTAACAAGAACTATAATAGGTATATACGTACAATTTCATCGAAAATTTATTTTTTCTCTACCCAATGTGCAATTTAAACACAACCAAAGACTTTAAGAATCTGATGTAATAGGTTCGTTATCCGGTTACCAGTTCGCAAATAATACTAGAACAAATTACAGAGGTACGGGTCCGGCGAATGCTGCATAACAGCAGGATTAGTCGCGGTATTAGTTTTTTATTCAAATGTGATAATCAAGTTGATTGAATCGACTTGCATGCCAACCTGTACCTATTTAAGATATTTATCGCAGTTCAACGGTCTTCAGCAGTGCTAAAATATTGATTTTATTTTTATTGAGGACCTAGGTATGCAAGCCACACAATTTTTGTTACAGTGTAATAATTTGAGGTCCGAAAAATTATAAAATCTGAAATAAATGGTATTTTTTCAAAGTTGTTATAAAAGTACCATATTTTGCTGGTAGTTTAGGGAAATATCCACCTACATTTACCTAGAATTTTAGGTTATTATATCAGCAAGTTTTGTTATATTTGTGGAGAATTTCTGGTGAAGTCACAAGCCAGGCCATTTTCTGAAAATGTGAAAAAAAAACTATTTCATGTATTTTGGTGTTTTAATCGGAGACCAAGACAAGCAGTGGGCTCCCCATGTCTGCTGTATCAGCTGTAGCGTGTCATTGGTGCAGTGGATGAAAGGGAAGCGAACACTCTTAAAAATGAGTTGGCTTTCCTAACTTATTTTCATTTGTTGCAATACTTAAGTTGTTGGAAATAAGTATTTTTAGTTACAATAGCAAAAATGTTGGTTTTATAAGTTTTCCTTACATTTAAAAACAGTCACTACAACACAAGAAAATAAGTTGCATGATATTAGTTGGGACAAAATATTTATTTTGTTACTTGAGATTTAATTTTATTATCAACTTATTAAATAGTTATAACACCTTCGCTTATATTTCCATTAACTAAAAAAGAACATTCGTGATTACCTATGCGAAAAATTAGGGACGCTAAAACGATTTAGTTGTCACAACAAACTTCTTATCAGTATCGACTAATAATTTAACTTGGCAGCAATGCCTTCTTAGTTGTGAGCACATACATACGTGAGTGGTGGGGTGGCAGCATCAGTAAGTCAATTAGCGGGTTGAGCCGACATTTTTATTTTTGGCTGCTGCGATATTGCGCCGTGTTTTCCAAAGTACGGGCTTTAATGTTGATTTTATTCGTGATATTCGAGCTTAAAGGTAAGTAGTTACTTTTTCCACCCCATTAAAAACTATAACTTATTCATTTTATTGCATTATATTTTGAAAAAGTTTGCTTATGGCGCCCAAATGAATGCTCGATTAAGTAAAAGTTATATTGACTATAACTTTTTACTAACACATTTTTTTCTTCAAAATTTAAAAACTGTCGACAAAATGATGTAAACTTTGTTTAGAAAAAGTAATAAATAAAATACCTAGACCTGTTCATTTTTTTCTTAGGAGGGGCACACCAAAAATTCAACTTTTTTTCGCAAATTACACTTTTTTTGTTCTTTATCAAAACATTTCCAGTGGGCTCACTATTAAAACCAATAAATTTGGTACGGGTCCTGTAACTAGGAACAGAGATATACATTTTGGAATCCTTCAAATTTCTTACATTCACAGGTAAAACACTTGGCCTGTGCCGACGACAAAAGCATGGTGTTTCGAGGGCGAAACAATGGCAGGATGGCCGAATGTTAGGAACGAATTGCTCCAGCTCTACATCAGATGCTTATGGTCATAAATTGAAGGCATAGTGGTGACCTGTGAGCCAAGTGCGACGAATGTTTACTTTTGGGGGCCTATAGGTTCAAGTGGAATTTAAGTTTAGTTCTGTATGAAAGCTCTTTTATGTAACATATATAATCTTTGAATATACTTTTATTTTAAAAGTACTGAGTTTTATTGGTCATACCAACCAAACTATTAGTTCATGCAACTAAAATTTAATGTTTCTTGAGTTAACTTATTTAGCAGTTTTAACTACATTTTTTAATTCTGCTTACTATAATAAAGTAGGTCATAACAACCTTCGTCTATGTTAGAAAAATTAATTTACATTAGAGTGACAACATAAATCTTAGTATCAATAACATATCTTTCAATTGGTTTGAACCCAACCGTTAGTTGGTGCGACTAAAATTAAATGCTTCTTTAGTTGACATATTTAGCTGTTTTAACTAGTACACCTGCAACTGTTTTGCATTAGTTAGGATGACTTAGATTTCGGTTGAGTCCGTTTTCACAAAAAGAAAAGGCTGTAGTGACTAAATTTTAGTTATCTCTACCAACATATTTTTAAGAGTGAAAAAGTATGCCTTTTGCAGTTCCAATGGTATGGCGAGAACCCACCAATCATTTTGACTATTGCTATTTTTGCATGACAAGGACTGAAGGTTATTCCAAGAAAGAAGAAAAGCGCAAGATCGAATATCCGAATTTGCCTTCTTCCATAAGACCTGTTTCTCACAATGCAGACTTACCAGTACCGACTGGCAAGATTGGCAAGATATTGTTTTGGGAGATAATGGAGATAATAACGCATCATCAGGCAGCTCCGAAGAAGAGTGTACCGACCCCATTTTTACTCCAGGTCCCAGTTCCGGCGAGCCACCTTTGATTGTTCAAAGTGAGTTAAATGATTTACTACGTGATTTGGGGTTGTCAAAGCAACAGTCACAACTTCTTGGTTCCCGTCTCGGTTCCCGTCTTAAGGAGTGGAACTTACTAGCCAAAGAAAAAAAATTACGACTTTTAGGAAAATAAATGCTAGGTTTTCTGCGTTTTACAATATGGAAAATTCGTTATGTGCGTGTACTGTTATCGCTGGTTTACTGCAGGAACTCAATATCCTTGTGAGTGGCGCTTGTTCATAGACTCATCGAAGTATAGTTTAAAAGACGTGTTATTACATAATGGAGATTTAAAACCATCTATGCCAGTTGCCCATTCAGTGACAATGAAAGAAACCTATGAAAATATGCTCATCCTTTTAGATAAAATAAACTACAACCGGTACAAATGGCAGATATGTGGGGATTTAAAAGTTATAGCAATTTTAGTCGGACTTCAGGGAGGATTTAGAAAATATTGCTGTTTTCTTTATTTGTGGGACAGTCGTGCAGTGAATGAAGATTATGTAACGACAATTTGGCCGGAAAGGAGTGAATTTCAGCCGGGATCTCAAAATGTTAGGTATGTGTCCCTTGTAGACCCAAAAATGTCCTTTTGCCTCCTCTTCATATTAAACTTGGACTGATGAAAAACTTTGTGAAGGCTATGAATAAAGAGGGTGGCGGATTTAAATACCTAAGACAAGTCTTTCCCCAGTTAAGTGACGTCAAATTAAAAGAAGGCATTTTCATTGGGCCACAAATTAGAAAATTGCTGGACGATGGTAATTTTATAGAAAAGCTCACCACGCAAGAACTCAGAGCTTGGAACTCATTTGTAAGGGGATTTTTAGGCAACAATATGGATGCAAACTACGAACACCTAGGTAATGAACTTTTGGACTCCTACAAATCGCTTGGTTGCCGAATGTCATTAAAAATTCACTTTCTCCATTCCCATTTATCGTTTTTTCCTGAGAATTTCCATGAAGATATCCGGACAGAGGAAATTCGGTAAGAAGGACGATGAAATCCACCCGTGATAGGTGATTACCGTTGGTTTTTGAAGAGAGAAGATGTGACCACCGACGTTCGGTGATGTGACCTCCCATAAAAGGAAAAAATAGAATACGATGATGTTTGCTTTTTTTTCTTAGATGTTAATATAAATTATAAATATAGTCGATATACAGGGTTAAAAAACTTGTAAAATCATTTTTTCACTAAATATTAAAACCGTTCTACATGTGGTTTGTTTAATGTAACACGAAAACCTTACGTGTTACAACTTTTTTTTGCCCATTTGCGTATTCAGATAGGTTCATTCTACTACACTATGCTATTCAGCTTTATGTTACACAAAAAATTGTTTTTTTTTGTCGGCCAGTGGAATTAATAAGATATACCAATGTGCCATTATTTCTTGTTATAATAAATTTTTAGTAACTTAGTTCCATTGCATGGTAACGAAATTTAGAGTGAGAGTGGCAACGCCGCTGGCTCATCAGAACACGCTTTTTGCCCGTATTCACTGATAAGTTAAAGATTTGTCGAGGCGTAATGTTTTGTATGTAACGTTCCAGGCGTCGAAATATACGGGTGAAGTGAAATTGTACGTGATTTTTGGTTTTTCCTAAAAGGATTTTATCCATAAACTTTGGGAAAAAGTGTGTCAGTGCCAAGTGTTTGTAAAAATGGATTATTTTCATCCGGAACTGTCTTTTAACAGGTTTGCTTGGTGAACTACAGAATACAGGAAAGCCATTACGGTTGCGCGCGGAGTTGGAATTATTGCGGTCGTTCTTTGTCCTACACACGCACAGTGTATGAAACAAGTAGTTATGTAGAAATGGTGTCGTCTCAATGCGTCAAATGCGTTTTTTTTTTGACATACGCATTTTCGTCTGCTGGGCAACGAAGTGTAATACAATGCGAACCCTTTTGTTTGGACGCTACTGAACTAATTCATAGTTTCAGGTTTCGCATTTCTAAAATCAGATTGTAGAAATTTAAAAGAATTTTATAAAAATAGATGCCGAGATTCTTGAACCCGTGAAGATAGTTGTTGACTTGGGCACTGCTGTTTTAGTTTATTTGTAACATATGAAGTATAGTGGTGGAAGAAAAAGTAATCTAGCTATTATTGTTAAGGTGCAAGAAAGACAGAAATCATAGAAAAACGCACGTTCATTCTATTTTAAAAGAGATGCTATATGAGAGTGTATATTACATTACACTCGAGATTACACTCTATTTCCAGATCTATGTCCGAGAAGAACTTGTTCTTCTCGGTCTATGTCAAGATGATAAAACGTTTTTTTTTATTGCTTTATAAAGTGTCTAAAATTTCGTTTATTGCACTTGATTTTATTTTTTTTTTCAATAATTGTAACAAATCAGATTTCGTAAAAGTTTTTTTCAAATTCTTTTTAAACCAAAACTACTAATATACTTGGAGAAATTCATTTTTAGTGTTCCATGAAAACGGACCCTTATAGAATCACTTCGGTGTCCGTCCGTCCGTCTGTCACAGGTGATTTTCTCTGAAACTACTCGACGTAAAAATTTGAAATTTAGCACAGAGAGAGAGAGAGAGAGAGAGAGAGTGTGTGGTGGCCCAATTATAGACGTGAAGTATAAAAAGTTTAATTTTGATTCTGGGGGTTAATTTCGGGGGGTAAATTGGGAAATGGGAAAGACAAATTTTCAAGGGCATCGTGTAGGGTGTCAAGAATTCAACAATATATATGATATATATTTTTATGCATTTTTTAAAACATTTTTCGGAAAAAACTTCAAAATTGCTGTCCCCCACCCTTATCACTAAAAGAATCTCTCAAAAAATCTGAGAAAAATCATGAACATTGAGAATTGGGTGTAGATTGAACGAAAGTTATCAGGATTTAAAAAATCTAGCGCGATCAATTGTCATAAACAATTTAATTGTTGATTTCCTTATATCTGCTGAACCATTGGTTTTAGAGAAACCGTTTTTCGACAAAAAATATTTCTCACGATGTATGGAACAACTTTTGCCCTTACACGTTTTCATTGCTCTGCGCATACGCGATGTGATACGGCGTTGGTGCCGTCGGCGGCGGGTAGCAAAATCTGACTAGTTGGTTATAGGTATAATAAAAGGAAATATAGGTTGTTGAAAAACTCTTCTCATTATTTTGGCTGGGGGATGCTGAACAGTGGTCTGTTGACATTGGGGTACATATGAAACATTGAAGCTTGGAGGGGGCTGCAGCTTCTTAGCTCCTCCCTTGCGTCTTTGATATAATCCAAATTAAAATATACCCAATTAATATTGTTCAATGATTTGTTGCATTTTAACTTTCAAACGCTTGAGAATAATATTAATTGCCGAATTTACTGGCTGCGAGCCTAGAACATATTATATTATGTAATGAACAAATGAGATATTGATATTAAATTGTTGATGTCGGTATTAGGCTTACAAATTGCTGCTGATTAACTTTAAATTTCGTTTTTCCCAGAGTTAAAGGTTAAATTTTTTTTCACGTCAGTCATCAGAAAAATGCGCCGAGATTAAATTGATTGAATGTACACTCACGGACAAAAAAGCATTATTGGTTTATTAGAAAGTGCATTTAAAATTATATAGAAAAAATGTTTTCAGCATTTTATTATCGATTTACAATCATTAGCACAAGAGCGTTGGCTCGAGTTATTCGAAGGTTCGAGAGGGATTAGACTAATCCCATCACAAATTAATAGAAGCTAATACGCAGTAACGGTAAAGAGCCAGTCTAGTTAAAATCGTGGTGGTAATCTTTAGTTATGTAATATGAGTAGTGCATACTGTAACCGTTTCGAAGCAGCCTTTCCCCAAGGGGCCAAAATTAAGTTTTGTGGCAGCTTCTCGTTATATGAAAAAATCAGATGAGTTTGTACGGAAGTGGGTCATGAGTTACAAACATGTGAAAAACGTTGATGACTTTCAGGATAGGGGTAAAACTCGAAGGACTACTAAAAAGCAAGATTCAATCATTTGTAAATTATTATTTGAAAAAAATCCGACATTACAACTGCATCAAGCACAAATAATTCTTAAGAAAAAAGAATTAGACAGTGTAATGAAAATAAAACGGACTGGAGCAACATTATTTTTTCTGATAAAGCGTCATTTTAGGCTTGGATTCCTAGGATGAAAGCTTGGACTATCAAAGAACATCCCCTTGTTCAGCGCACCCTTAAACATCCAGTTAAGATTTATTTAAGATTTATGCCTGGGGTTGCTTCAGTTTTTGTGATTTCAGATGTTGGGGTCTCCGGTGGCCGAGTTGGTACGGCGCCAGCTTTGCAACCGAGAGGCGCGGGTTCGAATCCCGCTTCGGCCATGGATATTTTGTGATTGTTAACTGTTGGAAGGTGGTAGGGGAATTCTTCCTCGACCGAGGTGGTACCACCCCACACGTCCTCTTAAAGGGCTGGTGAAATCCCAACGGATGTTTCCAGCTCTGGATGTGTGAGTCGATTCCCCAGTACACCCACGGTACATATTACTTATATTGACTTCGTGGGCTGTCAGAAGATTAAAAAAAAAGTCTGTACAGTGCTAAATAAAACTGCTTTTTTGAAATGGAATAGTTTTCATTGCCTTTTGTGAATTACACATGACGCCCACTCTTCAGATATAAATAATAGTTTTAGAAATTGAGTGAAACAAACCCGCTAAGATTTTAACAAATTCAATAACGCAGTGTTGTCACATGTACAAAAGTTGATTGACCATTTCTGTCGGCTCCTAAATTGTGGTTTAAAGCAAATTACCACTTTTGGAACATCCTCGATTTTTTTCCGCCAAATCTTAGGATAAAATTGGACAAGAAATAAATGCAATACTTTTTGAACGTTCAGTGTAGCTATGTTATCAGTTATATCACATGTTATTCAACTTAATTGTGATTTTAAGTGTTCCTTATTTCCTTGAGTGTATTTTTATAGCAGATCACATGTAAGTACGGATTAGATTCAGCAAAAAAACACATGACGACATAAACATAACTCTAGATAAGTTGAGTATTATTGTTTTGTTAAAACTGGAAGATTTAAGATGCGACATTTATTTATTAATTTATATTATTGGTTCACAAGTTTTCTTAACTAGAAATAGGTAACTGTTAATGTTAATTAAAAATATATAATTTTAAAATAGGACCTGGTAGAAAATCTACACTTGATATCTGTTTCCTTTCCATTTTAAAACGTTTTTTTAAAATACGTTTTTTTTTTCATACGTTACTTTTGACAGTAAAAAGGTCACGTGATCTTTAAAAAAAAAATGAGATATCCGAGTCGAATTGATAACCTCCTCTTGTAAAGTCGGTTAAAAATAGTTTCAAAACACTTGAGCACAGAAAAACAAGTTAACGTTTTAGGCTGCAGAGCATTGCGTTGCGTAGATCTTGATTATCAATATTTTTAAAAAATGTTAGCATATTGTCATTAAAACTGGTTTACGGGGTTTTCAAATTGTAGGTGTTTTTCGTTTATGCCATCAGTACATAGTGCTGAACCAAATTAGTTTTATTTGGGAAATGGTTATGTGTTTTTACTTTATTTTAAAACAGTTAAGAAGGTAGGTGGTAGACGAGCTTTTCCTTGATCGGGGAGGTACCTACCACCACACGCAGCCTCTTAAACACTTTACCTCTCAGTCCTACTTCGTACATCTTGCTTACGACAAAATCAATAGTGTCGATAGCCTTTGACGTATCAAAAAACAGGCCAGCATCGTACCTTTTCTTCTCCACGTTGTTTATTTTTTTAAAAACCATGTTTGTTCTTACATTATTTTTTGTTAAGAAAGATACTATTTTGCTATATAAAATTGTTTCGAAAATCTTGGAGATGCTTAGTACCGAGTCTGGGGTGCCAAAAACCTAGTTGAATTGAACGCCTGCAAAACCCAGTCTCGCTCCCTGTCACGCAAAAAATCCGGCAACACTTACCCCATCCACATGCCCTACAGAACCCTACAGAGCCATACAGAACAATGAAACTTTCGATCTTGTTGGCCTCGCTTTCGAACATAATCTTTTCTAGCACAAACATTACTTTAATAGCCACATCGGCAGCTAAAAAGCTTGGTTTTCTCTTTCAAGCCAGAAAATACTTCTCTCCTTCCGATTTACACACTATCAATATTTCCCAAATAAGACCTAACCTAGAGTACTGTTCCCACATCTGGGGAGCGGCATCAACTTCGACACTTAAACATCTTTGATTCTCTCCAAAAGAGAGCCATTCGACTCACCAGTGACCCATTCCTCACAAGAAATCTCCCTTCTCTCGCTCGTCGCCGCGCTGTTGGGGATTTGTCTCTTGTTATCGATATTTCCACCGATTTTGCTTTGAAGAACTAGCCGTTATAATTCCCCTCTTGACTGTTCCTAACAGAACAACAAGAGGCGCGTTACGGTTACAATCCCTTTACTGTCGAGCTATACAAAAGTCTGGAACTTCCCACTCCTTTCGCTCATTCAAGCCTAGGGTCTCCAGATTATGGAACAAATTGCCTGCAGATGTTTTCCCTTTCCCTCCCAACCCCCAATCCCTTACGTCCCGTGTCAATACTATTCCCTTCTTTTCAGACGCCCACGGTAATTTAGGTACTTAGTTAGTAATTAGGCTTGAAGTGGGTTGTCTCAGATAAAAAAAAGAGTCATTACTTTTCTAACCATTGACGGCCTCCCGGTACTAAAATTTGGAGTACCTCTTTGATAAGGCTACTTTCGTCATAATATATCTTTAAATTGGCTATCTAATCTAAGTGCAAACATTGTTACAATAACAATTAAATAATCTACTTAAAGTGATTTACAACTAAGCTGTTTTTGTACCTCACTTCCTGGTGGGAAATTAATAAAAGATGTTATTTTCCAGGGGCGCCCTGTGAAATTTTAAGGAGAAGCAATTTTTATAAACCTACGACCATTTATAGCGTAATATGGAATATGCACGTCTTTTTTTGCATGCAGTCGTGTACAGGGATATCCTAATAAAAGTGAACAGGCCTTATAACTTTTTTATTTTTAAAGATGAGAAAAATGTTAAATATGAAAATTTTGGGGATTTTTATGAATCATTCGTATATGTTATCTGCAAAACAATTAATTGATAAAATCAAAAAAAAATTAATATAAACCATCTATTTTCGATAAAAAAAAATTGAGAATGTGAAAAGCGATACCGACAACATCCGACTTTCTCGCTTATTTTAAATTGGGTTTGATTGGGTAGTATAAGTTTCATCGTATTTTTGGATTCTAGGAGAAGTTCAAGACATATTTTGTATAACATACCTTATGCGATTTTTCAATCGTTTTTCAAATATTTCAAATTAAAAATTATTTCGCATCAATATACTTTAAACGTAACTATCCAGGTTGCGAACGAAATACCTGGTATCTTTTTAAATTTTCTTCGTAGGTAAGTCAAAGTGAATGTCAAGGTTGAATAATACTTTAATCAATGTGAATTTATAATTTCATTTTTATGCAAAATGAGTTATTCTATTAATGAGAGATACAAATTGCTAAAATTATATTTAAAAAATAACAATAATGTTAGAGCGGCTCAAAGACAATAAGAAGAAAATATTGAAGAGGACAAGGAACTTCATCATTAAACACCATAATAAAAACAAATAGAACACTACAAGAAAGAGGAATTCTGGGCAATGGAAAAAGAAGAAGAGAAAGAATGAAGAAAGGGACCTAACGATTTTATTATATTTTCAAGAGAATCGAAAAAAATCAATTCCCGATTGTGTGCGGTATCTCAGATATGGAAGAAGAGATAAAATGTTGACTTATGGAAGAGTTCAAAGAACGTTAAAGTATTTTAAGTATAGACCATATAAAATTATACCAGTTCAAAAGCTTAGTGTCGATCAAAAAGAAAGGAAATATACTTTTGTCACAACAAATATTAACGAAAGAATGCGACAAGATCCTAATTTATTTCATATTATCGTTTGGACAGACGAAGCCACTTTCTCAACTGCGGGAATGTTTAATAGACGTAATGTTCATGTTTGGTCGGATGAAAATCCCTTTACCTTCGAAGATAGTCGTTACTTGAAGGACGGATCGCCTCCCCATAATATAATTAAGGTTCGCAATTTTTTAAATCATCAGTATCACGAATGGATCGGTAGATATGGAACGTTACATTAGCCTGCAAATAACCCAGACCTCACCAGACCACCTTTAGCTAGATTTCTTTGGGGTCATTTGAAAATACAGCAATTATAATGAAAATATTGAAGAAATTCAAAGGAAGGTGAGAAATGAAGTAAGAAATCTGAACGAAAATGATGCTGAAAGTATTATCAACACACTTCAGAGGCAGAAGAGAAAGTATGAAAAATGCGAAGAATGAAATGGCGGACATTTCTTTTGATATTTATTCACCAATGTTAACATTTATCTGTTTATGTTATAATTCATTTGCTACTTTTTATTATCACTGGTTTTTGCTTTCAAATATTAATAACTAATAAAAATCAACATTTATTGTTTAATAGAATAAATCATTTTGCATAAAAATAAAATTATAAATTCACTTCTCTCGCTCATTCATACCTAGGGTCTCCAGATTATGGAACAAATTGCCTGCAGATGTTTTCCCTTCCCGTCCCAACCTCCAATCCTTCAAATCCCGTATCAGTAGACTACATTTCCCTTCTCTTCAGGCACCCACGGTACGTGAGTACTTAGGCTTCAAGACTACGTGGAATGTCTTAGATAAAAAAAAATAAAAAAAATATCACAAACTTAATTGCATATCAACAACATAAGTAAAAAGGCCCTGTAATTATTCGGCGAATTTTTATTTAATGGTTATTTTTTTGGTATTTCCCATCAATGTTATTACATGTTAAATATGTTAAATTGGACCTCTTCGGTACGGGTCCAGTGACGTTAATTAGTACACGAAGGCTAATTAAGTGGGGATATAAGAATGTGATTGTTGATGCATTGATTCTCGCGTCAGTGCTAAAAAGCTTTCACCACTAGTGCTGAAAATATTTTAATCACTAGTGCGGGAAACTGCAACTTTCAGCACGCTCGAAGAAAAAAATATTTTCGAAAAATTAGTTTCCAACTTTTCTATAACAACTCCCTATTGAGTATATGAGATTAAATTATGATAGTCACGGTATTTACAGTATCGTATATTATTTAAAAGTAATATTTCGGTGTTCAGTACTCATTATTTTAAGACAAGTATTATTTCTCTTCATTCCATAAACCAAGCGCCAGTGGTATTTCTTGTAAATATTGGAAAATGCCATTATTGGCGATATTTATTAATTGTTTTTAATTGGTGCCAGGCGACAGCATTAGTCATTTGGAAATTAGTAAGCAAATAATTAGTGTCACCGCGAATCTCTGTTCGCGAAATTGATGGTAGTTGTGCTAACAACATAATTATACGCCAAGTAAAAAACTTGGATAAGCAATTTTGGTTGTTTCGGCATTATTTTTTTACAGAATTTGCTAATTTGTAAAATCCTATTGGTAAGTAACTTAAATCAATACAGATGTGTACAGGGTCTTCCAACGAGGACTGAACAGGGGCTCATTTTTGAGCTTCCTTGTATTTAAAGAAAAATCTAAAATAGCCAATCGATGTACTTTTTCCTGCACAATTCAAAAATGAAACCAAAAATTTATTTGAACCAGAAACAAAAGAGTTACGCTATGGATAAGGTGTTTTTTAAATGGAACATAGCTTTTTTTATACGATTTTCGGAACGAGTGATTTTTTTATGTCCGTTCTGATTAAAATATTTAATATTGTGACAGCTATTTTTATTAAATTTTAATATTTTATCCAGTATAATTTAACTTCAACCTGTTTGAAACATACACTAGGTAATAAAGGTAAAATCACCTTGAAATCCTTCAAAGTCAAAAAATTTGACAAATTTACTATAATATGTATTGCCGAAATGAAATATTCATTAGATGAGAGATTGCAGATTGTTATCTTGTTCTACAAATGCCAAGAAAATGCAAGAGAAGCAAGGAGAATAATAATAAGAATAATGAATATTTCATTTCTGCAATATTATAGTAAATTTGTCAAATTTTTTGACTTTGAAGGATTTCAAGGTGATTTTACCTTTATTACCTAGTGTATGTTTCAAACAGGTTGAAGTTAAATTATACTGGATCAAACATTAAAATTTAATAAAAATAGCTGTCACAATATTAAATATTTTAATCAGAACGGACATAAAAAAAATCACTCGTTCCGAAAATCGTATAAAAAAAGCTATGTTCCATTTAAAAAACACCTTATCCATAGCGTAACTCTTTTGTTTCTGGTTCAAATAAATTTTTGGTTTTATTTTTGAATTCTGCAGGAAAAAGTACATCGATTGGCTATTTTAGATTTTTCTTTAAATACAAGGAAGCTCAAAAATGAGCCCCTGTTCAGTCCTCGTTGGAAGACCCTGTACATATAATACAACATTCTCTGTGTTGTTTTTTTTTTATAAAAATTTCTTCTCTGTTCTTATAGTTATGTTTTTGAAAAGCTAAAACGAAATCAGTGGCGGTCCCAGGGGGGGCGGTGGGGGCGATCGCCCCCCCCCCCTTACCCTCTTAACCCAAGACACTATTTTTAACGAAGAAATAATAAATGATCGATGCGGGTAAAACAAAAAATTTAAAACCGTAGGTGCAGGCAGTACACGTCTCTAGAATTGATTGTGGCCTAGATAAAATTGCATGCATGCTTTTTTAACAGAAATTTTGAATATACATAGGCAATTTTTTTTTGTAACACACTAACCCGACGATTGGGCCAACCCAACACCTACTAAACCGCCCCCCCCCCTTTGAAAAAACACACTAACCCGACGATTGGGCCAACCCAACACCTACTAAACCGCCCCCCCCCTTTGAAAAAACACACTAACCCGACGATTGGGCCAACCCAACACCTACTAAACCGCCCCCCCCCCCCCCTTTGAAAAAAGCTGCGACCGCCACTGACGAAATGCTGATCTCGGTAAAATGTCCGTCCGTACGATGCACTTGTGAATTTGTATACTTATATATACAATATAAATGATGTAGCAGAAATCCGCTTCTACTTTCTCTAATGCGAACGTTCTGCATTACTTTAAACTTCCGTGTCCGCTTCTGCTTCTGTTTTTTTTTACAACGGAAGTTCAACAACAATTTTGAAATTTTAGTGCGTAGTGTCACCTTTTAGCAACTATTTAAATATATGATTACTGATGAGAAACGAAATAGACTACGAGTATATGGCAAAAGGGCTGCTCAACTTCTGTTTTTGAAATACAACTTGCCCCGATTTGTGTCGTTTGTAGTTTATTAAAAAAAGGATACAATGCTTTTGGTGTTCGGTGCTAAAATTAGCAAAACAGAACGCTTATGGAATCACTTCGGTGTCCGTCCGTCCGTCTGTCACAGGCGATTTTCTCTGAAACTTTTCGACGTAAAAATTTGAAATTTAGTACAGAGATAGAGTGTGGTGGAATAATTATAGACGTGAAGTATAAAAAAATGAATTTTGATTCTAGGGGGTAATTTCTTAATTTAATTAAATTGTTTTTTTTTTTTTTTTTTTTTAGAATTTTTTTACCCATTTTTCATGGAGTTGCGAGGTTTTTTATTAGTTTTTAGCATATTTCCACAGCAATAACGTCTTTATAAAAAAATGTGGGGAAGTTGGAGAGGACATGTAGAGTCATAATTTTTTCCACAATAAAATTGTACAAATTCCTAATTCATTTTTATTGTTTGTTTAACAACAAGATTAATGTTTATGTTTTGAAAAAAATGTAAGTTGAGATTTAAAAATTAGAATTGAGATTTCAAACTTTGTATTTAGGCTTTATTTTGGATTATAAACAGCTTTGTTTTATAAACATTTTTAAAATAATGAATAATGATACTCTCTCTTAAAGCATTTTATGTTTTCTCAGTTTGTCAGTACCCTGGGCACCCTGTACATCTGATCTAAAAGTTTTATATGGATAACTCATTTATAAAAACAAGTTATGAATACAGGTACATTATTGATGTGGAAATATGCTAAAAATAAAACCTTGTAACTTTCAATAACTCGTAACTCCATGAAAAATGGGTCTAAAAAATTTCTAAAAAAATAAAATAAAAGCTTTTTTAGTCTACACATAATGATAGTCAATTTTAGCCAAATATCCACTTTTATTTAATACTTTATAACATGACGCGTTTCGCTAAATCTTAAACTAAAAGTTCACAAAGGTGTTATAAAATACAACAATCTAGGTAGATAAATAAAATTTTAATTTAAGTTTTATTATTATACTAATTTACTATGGGGAATTCCCACTGGACTTTATTTCTGTTAGGTAAATAAAATAAGGGCGAGTTATTTAATTCTAATTGATCATTAAGTAATATTAAGATTAATCTCAAGACTTTCAGGTAAATTCAATTGTTTACCTTTATTTTCTACATAAAAAAAATTAAAAATTGAAAAAAATATGAAAAATTAACAAAATTGAAAAAAAAAATTGAAAAACTCCGACATATTACTTAATGATCAGTTAGAATTAAATAACTCACCCTTATTAAACTTATTTACCTAATAGAAATGAAGTCCAGTGGGAATTCCCCATAGTCAATTAGTATAATAATAAAACGTAAAATAAAATTTTATTTATTTACCTAGATTGGTGTGTTTTATGACATTTTTGTGAACTTTTATTGAACTTTATTAAATAAAACTGGAAATTTGTCTATCATTATGTGTATAATGGATTTCCATCAAGTAAAGGCCGACACCATTCAAAGTTTTCAGTCTAGTTTTAAAAAAAATCATGTTAATCAAATTCCAACAGGAAGTAAAAAGCAACGACCAAAATATCGAAAACAGCAAAAAATGCCGAATTTCAGGTGTTTTTCGGGGCATTTCCAATAGGAGGGGCACTTTGTGTATCTTTTTCCCAGATAGATACTCACTTAAGCTACAAAAGCCGTTTGGTTCATTCCGAAATCTTTTTCGGATCAAGAGATATTTGATTTTGTCCATTTTAGTTTCGAAATATATTACTGTGCGGCGGGCAGCGCGACAGATGGGCGTAGATCTGGCGGCCGAGGTTTGCACATGTTAAGTGGGGGGCTGATGGCACCGAACACTAATTGTGCAAGTATAGCTTGCACTTGACCGAATTTTTTAAAATTATTTCTCTCACCACTGCACCAAACGCCATAACGTAATCAAATCAGCATGAAACCTAGCTGGGTGCAGAATATTCAAGAAGAATTATTGCTTTTTTTCTTTCAAGCGCCAATATACATAATATGTATAGCTAATAAGCGTCGGAGCAGCGGAGACACCATGTTTCTTTTTCAATTAAATTGAATATGTTTTTTTCCTCAAATTGGATTAAATTTGATATCCACTGAGGTGAGTCACGTGCATCTTTTCATTCGTCACAGTGGCCCGATTTAACCTTGTCCGCATATTTGAACAGAACAGATAGATTATATTTTTTGCTATTTCTATTAAAATTGCCAGTAAAAAAGTTCTTAGGTAAGCAGTCTGTTGGCGGTTAAAATTGATTTTGTTTAAGTCCTGTCGCCAGAATCGTGTATAACAAGAGTAAAAAAATATCAAAATTTTCGCTTACACGTATGGATGTATATGTATGTATAATTTTCAGTGTTGCAAGAAAAAAGGTAGGCCCCTAGTAAATTTATTCAGTCATATTTTATATATTATTAGTATTAAGATTTTTTTTTACTTTATTTATGGTTTACTATTATACTGCGGATTTTCCGGATTCCGACTAAGCCGATTCCATTCAGGAACTTTTTTAAACTAAATAATACTTTCAGTCGTACAAGGATATCCAAATAAAAGTGAATAGGCCTTATAACTTTTTTATTTTTAAAGATGGAAAAAAATGATAAATATGAAATATTTGGGGATTTTATGGATCATTCATATATTATCAGCAAAACACTTGAGCATTGAATAAAAAAAATATATTATAAAACGTCGATTTTATCGTTAATTTTAAATTGGATGGTATGATTTTTATCATATTTTTGGATTCTAGGAGAAGTTCTAGAAAATATAATCAAATCGCTAGGTCCCTCTCTCCTTTTTCCATTGCCCAGAATTCCTCTTTCTTCTAGTCTTCTATTTGTTTTTATTATGGTGTTTAACGATGGAGTTCTTTGTCCCTCTTCAATACTTTCTTCATATTGTATTTGAGCCGCTCTGACATTATTGTTATTTATTAAATATAATTTTAACATTTTGTATGTCTCATTAATAGAATAACTCATTTTGCATAAAAATATTAATTCACGGTGACTAAAGTATTATTGTCAACATTAACATTAACTTTCACTTACCTACGAAGAAAATTTAAAAAGGAGCAGGTATTTCGTTCGCAACATGGATAGTTACGTTTAGAGTATATTTATGCGAAATAATTTTTAATTCGAAATATTTCAAAAACGATTGATAAACCGCATAGGATATGTTATACAAAATATGTCCAAAACTTCTCCTAGTATTCAAAAATATGATAAAAATACCATCCAATTTAAAATAAGCGAGAAAATATTTTATACTATATTTTTTTTATGCGATGCTCAATTGTTTTGCTGATAGGATATATGAATGATCCATAAAAATCCCCAAAACTTTCCTATTTAACATTTTTCCCATCTTTAAAAATAAAAAAGTTATAAGGCATGTTCACTTTTATTTGGATATCCCTGTAGAATAGTATATTATATTATATCAAGGGACTTAAGTAGGTATTTTAATCCTGAGGGGAAAATTTGGTGCCCGAGCCGCAGGCAATTGCACCAACTGCACTAGGGATTAAAAAACCCTTTATTCCTGTGGTATATACGCTATTTTCTACACTTCAAAAGTTATAGGACACAAAATTAACAAATATGTTTTAGTATTATTTTTAAAATCATGCACACATGTAATAATCGTTTGTTATGAAATCATAATGGCTTTCCTTTTATGGAAACTAAGATTTTGTTTAAAACTGTCAAACAATTTTTGAGTTTTTATCCGAAAGTTCGAAACTATGAGCGATTTTTTCATTAATGAAATTGAGAGAGATGCTGCAGATGCTGCGTCTAGCAGAACGAAGATTTTGCAACCTGGTGCCATTCCAAGAAAATAACTGAATATGCAGAAAACGTACTCGCAGCATATTTTCTTCAAAAATCGAGGACAGTGCGAAGCTTGACCTTATGATCCCAGTATTCAATGGTCAAATGGAAACAATAATCTTAACCAATTTAAGCATCAACTTTCAACACAGGCCGCTTCTGTTCGTATATACGAAGAAACAAACCGGCTATTAAAATATGTACTTTGTAATATATGTTGGGCGAGCAACATCGGAAAAGACATCCTGTACAGTGTATAACCACTAATGTTTTAACGATTCTAAAAAGTAATATCAATAACGCTAATAACAACCTTTTCCTTTTTATTTTTAATTATCATTTGTTATTCGTTTGGTACGTTGTAAATAACGCTATTTGTGTTTGATTTGATAAGTAGGCTTTTTCATTATTTTATTTATTGCCAGATAATGTTTTCTGTTCTATAATTTATATGCCGTTAAAAGTGTTTACACCACTTTATCACAATAGAATACGAATCGAAGGTGACGCTATTAGACAGAACTACGACCAAGAATGATATTAGGTATGTACAGTTGGGGACGAAATATCCCGGACACTTAGGTTAACATTTTCTATCCGTGTTGGCGAAAGTGCATTAGAAAAAGACAAATAAAAAAAGAATATGTTCAAATTTTTATCGTACCTTCTTCGCTTGTGGAAGTATTGCTTGGTTTGCGTACTCATGATGGTTGCCCCACCATAAGCACTTCCCTGCTATAGAGTTTTGGTGATAACACTTATAACTTATCTATCACTCTTTTAAAGTCTTGAGAGTATCAGGTTTTATTTTTGTTTATCTTCTACTTAGTAATTTTTTTGAATTTTATGCTTTTGGAAGCAAGAACTGCACAAATATCAAAAGTAAATAATCTTGAATACAATTATTAAATTCGGCATGGTAACAGGAAAAACCTAATTCTTGGTTTTACCATTTATTGATGATTAGATATTTGAAATTAGGGAAAAATATAATTTTGCAATGTTTACATCGTTGTAAATTGAGTATATTCGTTTTTATCAAAGGAACCTGTTGTCATTGTATTTTTTTAACATCTTATTCATTTAATTTTTGTTGACGCGACATTTCTCTTGTCACTAGGTTGATTTTAATTTTATTTGAGATTTTTGAGTTTGATATTTGTGTAGTTTGTGCTTGTTGTCGTGGCCGTAGTTTTCTGTTCTTCAAAGAAAGAAAAGGAAAAAACGAAACTTATTTTTGTTAATATAAGCCAGCCATTAGAGTTTCGTGGAAATTAGTTTTTTTCTAAGAAATGTTGTTATTAGGGTAATGTACAGTGTCTTTTTACTCTACCGGCGGAGTGTAAGTGAAAAGTTTTCTTGTTATTCGTATTCTAAACCAGTTATAACGAGTATTAATATTTGTATAGGAAATTTATTCTTTCATCAGTGACTTTCCGATGTAACTTTTGTTTTAGTTTGTTTATTTTTAATACGTTGTCTAAAATGTCGTAGTGTAAAAAGTATCAAGAATGAGGTACATCACGTAAAATAAAAAAAAAACGTCCTCAAAGTATGCCGTGGAATCAATCATTTCAATGTCTTGAATTATTACTCTTAAAAGGTAACATAGGTAAAAGATATAACTGAGCAACAAAATCTTAAAATACTAAAATAGTAGTAATAATTGTTTGTTAATAGTGTTCTTATAAATTTCAATAAAACACTTCGAAACATTTTCCACTGCAGGTTCCTTGGAACACGAACACATGAACGGCGAGACAGCCGAAGCCGATTCTGACATGGCCGAGAACCTGGAGGACAATGACGACGAACCCGTTCTACAATTGGAGTTCTTCGACGAGGTCCACCAGAATTCGATGCTGAAGTCCCTGAACATGATGCGTAAAAATCGACACTTTTGTGACGTTATTCTTCACGTATGTGCCTGGCTGTACAATCAAACATATTTTACTGGGCATTTTTTTACAGTCACAACTAGATAGTCCGGCAGAACATAAATTACATGTGTAATCTAAAGAAAGTTGACTTTACCATATGCAGTTGAAAGTAGCAGTTGTATAGAGTATTGAAAACTGTTTGATTATTCTTTTAGTAATGTTTTTTTGCGGAAACCCTAATACTAATTTCAAAGCTTTTTACTAATTTTTATTATACATGATGCATGGAGCCCATTTCTCAGGCACTTCTAGGTGAGGACAAAATAATACTAGAAGTTCATATTTTTTTTTCGTAAAGGCCATTCGTAGGGAGATATTGTCCCCAAAAAGGGGCATTAGAAAATGTGTGTTGTGTAATAACTTTGAAACTACGTTGTATACCAGAAAGAAATGTTTGTATATTGCGGACTAAATAAGACTGCATAGAACAGTAGAACAAGATATGTTGTGACTTAATTAGCGCACCAGAGACCGACGAATCTTAACACTTAGCCTCAAACTTTTGACGTCTCTAATTTTGGTGAACTTTAAATACTATTTTGAGTCATTCTAACCTTTTGCTTCAAAAAATATAGAATTTTTAATTTAAGAAAATGCCGTTGTTAAGAAAGTGGATGTTTGCTTTAAAATCAAGCAAACTTCTGGTAAAAATAGTGTAGACTTAAATTGATGAATGGTGTGGGTGTAGAAAATGGAAATTTGCTTGAATATTAGTTAACTACATTGTTTATGACATCATGAGATTTCCCGACTTTTATAACAGCACTGGGTTTTCTTTTTTAATGAAGAATACCTTTTTTTTATTGCAAAAGGTCCAAAATAATATTTAAATTTAAAGTTTGCCAAGCCTACAGGCGTCAATTTCGGGATTATGAACGTCGGGACTAGTCCGCCTCTGGTGGCTCGATAAATCACAACTCATCCTGTACTACGCAAGCAGTTTTAATCTAGCGCGCAATATACATACATTTTATCGTAATATATTATCACGTAGGGGCATGTGCGCCCGCAGACTTTTTTCTAAGGGGGGGGTGGGGGGTCAAAATGAAAAAAGTTATATACTTTTAAAGATTTTACTACTAATAATTAAAAAGTATGACAATCTCACAATCTCAGGGGGCCACGGCACCCCTGCCCCCCACCCCCCTGCGGGCACCCATGCGTAGGGGTCGTAGGATATATGTATACAGTGAGATTTAAAAGTAAAAAAACTATTTTTAAATGTCTCCTTTATAAGACAATATCTTCTTGAAAGAGGTTCTCAGGAAAAAATCTTTTAGTATTATTTTACCACACCTACACATATTCGAGAGATGGTCCACATTTTTTAGCATCTAGAACATTAAACATTATTGAAATTTTTTGAAATCGCCAGTTCCTCTTGGAGTAAAATTTGTCGGTTTGTTCCTAAGTCATATTTATAGGTTTTTAACACAGAGGTTCGAGACTACCGACATTTATTAATTTTTAATATATTTTTTTCTGCACCTGTAAATTACAGGACTTAAAGTATTTTTGAATCATTGTATCTGTGTTTCTGCCGTACTAGAAATTGGTAAAATAAAAAAAAAACAATATTTTTTGATTGAAATTATGTGACTGTTAAAAATGAGAGTAAAATTGTTATTTGTATACGGTCAGTTACACTACTGGGCTGCTATCAAAATCATCATTAATGAGTTAAATAATAACCAGTAGTGAGTAGTTTTTAAGTAATTCTTTAACCTAGATAGAGGATAGATGTAGTAATTTTAACATTACTCGCTGTGGCTGCATTGTTTTTTTTTCTTATTAGAGAAACGCTAAAATTGGAACTTCTTTTCCATGAACTGCCTAAAATATCGAGAAGGCTAATACTAAATCTAGTTTTTTTATATTTTTTTCTACTTCCAGTCCAGAGCATGATGCAAATAAAAGAAGATATGATACCGCGCAGGTAGGCGTGACCATTTAGGTCACGCCCATGATACAAATAAAAGAAGGTATGATACCAAACCGTGTCAAATTCTTCCGGGTTCGCGCATGACGTCACTCCGTGACTTATTTTTTAAAATTTATAACGCGCAATATACAGTTTACGTTAGTTAAATTCGATTTTATATAAATTCTATTGGCAATATACTTTGCCTCCTGTTTATAATATAAATTTTATAGTATATGATTTAAAATAATTATATAAATAAAGGGATATATACATACATTGATTACATTGATTGATTGATTGTCCACATCTCAACCATACACAGCACATCTCATTTTTACTTTTAAACTCCTAAAAGTAATATAAAAACACCAAAAAATAGTTGAAAACACAACTCGATCTTAAAAAAGACGTGTTTCGTTTAGAAAATATCGTGGAATTGGTCACCGCGTGACGTAAATGGCCACGCCTACCTGCGCGGTATATCTTCTTCTATTTGTATCATGCGTCACTCCGTGATCAATTCCGCGATATTTTGTAAACGAAACACGTCTTTTTTAAGATCGCGTTGTGTTTTCAACTATTTTTTGGTGTTTTTATATTACTTTTAGGAGTTTACAAGTAAAAATGAGATGTGCTATGTATGGTTGTGATGTGAACAATCAATGTATGTATTTATCCCTTTATTTATATGATTATTTTAAATCATATACTATAAAATTTGTACTATAAGCAGGAGGCAAAGTATATTGCCAATAGAATTTATATAAAATCGCCTTTAACTAACGTAAACTCTATATTGCGCGTTATAAATTTCAAAAATAAATCACGGTGTGACGTCATGCGCGAACCCTGACGAATTTGACACGGTTTGGTATATCTTCCTTTTATTGTATCATGGTACAGAGTATTTAATTGCTTTGCGTATATATACAATCTTTCTCTAGAAACCGAAGGAAGGAGATTTTGGGATACTTCTCTTGCTTTTCCTGATATCCCTGGAGGAGTAGATTCGAGATAATCTTCGTCGACATTTTTACAGATCATGTTTATCGATATTTTTACGAAATTTCACTTTTATTTTTAATTTAATTAAAATCCAGTCACATGGATCATTTTTGAAATATGAGAGCATCTCTTAAACAAATAATAAATAAAATGTTATTTGTTTTGCAATTACCACCAGATTTTTCTTGATTGAACTTACAAATATAGTGAAGTATCACGCATTTATAGAATTAATGACGGTTTTGCATAGATAAGTTTTATTTGTCTTTCTTAAGGCGGCATTTTTCACGTGGCGTCTATGTTGACCAACTTAATTTAATTTTGACATGGTTTTTCGGCTTTGAAATTTTTAACGATAACATTATAGTCCCCGTTGGATATGCCAACTGTCGCAAGATATCGACAGTATTTAGTCCAGGCGAATAGGTTTTCTGAACGGTTTAAATAAATAATAAAATAAAGTCGGTATTTGTACAAAATTATTGTTTAAATTTATTGCAAACGGTGTACCTTTTTTCAGACCTTTTGAACTTGCAAAAAAAACTAGAAAAATACAATAGTCGAAAAATATAATTAATTTAATATATGCGCCCGGACTAAAATTCTTTTCTCGACAAATGTGTGTCTAATGTTATCTTGAAGTTCGGCCAGGTTTGCATACCTCCTTTTAGAGACTTTGTCCTTGACATAACCCCAAAAATAAAAGTCTAATGGAGTTATGTCAGGAGATCTTGGGGGCCAACGTATCGGACCATTTGATGCTATCTATCCATTTTGGAAAAGCCTTTCTAACAACATTCTCACAGCCAACTTGTCTAAAAGATAAATATGATAATAATTCGGTTATTTTCATTTTTAGGCCAATATTGCATATAAACGTTGTTGTTCTGTAGGCAAACGTTACGGTCAAAATTATACAGGATGTTCCATTTAAAAAAATTGTATTCTCTTGTAACAGGGCCCTTCTATTGCAAACAGTACGAAATAAAATTTCTTTATGGCTTTTTTTTTTTCAGAAAAAAAGGAGACAAAATTTAGTTTTTCTTTATGAATTCAATAATGACGTAAATTTACGATCAAATGTTGTAAAAATATTTCTTGGCAGGAGAATAAAATACATATCGCGGTCTAATACTATATTAGGCAGTCATGCAAATATCAAAGGCACGGAAAATGGCATTTATTTACTTAAGTTCAATCTATAAAATGTCTTTCCATTGTCCCGTGCCTATGATTCACAGAAGTAACGCATGCAAGCGACGTAGTATATAAAGATCGTATTTATGAAAATGAACCAATAAAAAATACACAAAAATATGACATGATATATTGACGAAAAAATAGGTTTACATTAGTAAATAAATAATATACATCTATCAAAAATCGATCCTTTTTAACAAAAATAATTCTTCAGTTAAAATAAAAGTTTGGTCTCATTATTACCTGTATTAATGAATTAAAAAAACATTAATTTTTTACAAGCTCAAGAAAGTTCTCTTATTATTGGTATTATTATTACAGGGAAGGGGGTTTAATGTAAATGCAGCTGCAGCGGAAACGTCTTTATTTATTGAGGTACGTACCATTTTATCAAAAGGCACGAAAGAGCTTAAAACGAGCTTTACCCTCAACTTCACTGACAAAACCATAACAATATCACAGATTACTCCTACCAGATGTGAATCTTACGCTTTCGACGGTGGCTAAATTTAGAGAAATTATAAGGTGGCGATGCACCTTATTATTTAGTCTGTCGCCGAACGGTGAATTCCTCGCTTTTAGCGTGTGCGAGCGTCTCGGTGGAATAGAGAGCAGGCTAATGTTATTACATCAGTTTTGTTGCGTTGATTTTATGGTTTAAAATTGTGGTTGTACTAGGTTGTAGTGTAATTTTAATAAACGAAATACGTTTTTGTATTTGTTAATGATATAATTTTATATAAAATGCCACACAATATCATGTTTTAATATTTTAAAATATAATCCATAATTTCTCTGAATTAAAACCTACCAAACGCGTGGAAAATTCCATTCACGGCATCGACGCTCGACGCGACCGGGCCGCTCTGTCCGTAGCGCCAAGACCCCGGAATCCTGATATAGGAAAGTTATTAAGAGATTCGCATCTGGTAGGAGTAATCTGTGACAATATTTAGAAACCGAAGATACGAAGTAGACTTAGTTTTGCTATTGCCAAAAGCCGAACAACAATGTGATGAATTTAACTCTTGTAATTTATGTTTTGAATTTTTTTCTGGATGCTTCATTCATGACTTTATCTGAATTTTTTAATCTGATTGTCAACCCAAGCATGTAGAGACTCAGTTATCACATGTTACATACAGTATCAAAGAAAAAATGTATGAAATAGTCTTAATATCGTTCAATGACAAGAAAAATTAAAACAATATAAAATCTTATTGCAGCACATACTTTACTAGGTTTGTTCCAACAAAAGTTCAGAACCGTTCAGAACTTTACTGAGTTTGAGCAAAGTCATTTTACCGTTCCAACAAGTCGATTTAAAAATTCAGAATTTATAGTGCAGTATTCCAAGTGAATTGTGTTCCGAACTAATTCTGAATTGTTCTTAAAGTTCCAGGATTTGCTTGGGTGTAGTACAAGAACCTACAAGTCAAGTGGTACAAGAATTTTTAATTCTGAATCAGTTAATAAAAGGGACAATATTTTCTAATAGGTGTTTTTTTATTTTGTGATTTTATAAGTTAGGATAAACAAACAAAATTCACAACCGGTTCTAAATGTGAACAATCAATCAATCAATATTTATCCCTTTATTGATATGATTATTTTAAATCATATACTGTAAAATTTGTATTATAAGCAGGAGGCAAAGTATATTGCCAATAGAATTTATATAAAATCGCCTTTATCTAACCTAAACTCTATATTGCGCGTTATAAATTTCAAAAATAAGTCACGGCGTGACGTCATGCGCGAACCCGGATGAATTTGACACGGTTTGGTATCATACCTTCCTTTTATTGTATCATGGTCATAAATTGCAATGCAGCCACACTAATACTATTTATTTACAGATTCTATTAGTAGGTAAATATTACCGTATAATTATTTCGTTCTTTTATAAGAGAACGTTTTTAATTTTATCTGTTTACAGAATATCTCGTCAAGTTAGGTGACGGTAACAAATTTTGATTTCTTTTTATTTATTATTTACTTCCTTATTTGTTATTAAAAAATACTGATGATTTCTTTAATATTTACACTATTTTATTTTATAAAAATATCTTTACATAGTTTTTGATTTTTGTAGTTAGTAAAGTTATACATTTTCCCTTGTCATGACATTTATTATATTATTTATTTTGTTGTTCAAATAGGTTGGAAATACAGAAATACATGCTCATAGAGCTGTATTGGCCAGTGCTTCGCCGTATCTATTTGAACTGTTTACAACGGATCAAGATAAGAATCAACCACCAAAATTGGAAAATGTGATCATTTACAAACTGAACGGAGGTTTTGATCGAAATTCCCTCGAAATACTTACCGATTATGCTTATACTGCTAAATTGGTGGTTAAATATAGCCAGGTAATATAAAAAATCAACGACGTTTAGAGTCTTGTACACTTACAGTCAAATTTGCCATAATATATTCATTATATTTAATTTTTTAATGTCGCCATCTGAAAGACAGACGAACTTTTTGGGTGAAATATATTGAAACATTGCATCTCAATAAATATTTGTTCTATCACACCTAATATCTTTACTTGGGATTTTATCATAATCACAATTTAACTTCCTTACTTGCGATAATTTTTTTACTAACACGAGTATGATTTTCTCATCTTACACTTCCTTTAAAAAAAACGAAGCATGTCGCTATCAGTGAATAAATCTAATTTTATTCTGGTATATCGTAAACGAGAATCAATCTTAATCCAGGAGATGTGTAGTAGTGCGCACGATCTGATTTATAGGTGTCCACACATGAAATAGGTCTAGTAGTACATCAGAGTCTTAAAAAATATGTCAGTATTCGCAGATTGAATTGCAATTAAACAATTTCCAAATATGTTTTGCTTTTTCAATGGTATTATATTCCATTTTAGGTCAAAGCAGTGTTCCTTTCGGCAAGTCACCTCAAAATGGACAGAGTTGTCAAGATTTGCGCCAAACATTTAATCAAACATCTCTCGGTAGATAATTGCATAGAAATACGATCTTTACCTGGAATTACCAGAAATAAAGATTTCTTGCAGCAGATTGATGCTTTTATATCCAAGAATGTAAGTATGTTGCTTTAGCTCCTTGATTCAGATTGTAAATGCAGTGTCTATGGGCTATTGACTACATGGGTTCTTAAACTTACTTTTTGTTATAAAATAAATGTTATAGAGTTTTATGTTTATCTTCTTTCAGTTTTCTGAAATCGTCAAAAGCAATTATCTCCTTACTTTATATTGTGCTAAAATCGAAGTGTTGAGTCAGTCGAAGGAAGAAATGTCATTTGTCAACCAGAGCTCTCTATGCCGTCTCGTGCTCGAATGGATAAAGCGGCAAATTGCGGACGAACAATTGGACAAGGGAGCGTTGCTCGAAAAAACGTTCATGTTGTATCTGGCTTTGGATAATTCGTTACAAGATTGTCTAAGTTTGCCTTCAGGTGAGAATTTTTGTACGATTTTATATTGTTGCATCTTAGAGATGATTTATTGTTGATTAAGCAGATAAATATTTAAATAGCTTTGGCAAATTTTTCCATAACTCTTTTGAATATCAGTAAAAAAAAATAGTCCACGAAGTCTTATTGCAACTAGAATTATTGTTCGTAGGTGATGTAAGTGACACAGAAATCGTCCAAGATTACAAGAAAATGTCTCTGAAAAACCCAGCGGCTGGTCACAAAAACAAAAAGAAGGCTCTGGGACAGCCTTCAAAACCAAGAGTGTTGATGTATAACCGAGATATTGGCGAGGAGCTCGAAGTTGAAGTCGATTCGGATTGGAATCTCATTGCTTCGGAGAGTGTTGGCGACCACAGTTTCTTGGCTCTGGTGACAATGGCTGGAAAATTGTCAACCCTTTCTGTTCTATTAAGGTATAAAAAATCCAAAATAAAAACTATACTAATTTTTTTTACAATTTCGCTATATATATATATATATATATATATATATATATATATATATATATATATATATATATATATATATATATATATATATAAGTAACAATAATTTCTAACAACCATGAAGTTGCAAGTTGTTTCAAATTTTAAATAAGAAACTACAAAACTTGTACACAATCAGTGCGTCATCGATATTCATAAAAATTAGACTATTCTGAAATTATAACGTAGCAAAATGTTCTGACTTTTGCAGACTGAATCCACCACAAACTCCATCGCCAACTTTGACACCTACCACTAGCCGTTCTCAAAGTGAGGAGAAACCCGATCTCTACTGTGCACTCACTAACATGTCATCTCAAAGATGTGCCCATGGATGTGGAAATTTCAATAATACTCTCATTGTTTGCGGTACGTTATTATTTTTTATAAACAGTCATGTAACGGACCTCCGTTTCTACTTTTGCACATGTGGGTGTTTTGTGTCTGCTTCTGCTTCTGCATTTTTACAATGAAAGTTTAGCAATTTTTGAGCAGCTATTTAGTGGAACAACATTAATATAAAGGGTGTTATGAAATTCACTGCAGACATACCCAATACTTTTTTCACCTCAAATCACACACTTATTATGTCCAAATACCGACCCTTATACGACGCTTCTAAAAAAACCCTGACGTCATAGGCTCTAATATTACAAAGAAAAAACAAATGATACAGCCGGGGCATTGCCAAACTTAAATATTATCGTGACATCTAATTTTTTTATCAGTTTTAGTGAAAACCGAAAATAATCCAAAGTATTTTTAATTCCACGGACGCATTTTACCAAAAATGTGTATTTTAATTTAATAGCAATTTGTTTACTTAATATGGACCACTCGTGAAATTAGGTTGACATTGTAAGCAGAATAAAACAGGCAATGTTATACGGTAGGTAACACAAACATTATAACTTAGGTACCTGTGTCAATATATGCAGTGAATTTCATAACATCCTGTATAATAAGGCTTCTGTTTTTCTATTAAATTTTGATTACCAATTTCAGATTTGTTTAAAAATTTTAAAAAATGTAAGAAATCAATAAAATGTATTTTTTAATAGTCACCTCGATTTCCGTTTTCACCTCTGTTCTAAAGCATTTTTAATCTCCGTTGCCGTTAGTGTTTGCATTACAACTCTTCTGTTACATTACTACAAGCTTCCAGACTAATTAGAAAGACTTTGATACATGTTTTGCAGTCATTCTGTATATTTTTAATATTTTTGTTATATCTTAAGGTGGTTATGACAGGGTCGAATGCCTTCGATCAGTGGAACAATACATTCCGGAGAATAACACTTGGAAAAATATGCCAACGATGCGAGAAAGCCGTGGCAGATTTAAGATTGCTGTGGTTAACAAAAAGGTAATCACCTTTTAATATAATAATTGTTGATGGTACTTGTGATTTATACTTAGATAAAAATAATTACAGTTGATTTGCCACAATATCCATCAACATTAACAAATATAAATGTTTTAATAGGTACACCTTCTCATTATACACCTTCCTTATCCTTAATTTGAGTTATTTATTCTTATTTCCTAATGCGTACAAAGAGTATGACTATTGAATTTGATTTTCTCCTAGGTTTATGCTATCGGAGGAAGTAATGGCACTACTGATCTGGAATCGGTAGAAATGTTGGACATGGATGTGGGCAAATGGATCAAAATGCCTCCCATGCCGATAGCTAGGAGCAATTTGGGCGTGTCTGAACTGAACGGGCTGATTTACTGCGTCGGCGGATGGAATGGACAGGTTGGATTGAAACAGTGTGATGTGTTTGATCCGGAGACGCAGAAGTGGAGTTCCATGGCACCTCTCAATACTGGTAAGTGTTGGTATACTAGGTACATCATTTCATTTATTTTTCGTCTATATTTAGGTCGCTACCAAGCAGGTGTAACCTCCTATAAAAATCTCGTCTACGCCATCGGAGGTTGCGACTCCTGGAACTGCCTCAGTTCCGTCGAAGTGTACAACCCGGAGGACAACACTTGGAACGGGTCGAAGCCGATCAATACAGCTCGTCGGGGATGCGGTGTGGCAGTGTTCAATGACAAACTGTACGTCGTTGGTGGATCTGATGGCACCCACTCGCTGAACACGACGGAGGTGTTCGACGACGAGACCCAAACTTGGTCGGCTGGGCCTGGTATGACCACGGCGAGGGCGAACGTTGAAGTTGCGGTTGTTGGCGACCGGTTGTATGCTGTTGGAGGATTTTCAGGTACGAAAAAGTTTTTTCCTCAAATTTAGTTTTAAGGTACGTTGTAAAAATATGTCCTTATTAGTTTTTCCCAAAAGTTTTGACAGTGAATCTGGCCGTAAGTATTTAATAATTTGTAAGATACTCACCCTGTATATATATATATATATATATATATATATATATATATATATATATATATATATATATATATATATATATATATAACTCTCTATTCTGACTATGTTTATACAGAAATAAGCATGAAGTATCAAGATAAATTTTTATTTTCTAGGCAAAACATTCCTAAACACAATCGAGTACCTCGATCCAAAAGCAAACGAATGGACCACGTTCATTCCAAAAGGCACGTGCGAGGCGATCGCGAGGAGGAAACCTCGCAGCCGAAAAAATTCAAGGAAAAGCTTTTCCGAAGAGAGTAAAAAGTCTAATGGCCTTCCTTCACCACAGGACATTTTGAACGGCATTCCTTCACCACAGGACATTATAAAGAGTCTGATCAATGGTAGTTCAGAGAGTATGGAGAGAGTTAACTCGTAATATTAGTAAGATGGATTTATACGATATACGTAGATTTAAAGTAATAACTACCCTATTATGTAGCGTGTTAAGTTTCAAGCGAATGTTGGCAGTAAGATGATTCCAGATGTTCGGGGATTTTTTGGAACCTTTTTTTTTAATTTGTTCTAAAATTATAAAAAAAGAACCAATATAAACTGCGTTATTATAAGTAGAAGTCAACCAAGAGCACCTCATACACAGCGTGCGTGTTTTCTTGTAAACCGTTTTTGTAGTTTCAGCGGCGGATAGTCTTCACAAGAATGTAAACTGAAGACATTATTTTTAATAACAATTTGAGCTTTTGGGGTAAAACGGGTAATAACATTATGTAAATAAAGCGAGGCATTTTTTCGAAATCTAAAAAAACACATTATTTAAGCTCGAATTAAAAGTCAAAACGGATAAGTATAATTTATTGTAATTATTAAATTTTATATAATACGTTATAAACCCGTGCGCCGCGCTATCCTTTTAGGAAGGACAGGAAAGGAAGGAAAAGAAAAGGACAAAATAAATTTTTGATTGGGGAAAAATTGTTCATATAATTTGTCTACATTCGCTTCAGACTTAATCCTACAAAATATACTATTAGAACCTCTAAAGTATTAATTATAATCTAAAGCATTAAGGGATATTTTTAATAATAATTCGATGTACGAGTTTATCCATATATAGTTTATATAAAACGTGTTGCACCAACTTTTTATATTAAGACAATACTATTAGGGTGGTTTAGAAAATTGTTAAAAAATATCGGTAAATCGGTATACTAGATCCTACAAAAACCCTGTAGTATCCTGAAAACGAGACCTTTCTTTTTCTCGCCCTTATCGACAAAGAACTCTCGGTAAACCTGAATTTCATAATTTTAATACTAACATTAATCGAGAAGTAAAAACTTATTTAAAACTCAGTAAAACATCTAGAAAATGACGTCGGATATTTGTTGCCAATGAACAAAGACTTGCGTCTGATTTTTCGCGACAGAGCAGCTGATTGGCTAACGCATTCGTGTGGGATCGGCATTTTAACTTTAAACTGTTGGTCCGGACCTTGGATGAATGAAGAAAGAATTCGGATTTCCGTATACTGTGAGCGTATCGAACGTGTAACCTGTTTACCCCACATACATCGTACCCCAGAGGTGTATTCGATTGACTAAAATTGGATCGTTCCGGATCAGTTTGCTTGGGTTTGCTTGGGTCTGAAAAAGACTTAACAATGTCAGAAAGCAAGAACGTTGAAAATTATTTTTTGTGGTCAAAATTTAGTGAAATATCCCATTTTTTTAAATTTTTAACTAGAATCTATTGAAATTTGTTAACAGTTTTCTACATCACCCCGTATATTCGATATCAAAAAAGTAAACACTTGACTGCAATAGTTCTATCAGTTCTAAGGATCGTTTTAAAGTTTACATGTTTCTATTTTTGGTAAAAGTTTATATTTTGCTAGCGAAAAAAGGCACTCGTCGAGGGGCCAATAATTTTGGACATACTTTGGTAAGTGATTGTATAATTGTAAGAAATAAAGTAAGTAATAGTTATATCAAACTACTATATATTAGGTGTGATTGTATAGGTCTCTCTAGCAATATGGGGTGCGCCAAGGGTCACGAACATCAAGTTTAGTGTACTTTTATTATCGCAAGAAAAAAATCAAAAGCTTACTTTTTTCTTATTTAATAAATAATGCGATATACAGGGTTATTATTAGAAGATCTCGGAAACTAGTAGATACTGTTTTAAAATTTTGCTCAGTGTAGGAGATTGTAATCTAGCCCTTAAAAATGTTTGTAAAGAAGAAACATTGCCAGCTCTACCACTGAGTGACAGCAGAATTATTTTTTCATGATTGATGATTGTTACTGTCGAAAAAAAAATATATATACAGGGTGTCTAAAATAGGTGATACCACTATTGCTATCTCTGAAATGGTGAAAGATACGAGGTCGGTTAAATTAGAGAAAATGTGCCATTTCTAGTCCCTATTCATATTCCGTTTACGGAGTTGCCAAATTATCTACAGTTTCTTATCTACAGGGGATTTTTTAAAAATAGTCAAAAATTTAATTCTTAAATACCTCGAAAACTATTATAGTTTGAAAAAAGTTGTTCTTACAAAAAGCACACGATTTTTTACCTTCTCTAAAGCAACGTTATTGTTTTGTTTCTACCATTTGTTTTTACTGAGTTACTGATACTAACTTCTTTTTTTCAAATACGGACCTGGATTTTTTGCTGCATTTTTTTAAAGAATACTTCATACCCTTTACAACTGTGTATCACTTGATTATGTTTTTCGACGTTTTGGTGAAGAATAGTATCATCATCGGGATATTCTACCAGTACGGACCTGGCATTTTTCAAGTTAATGCGCCAATTCACGACCTATTATGGCAACAATTAGGTCAGAATCAGTAACTGTGGATTAAATTGTTTTAACTGGTAAATTTTAATTATAATCATGATTACTAACAATTTGACAAACTTTAATGGCCACAGGGTTCTGGTTAGTAATCATGAACATAGTTTAAAATTAATCAGTTGAATAATTTAAACCACAGCGATAGGTTGTGAAATTGTGCCGTAATATGGAAAATCCCAGGTCCGTATCGATAGAAAATCCTGATGATGTTGTTATTCCTGATCAAAACGTCGAAAACCATAATCAAGTGATACATAGTTGTAAAGGGTATGAAGTATTCTTTCAAAAAATGCAGCAAAAAATCCGGGTCCGTATTTTAAAAAAACAAGTTAGTATCAGTAACTCAGTAAAAACAAATGGTATAAACAAAACAGTAACGTTACTTTAGAGAAGGTACAAAATCGTGTAATTTTTGTAAAAACAACTTTTTTCTAACTATAATAGTTTTCGAGATATTTAAGAATTAAATTTTTTACTATTTTTTAAAAATCCCCTGTAGATAAGAAACTATAGAGAATTTGGCAACTCCGTAAACGGAATATGAATAGGGACTAGAAATGGCACATTTTCTCTAATTTAACCGACCTCGTATCTTTTACCATTTCGGAGATAGCAATAGTGGTATCACCTATTTTAGACACCCTGTATATATATATATATATATATATATATATATATATATATATATATATATATATATATATATATATATATATATATATACGAGTATATATATATAAGAGTTTGGTCTTTGGTCCGCACCCCTTGTAAAAAAACTAAGATTTGTGTGATGAAAAATAGATTGCCATAAAGAATATTATTATATTAGGTATTCAATATCTAAAGCAAATATTTAATGGACTATCATATACTAAGAGACACCCTAAAAAATAGTATGCCTATATAGTAACTACCGCCTTAAAAACTAAAATAGACCAGTTACAAAAAAGACATTAATATTAAATCTTAAATTAAGGAAAATTTAAACAAGAGAAATTCGGCGTGTTCTTGGGAGGAGTAATCGGCTAACATCACTAATATTTTGATATTTTTACACAAAAAAAACAATAACTTTCCGGTGTAAGCACATAAAAAATACAGGGTGTCCGAATAGTCTTAGCATGGGCAAATATCTTTGCTATTAGTGAAGAAAGAGACATCATATTTTAGGTGCTTCTTGTTGGTTAATAAATCTACTCTTTTATCTAATTTAACTTTTTCAACTCCCTCTAGGGGTTTGAGGGAGTTGAACGGCATAGGGTTGCATTTAAAATTGTTGACGTCGACTCCCTAGCGTCGCCCCTCAAAGGGGTTGAAAAAGTTAAGTTTCATAACTAAAATTTAGTGTCTCTATCTTTACTAATAGTAAAGATATTTGCCCATACTAAGATTTTTCGGACACCCTCTATATTACATTAAAGAAATTAAAATTTTATTGTGTTCTTTTTCTTTTAAACCGTGCCCAGTCAAAAATCGATACGTCTATCGAATCGGCAACAATAATGTTTAAAAGAACCCAATAGTAGGGATGAGTGCTGATTATTTCAGAAATTTTTCCCATTGCTGGTTATCAGATAATATGGTTTGTCCTTGTCATAATGAATATGTCGAAAAGGGACAGAAAACACAGCGATGGGATTAATCGCTGGACTAAGGAACTTGCTTAATGTCGCTCTTTTAATACTAATGCATTTTTAGGCTAATTTTTTTTTATGAAATTATTAATTTAGTAGTGGTAAACAAATATACATACTAAGATATTTAGATGTAATTAATTATGTCCTTATTTATAGAGACTTGTTTAAAACAGGAAATAAATTGTTTTATTAAGTATTTAATTGTTTTTGTTATTGCTCCAGAATGTATGAATAAAAAAATAAATCCTAGCATGTGCGAGCGCTACACTAGCTGTTTACCTAACAAGTGCGGAAAGTGATACTTTTCCGCGCGCGACTGCAGTTGACCGAACGTCCCCAAGCACACATAAGGCGAGGTTGTCGGATTGCGCAACAAAATATATAGTGTTACGGGGAAATTTCTAATTTCTGTGCTCCTAATAAAAATATCTTTAAAAAATAGGAAATGTTGCACAATTTGGCAACACCGCGTATCAGGGCAGAAAATGCCTCCTCGCGTTTCTGTGATCCTGATACAAAATTCAAAACTTCGAGTCTGATATTTTCATTATCAAAAAATCCAAGCAGGAACGTTGGTATTTTCAGCTCCTGATAGGCGATGTTGCCAGATTGTTAAAAACTCCCCAGTTTTGGGGAAACATCTAGAATTGCTGAGCTCCTAATAAAAATATCTTTAAAAAATGGGAAATGTTGCACAATTTGGCAACGCCGCATATCAGGGCAGAAAATACCTCCTCGCGTTTCTGTGCTCCTAATAGAAAATCCCTAAAAACGAAGAAATTTTGCACAATCTGACAACGCCGCACACTGGGAGCAGAAAATACCTCCTCACGTTTCTGTGATCCTGATACAATATTCAAAATTTACAGTCGTTATCCTGACGAATCGCCAGCGACTTCTCAACAATCGCTTTGCCAGCGACACGCCATTGATGCGTGTATCATAGTGAGCGATACTCCTTAAAGATTCGAGGATTTTTCGCAAAACTATCAGGAGTAGTTTACCTCCTCGCACTTCTGCACTCCTGATACACAAATACAATTTTTCGTTTTAATTTTCACTGTAGGTGCAGAAAATTGAGATTTTGTCCAACATTTTGGAAATCAGAAACGCGGAAACTTTCGCATAAGCTATCGGGAGTAGTTTACCTCCTTGCACTTCTGCACTTCTGATACAAAATCCAATTTGCGTTTTATTGTTCGCTGTAGGTGCAGAAAATTAGGATTTAGACAGCAAAAATCGAATTTGTCGTTTTGCTTTGTACTTTGGGTGCAAAATATTAAGATTTTTACCAACACTTGGGAAGTAAAAATTCGAGGAGTAGTAACTGGCAGCGCCATCTATTGGACAATTTTGGAAATAGAATTTTAAAATTTTATTATCAAAGCATCGGAGAGTTGCAGTAAACTGTAGTTGACTAGTGCCATCTCTTGGTCAACAGCGAAACTAAATTTTCAAAGTTTTATTATATAAACGTCGGAAAGTAGCAGTAAGTAGTAACTGGCGGCGCCATCTGTTAGTCATCTTCAGAACTACAACAACACTTTGTTCCTAAGTTGGCTAACAGAAGGCGCTAGTTACTAGCTTAGTTTCGAAGTTGACCAACGGATGGCATTAGTCACTACAGCTTACTGCAACTCTCCGACGTTTTGATAATAAATATTTTAAAATTATATTTCCAAAATTGTCCAATAGATGGTGCCGCCACTTACTGCTACTTTCCGATTTTTGAAAAAAACTCTTTTTAGCCAAAATATATTAGCACAGGTTGGGTTCCGGGGCTCTGCATTCGTGTTTTATTGTTCACTGAAGGTGCAGAAAATTAAGATTTTTACCAACATTTGGGAAGTAAAAATTCGAGGAGTTTTCGCACAAATTATCAGGAGTAGTTTACCTCCTCGCCCTTCTGCACCCCTGATACACAAATACAATTTTGCGTTTTATTTTTCACTTTCGGTGCAGAAAATTGAGATTTTGACCAACATTTTGGAAATCAGAAACGCGGCGCAAGTCCCCGCGTTTCTGATTTCCAAAATGGTCAAAATCTCAATTTTCTGCACCGAAAGTGAAAAATAAAACGCAAAATTGTATTTGTGTATCAGGAGTGCAGAAGGGCGAGGAGGTAAACTACTCCTGATAGTTTTGCGAAAAATCCTCGAATCTTTGCTGAGTATCGCTCACTATGATACACGCATCAATGGCGTGTCGCTGGCAAAGCGCTTGTTGAGAAGTCGCTGGCGATTCGTCAGGATAACGACTGTAAATTTTGAATATTGTATCAGGATCACAGAAACGTGAGGAGGTATTTTCTGCTCCCAGTGTGCGGCGTTGTCAGATTGTGCAAAATTTCTTCGTTTTTAGGGATTTTCTATTAGGAGCACAGAAGTTCGAGAAGGTATTGCTCCGTCACGGAGCATCGCTCACTATGATACACGCATCAATGGCGTGTCGTTGGCAAAGCGCTTGTTGAGTAGTCGCTGGCGATTCGCCAGGATAATGACTGTAAATTTTGAATATTGTATCAGGGCCACAGAAACGTGAGGAGGTATTTTCTGCTCTCAATGTGCGGCGTTGCCAGATTGTGCAAAATTTCTTCGTTTTTAGGGATTTTCTATTAGGAGCACAGATGTTCGAGAAGGTATTTCTTTAAGAACTGAGATCTTGCACAAACGTCGCTTATCAGAAGCCAAAAATATCTGCACGCACTTCTGCTCTAATGTAAACATCAAATCTCAAATTTTGTATCTACTTCTGATCCGCGACATTCCCAGGTTGTGCATATTTTCCTATTGTTAAGGAATTGTTGTTAAATGTTGACACATTTCGCTACTTTTAGTAAGTCAGGATTTTTTTATATTTAGCAAGTAAATAAAACAACAAATGCATTTTAAAAAGTTTATTTAGAAATATAGCTACAGTAATTAAAAATATTGGACTATTTTTTTTTATTAAAAAGATTAAAATTAATACAAGTATGTCAGACTTAAAATACAGATTCACGTCGTTAAATAAAAGTAAGTTTAGATCGGGTTTAGTTGACTTGCCACCATAGAGAAAATATATTTTGTCTATGCTTGCCACACGTTAAGCTCTTCATATTCCTCAATGCACGGGCACGCGTCAACCTGGTCCGGATTGTATCATTTGCTAATATTTTATCGTTGACGTTGGGTGGTCTGTATATATATATATATATATATATATATATATATATATATATATATATATATATATATATATATATATATATATATATATATATATATATCCTTTATTTTCGAAGGTTTGGTTGGGTACGGGTCCCGGGCAAGTCTGACCGGGAGTATATTTTAAATTTTTGTCCTTCAAAAATTCAATCAGTGCTCGTTTGGAACTGTATTCGTTGGGGATGTTACGATCTTTCTAAAAATATATGTGAATGATTAACGTGTCTAGTTTCTGGCTCATGTCCTCACCCTGTTTACCAGGGTGTGGACACAAGCCCCACATGCTGATTTCTCAAGTTTTGTGTGGTTTATGACCAGGGGCAATTGCATATTAAGATATGCAATAAAAATGCTGTCAACCGTTTAAACGCTATAAAAATCGGGACCCTTATAAAATTAAACCTTACTAAATAAACCTTATTAAATACAAATTTTGAACATTTTGAGTTATATGCGCGGCTAAATTTTAAAGTTTTTAGCAACGAATACTAATACAGAGCTGCGTTCAGGAACCAATACAAAGTATACATTTCTCACATTTCTGTTACAAGGCTCGTTCATAAATTGACTTTTATTACTCTGGAACTCACCTTTCCAGCGTTCTGAAATACTCGGTGACAGCCGCGATGGACTACATTTCTTACCATTCTCAAGAGTAGGGTAATATTTTACCGAGTTTGCGCAGACAGATTTGAAATGTCAAACTTTATACTTATCTTATATGTTATATACGTAAATCTCGATTTTCGTTGCCTTATAATAATTGTAACCTGTGCCCTTCACACATACCATATAACTACCTAAACTTGATTTATGCTGGTGATAGATTAGACAGATGAGTCCTGTCATTTTGGAGCGTTAATTTTTATTATATTTTTTTTACCGCTTATGTAAGTTTTTTATATTTAAATCGCGGAAAAATTACACGTAAAAAATGTCGACGAGACCCTCAGTAACAAAGAAAGACAGCATAAGCAGAACCAAAAACAGCATAAGCAGAAACAAATACAGCATAAGCAAAGCAAATAGTGCGAACAAAACCTCTGACGGAAATACAGAAAACAAGAAAAAAGTTCACAGACACGGTCGTAGTGAATATCACTGTCTAGACGATGTCTGTATTCTCGTGAGTGACAAAACTGGTGTATTAAAATTTGTCTTACACAAGGAATAATCACAACGCGTCCTCTACTATTTTATGCAAACCTTTTTACTAAAAAAAAAACTATAGCTGAGTGAAGGGCATGGTCCAAATAGTGAGTCACCCTCTTTCCTTACCTAGAAAAAATAAAAATAACCAAATAGGGAATATACAGGGATATTGATTATTTTTAGACCAGTAGATAACTTCTTTTTAAAGAAATAGGAAAATGTTTCAATTAGAAAAATTGTAGATTTGTACAAGGACCATCAGGAAACGTAACTGAAAAACAATTAAATATCAAAGAAGCTAGTTTTGAACTAATCTTAAGTTTTTTCAGAGGGTTAGCCATATATTATGGTGTGTTTTTTAAATTCTGCTCGCTAAGAGCTCTATTTTATGTTAAGTTACCTACTTCGATGTTCGACTGTTGTCCTATAATTTTTAAAAAATAAAACGAAACAAGTAATTTTTCATACCCTTCGAATATGCAAGTCGTATAGGGTTTCTATGGAAGCATCAACAATCTTTAGTTAACATGATACAAATAAAAGAAGATATGATACCGCGCATGCAGGCGTGGCCATTATGTCACGCCGTGACCAATTCCGCGATATTTTGTAAACGAAACACGTCTTTTTTAAGATTGCGTTGTGTTTTCAACTATTTTTTGGTGTTTTTATATTACTTTTAGGAGTTTAAAAGTAAAAATGAGATGTGCTGTGAATGGTTGCGATGTGGACAATCAATCAATCAATGTATGTACATATTTATCCCTTTATTTATATGATTATTTTAAATCGTATACTCTAAAATTTGTATTATAAGCAGGAGGCAAAGTATATTGCCAATAGAATTTATAAAAAATAACTAACGTAACCTCTATTTATAAATTTCAAAAATAGGACACAGCGTGACGTCATGCGCGAACCCGGACAAATTTGACACGGTTTGGTATCATACCTTCTTTTATTTGTATCATGTAGTTAAAAGTGGCAGGTGCTGTAACCAGGTGCTTCAGTCATATGTCTGTTTCTCTCTTAGTTTTAATGAATTTATATCGTCCATTTAAACCTGTGAGGCGAATTTAAAATACGACCCAGTCCGGAGCAAGCGTGGAAATCTTTCGACGATGGCTTGGCTTGATTCTTTCTTGGGGAGTTTTCGCACTTTTTTGAAACAAAAGATTCTTTTCTGGTTCTCCTGCAAGGTTGTGGGCTGGATATTCAATGCTAAGGACAACAATCAATTTATACTTTTAACTTTATTTAAACAAATAAATTCTATATAAGGTGTTCTCTTTTTTTAGTCAATTTTTAGCTGCACATATAACAGCTGCACAACGTCACTTACTGCACTAGTGCGGTAAAGTTGCATTTACCGGCCTAGATACGGCTTGTGTACTTCGGTTGCTAGGAATCAGTAAAATCAACTTACTGTTTCTGTCGATAATGACGGTAATAACAAACATGATTGTGCAAAAAGTATTATTTTTATTATTTCTCCATTTTCTAGAGACGAAGATCGTGTAAAAATTACTCACTTTTGTGGCCATTACCCAGCATAGACATATTGGCCACTCAAATTAAGGAAGCTAGCTGATTTTTAACGGGGAAGAAGGGCTCACTTGACGACAAAATTGACAAAGATGTCAAATAACACGATAATCAAGACAAAGACGAAACGAGAACATTCCCCGTAAAAGTAGCTAGCAAATCGCCTAAAGAGGACGCCACGTTGTTAATTTGAGTCGCCAATATACATAACGGTAGAAGAGTTTCTACGACAAAAACATATCTAACCACTTTTGGGGGTCAATATCAATGACGTCACCGTGCTTTATGGAATCAGTCGGTGCTCGGTATCTCGTTAGCCCGTAGGAAAAAGAATCACCGACTCATTCCATTGTGAAATTAAATAAAAAACGGGAAAAAATATAATTATTATGTCTAAACGAATTTGTAGGTGCGAGTACCAAGTAGTGCCACATTTATATCAAGGCTATCCGGAATGGAACCGACTGGAAACGTTTCTGACGCAAGCTTTGAACTTTATGCTAGACAAGCTGAAGAACAGCGAAGAACTATGAGTAGAACACAAGGTATTTTTTAAAATAAACAAAATTAGTGGCGCATATCGCTATCGCCAAGGAAAACATCCCTTTCATTGCAATCGGACTTTTAAAAATATATATTAAATTAAAATACAACACGAAAGAATCCGAAATATGGCAAAAATAATTCGGTGTTGTATCCCTTAGATAAAGCGCGAGCACTGGAGTGTTAAGTTGGATGGTATGATTTTTATCATATTTTTGCATTCTAGGAGAAGTTCTAGACATATTTTATATAACATACCCTATGCGGTTTTTCAATCGTTTTTGAAATATTTCAAATTAAAAATTATTTCGCATAAATGTACTTTAAACGTAACCATCCAGGCTGTGAACGAAATACCTCCTGCCTTTTTAAATTTTCTTCGTAAGTAAGTCAAAGTTAATGTTAAGGTTGACAATAATACTTTAGTCACTGTGAATATAATTTTATTTTTATGCAAAATGAGTATTCTATTAAACAATAAATATTGATTTTTATTTGTTATTAATATTTGAAAGCAATAACCAGTGATTATAAACAATATCAAATGAATTATAACGTACACAGATAAGTGTTAATATTGGCGAATAAATATCAAAAGAATTTTCAACATGTCCGCCATTTAATTCTTCGCACTTTTCGTACATTCTTCTCTGCCTCTGAAGTGTGTTTATAATACTTCCTGCGTCATTTTCGTTCAGATTTCTTACTTCATTTCTCACCTTCCTTTGAATTTCTTCAATATTTTCATTATGATTGCTGTATATGAGATTTTTCAAATGACCCCAGAGAAATGTATCTAAAGGTGTAAGGTCTGGGCTATTTGCAGGCCAATGTAACGTTCCATATCTACCGCTCCATTCGTTATACTGACGGTTCAAAAAATTGCGAACCTCAATTATATTATGGGGAAGCGCTCCGTCCTGTTGCCATATGATACGTCGGCGTTCTTCAAGTGGCAATTCATCGAGAATATCTTCGATTTCATTTTCTAAAAAATAAAGATAGCGCTGGCCAGTTAATGCTCCCCGAAAAAAACAGTAGTCCTAGAATTTTATTTTGTAATATCCCACACCAAACGTTGATTGAATTACGCCCCTGAGAAGCAACATCTTCGACGGTAAAGGGATTTTCATTCGACCAAACATGAACCTATTAAACATTCCCGCAGTTGAGAAAGTTGCTTCGTCTGTCCAAACGATAGTATGAAATAAATTAGGATTTTGCCGCATTCTTTCGTTAATATTTGTGACAAAAGTATATCTCCTTTCTTTTTGATCGGCACTAAGCTTTTGAACTGGCATAATTTTATATGGTCTATAGTAGTCTATACTTCAAATATTTTAACGTTCTTTGAACTGTTCCGTAAGTCAACATTTTATCTCTTCCATATCTGAGATACCGCACACAATCGGGAATTATTTTTTTTTGGATTCTCTTGAAAACATAATAAAATCGCTAGGTCCCTTTCTTCATTTCTTCCTCTTCTTCTTTTTCCATTGCCCAGAATTCCTCTTTCTTCTAGTCTTCTATTTGTTTTTATTATGGTGTTTATTGAAGGAGTTCTTTGTCCCTCTTCAATACTTTCTTCATATTGTCGTTGAGCCGCTCTAACATTATTGTTATTTTTTAAATATAATTTTAACATTTTGTATCTCTCATTAATAGAATAACTCATTTAAGTAAAAATTTATTATTTATATAAAGTATTATTGTCAACCTTGACATTAACTTAGACTTACCTACGAAGAAAATTTAAAAAGGTAGCAGGTATTTCGTTCACAACGTACATTTATGCGATATAATTTTTAATTTGAAATATTTCAAAAACGATTGAAAAGCCGCGTAGGGTATATTATACAAAATATGTCTAGAACTCCTCCTAGAATCAAAAAATTAGATGAAAATCCATTTTAAAATAAGCGAGAAATTCGGATGTTGTCGGCATCGCTTTTCACATTCTCAATTTTTTTTTATCGAAAATCGACATCAAAACCGTTCTCACACTCAGTCAATTTATTTGGAATGCACTAAAAAATATGCATGTTATGTTGTTTTTTTATTTTTTAGAATCAGTGGTCAGTTCTTCAGGAACACCTAGTTCAGGGCGTTCTGATAACGATAATGAATATGATAAATTTGGCTATGATATTGAAGAAGGACCTGAAGGTCCTGAAGAACCTGAAATTCCTGAAGACACCGGTTTTGAACCTACTGGTGACTGTAAGGAGTTTGTGGACACTATTACATTTGCTAAGGAGTTCGTTAATGATATTATTTTTGAATCAGAAGGTACCTATATGAAGTTACTAGTTTTTCATAAACAAACTTATTTTAATTTGTAACACAATTACGGTTTTTATTAATATAACGTCACAGGCGATTTTGTCTCAAACTATTTGACTTAAAAAATTGAAATTTAGCGCAGAGATAGAGTGTGAGGGCCTAGTTATAGACGTGAAGTATAAAAGTTGAATTTTGATTCTGGAGGTTAATTTCAGGGGGTAACTTGGGTATATATTTCGTGAAATAACTGATTCTTTTAAATGTGTACTTGCTTTATAGCTGGCGTTGCAGCGCAGTTACCACCAACACCTCCAGAGAAGGAAGAAAGCAGAACCGATAAAGATGGTATATCAGATTATATGCAAAGTTTTAGAGAATCAACAGATTTTGCTTACATCGAAACCAAAAGATCTTTCAGCTCTTGGCCTACCATAGAAACTTTCAACATCGAGACGGGTGCTTACAAAATTGATGAATATCTAGCTTCATTTGAAACTGAAGAAGACTGGATGTACGTCATTTATTACCAGGGCACAGAAGAAACGCCGTGTTCTGATATGTATAGATACCAAGTGAGTTGCTATAGGTACAAGGGTTATTAAGCGATATGGTAAAGAAAAAAACAAAGTAACGGGTACTCTTATGTTTATATTTTTATAAATATCGCTGGCCTGATAGCAGTGATGGGCAAATACCGGGTATATTGAAATTTAGGTAAATACCTCAGGTATGTACCCGGTATATACCCAAGTATTGCATTGTATTCTTGTGGTATTTACCCACCATCGCTGCCTGTTAGTAACTATAAATTATATTTTAGGCCATATTTAGCTTACCGACATGGAGATATCCTATAGCGCAAGCAACAGCAAGCCTATATTTTACCATTGAAGTTTGTAAAGTAAAACCACGTCATTGTTCAGTTGATGTAAGAATATAAAATTTATTATTATACTTATTAAAGATTTTTTGAAAACTTGTGATGGGCGGTTGATGGCATGTTAATCTTCTACTTATAATTTAATGCAAGAAACCAACCCTTGACTAATAATAAATATTAATAAAAGCTCCATTAAAAAAATTAAACACAATTCCACGGCATTTTGTCACTATCCGCACTATTTAAAGCTGAAAACTAATGTAAATTAAAGTAAAATTTATATTATAATAGTTTATTATTCGGAGAATCTCCACTTTTAGGTCACATTCAAGTACGAAACTTTCGGACAAGCTCGCAAACCAGGTGTTATGGACTTTCAAGAAAAATGGTTGCACCATATTTTGGATTCCAAAATTAAGTTATTTAAAACTGTTACCTATTAAAAACTATCTTTATTAAGTGGTCTAAAATCTAATTACTGTGATGAAAAACGTGTGAAATAAAATGAAAAATTTAATATTTGTTTCTATTCTAAAAATCAAAAAAGCAACAATTTTGATACAAATTTCTAATATATTTTAAATGGATGGCCAATGGTAAATCTAATTAAATTTGGCACTAACGCAATGTAGATAATTAAAGGAAATCTGATTAAAATAACGAGTAAGTTCATATTTTTTAGATCAGGGTAGAAACGAGCATTTCAACCATGGATTTATTATATAAAAGGATTCGATATCCGTATACTGTGAGCGTATCGAACGTGAAGCCTTATATTTTGTTATTTGTTATTCTCTTGGGGGAGCAGTTTACGAACTACGAACATAGACAAGAATACGAATTACTACGTAATTGAATCAAGAATGGTAGTAGAAAGAGATAAAATAGCATTGGAGTGTTGGAGCTCAGAAGTGTTGCTGTCTGTGCTGGTTGTTTAGGAAAACGGCTGAACCTCGGTCTGAACACTCGGTTACACGTACGTCTTTGTCTAATGAACTAGAAAAGAAAAAGTGCGACATATAGATTTATAAATGACTCGGAGCGACTTTAAATAAACACCTTTAGAAATAACATAACCTATAAATAATAAAACATTTTCAACTTAAATTTATTATTATTTAGCAGAAAATAAAGTAATTTAGGGCTTTTATTACTTTTAGCAAATCTTGTAATGCTTCTAACGTATTTTTTGTACACAAATACAAGGTAAAATAAGATGTGGCCAATGTTTACAAATTGTGTTTACATTGTCGCTTAGAATGGTTTGTTTTGGCTTCAAAGAATGTTACATCATCCCGTATCCTCTTATTTAATAAATCCATGATTTCAACTGTTCTACGTCCTTCTCTGCCTCTTCCCTACGCCCATCATTACACGCAGTTACTAAAAAATAGAGATGAGCGATATTTCACGAACTGTGATAATAACTGATATTTCAAAATCACGGATAACGACTGCTATAACCTTAACAAGAAACAAGACATGTGCTGTAGACCGAAAGTCGAATATCCTATAACATATTTCTTCTATATATATATATATATATATATATATATATATATATATATATATATATATATATATATATATATATATATATATATATATACAGTGTGTCTACGTAAGTTGGCGGCATATGGGAAACTTTTTTATTATTAATTTTACGAAAAAAAGTTATTCTTTATAAAAAGTTCTGCATGCTCCAAAACCTAAAATGCAACCATCAGATATCAAATTTTATCAGTCGTATACGAGGTTTGTCAAAAAATGTGATTTTTACTCAAGAGTAAAGTACCTTTATTTTCGACAATATCGAAAATTATTATAAAGAAAAGATGTTTAGAATTAAAAATAACTTTAAAATATTCAACATTGTTTATTTACATTAAAAAACAATTTTTTTCGACATTTTCTCTGCGATAACGTTGACAATTGAAGTGTGCACATTAATGCATTACATTTACTAAATTAACAATCTCAATTTTCTCTTCCAGGCTTAATGTTTTTGGCATTTCTACCTTTCCGTAAACAAATACGTCTGTCAAACATAAAACTGTACAATACGGATCTCTAAAAACTATGAAAAACACTGTTAGACTGCCTAAAAAAAGCGTTTATACCGTGCTACTTTTTAAAATACGATTGTTGACTTTTTTTCGAATTTTCGATGTTTTGACAGTTCTCAAATCCTACTTCAAATACCACTTTTAAAACATGCCAGTGCATCCTAGATTAATTATGCGTTAATGTGCAAACTTAAATTTTCAACGTTATCGCAGAGAAAATGTCGAAAAAATAGTTTTTTAACGTAAATAAACAATGTTGAATATTTCAAAGTTATTTTTAATTCTAAACGTCTTTTCTTTATAATAATTTTCGATATTGTCGAAAATAAATGTACTTTACTCTTGAGCAAAAAACACATTTTTTGACAAACCTCGTATACGACTGATAAAATTTGATATCTGATGGTTGCATTTTAGGTTTTGGACTATGCAGAACTTTTTATAAAGAATAACTTTTTTTCGTAAAATTAACAATAAAAAAGTTTCCCATATGCCGCCAACTTACGTAGACACACTGTATATATATAGTATATATATATATATATATATATATATATATATATATATATATATATTTTATAGGAAGTTTTCTTGAGGCTATTTTGTAAAACAACATACAATTTCAAAATTCACAACGTTTCGCAAATTGTACAATATTGTGCTTCTTCAGGCTTCTTAAACACTTGGAAAGTGTGCATTTACCTATATGATTTAAAAATGCTTGTGTGATGTTCGTCAAGGAATGAAGAATTCATATATATATATATATATATATATATATATATATATATATATATATATATATATATATATATATATATATATATCGGTCGATCCCCAGTAAAAATAAAATGCACACTGCTATGCTCCTAATAAAACACAAAACTGTTAAAATTTTAAAAAATATCTTTATCTGCTGCCTACACAAATTAATTTTAGTTACAAAACTTTTTACCTATAAAAATACAGGGTGATCATCCAGTACATCATAAAAATTTGTAACTATATTCTTTAGTTTATATACAGGGTATTCGGAAAATGCATTAGGAAACTTGGAGAGGTATAGCTGTGCAAAGTTAAATTTTTTTAATACTTCTTTTGTCATATTGAATTCAATCTTTCATGTAGTACATTGAAATTTGTCGCACAAACTAAGCTTAGTGGACCAATAATCCTGAGGGAAAAGTACTTTACTGTTTTGCCGCTAGAGGGCACTTTACCTAAAACTCAAAATTTATTATTCTCCCCTTTAGCGGCAAAGCAGGGACGTACTTTTACCTTAGAATTATAGAGTGCACTAAACTTAGTTTGTGTGCAAAATTTCAATGTAATACAGAAAAGATTAAGTTCAGTATGACAAAAAAAGTATTAAAAAAACTAAACTAAAATATTGAGGTTCCAAATTCCTGTTATAGAACTATTACAATTATTTTTCCATGTAAAATCACCTCTTCATGTTTCCTAATGCATTTTCGGGACACCCTGTATATGGGACAAACTACATTTATTTTCTGTCTTAAAGATAACTGATTTAGAATATTTATTATTTCAACCATGTTCATATTTTTGGGTTGCCCAGAAAATCTAAAATTTGCCAATTGAAAATGGTGTTTATTTACCAGAGTCATAAATATGATAAATTATAAAAATTGGTAGTAATTGCTGAGCTGTTATATAACTTTACTATAATTATAAAAGACTTATTGTATAAAATTATACAGGCATTCACTCAAATTAATATTTCTGACAGGTCAGGAACTGCTACATGGTAACAAAAAACTTAATATGGTCTGTTCTATCGCCGGAATATGCCGTTTTAAAAAATTCAAAACAAAAACTCACCGAAACTAAATATATTACACAAGTAAAGTTTGTACAGGTTTTTTGCCCGGCCACGCCTCTTTCGCATATTTCTTTTTCTTGGGTTCCATAGAATCTGCTACTTGTACTTGTTGAGGTACGAATGGGGTAGGATTTGGCATGCCCATATCAACGTCTGGTGCTGGATTAGGTAACACCATACCTAGTCTGAAAATAAAAAAAAATTAAAATGATAAATTACAACTATACTAAGCCAGTCCTCAGATCCACACAATGATAACAAAAATAAATCTGAAAGTCTAAAAACAATGATTGTCTCACAATATTTCAATCGACTTGATCATGTAAAAAACTGATTTTTTTCTCTACTGTGGTGAACTTATTAATAATAATGCTTACCTTGAACTCAAAGTACTATAAATGCTACTCAGATTGCTCACACTAGATGCTTGAGTCTCAGGAGGAAGGTCATTGTACAAGTCATGTTGAGGATGGTGCAAAACTTTTGGAACCTTGAAGTCCTGTGATGCATTGTGTGACATTCCGAGGCTGTCAGACAATCTCAGCCTTTTATTTGTAGTAGGAATAATGGTAGTTTGTATAAGGTTCCTAAATCTTCCTATGCTCGGATCAATATCTTCAGGATTTATAATTTCTTCATCTTCATTAAAAGATACCATGTTTCTTTTTCTTTTTCTACTTTTGTTTCTTTTTTCTACATCATCACTTATACCTAACATGGATATTCTTCGGTTGTGAGCAGTGTTAAATTCTGTTAAGTTCTAAAGTAAAATTTATGAAAAATTAGTACATTTTAATCGAGATTTTAATACTCCACTTATCCAATCAATTGCTGTAATTTTAATATTTTAGGAATATGTACGAAATGTTCACTACTTCAATAGCTTTCTTATGACTTACATCTAATTCAGTTTCAGTCTCAGGAAGCCCTAATAGGCCTCCCTCAGTTTCTTCCCCTGCCTTTTCAATTTCATCAATAATTGGTCGAATTCCAGTTTGAGGTCTTTCTCTTATTATGTAATTTCTTGTAGAAGCACCAAAATGAAAACTTGAATCAATAGGTAGCTGTGTTGGCTTATAAGCTTCCAGACGTAGACTACCAATGTAGGTTCCATGAGCTGTAATTTTATGTTTAAAAAAGCTAATACCAAACATGTTGGATCAATATACTTACTACTTCCTAGATCCACTAAAAAGGCCCGATTTAAATGCTTGTGCCATACAAAAGCTGAATGTACTCTAGAACAAGATGCATGGTCTATGCAAAAATCATTCATTTGAGAATTCCGTCCGAAAAGGTAACATTTCTTTTCATCGATCATAAGCTTTTGTATAAGCTTGTCACCTTTTAAAACATCTAAGTGTAGACCAACTGGAGGCTTGCCAGCCCTAAAATCAATCAATCAAGAAAATTTAAACATTCAAATAAAGTTGAAGCCCTAACTAAACATAACCTCGCACTACAAACGAAAAATATTTTCTTACCAGCTTGGGACCTCGTAATGATTTGCCATAACGTCTCAATACTGAAATAAGGGCTCTGGAAACTTTATTTCCAACTACTTATCAACGAAATTTTCCTTTCCGGACAAAATAATGCCATATTTATTTACTCCTTTCTAGTAATTTTTGTGATTTTAATTCTCTGAGGGTATGGTCCGAAAGTAACCAACCGCTGTCATTAGTGACAGATGACAGATTTCATGTGACTACCACTACAAATTGTAGTAAAAAGCACGTGATATGCTATCCGCGGTTAAGGTTGGTTATTTTCGGACATTCCCATTCTATTTCGAATCTTTGTATTGGCACTATTGGCAGCAATGATCCCTATTTGGAAATTTTTATTTTAAGATATTGGTGACACTTTAATGAAGTTGTGTACAGAAATGTTGCAAAATACCAATATTTTTTGGTACCAATCAAAACAATGTTACCTCTGAACAGAAGCTATGTTGGTATTTTAACATACCCGTTATTTTTCTGTGATGTTGGTGGCAATGAATTCCAATTCAGTTATTATAGTGGCAACATTTAACCCAAGTCAGTGTTCCCAACCACACACATTATATAAATTTTATACTCTAACCTAACAAACCTGTTTTTGTGTGCTCTAACCTAACTTTTAAGATGTTGTTCGGTTGATTTAAGAATATTATTTAAAATAATCTTTAAAAATGGAAATAATAGATAATAAGTTAAACTGTAACAACCCAATGTTAGTGGCCGAAGTATTTTCAAGACTTGTAGAAAATATAACCACAAACAATAACGGAAAACAAGGTTTTACCTATTTGAAAAAGAAATGCCTGAATAATAATTATTTAATAAGTGATGTTGCTACTGCTTCAATACTTAAGCTAGTTCAAAATGGAATATTACAAATTGACGAAATTTTATCAGATTTCATTACAAGCATATCTACTGCAAGGTAAATTTTTTCGTAAGGAATCCAGATGTTTGGCTTTCGTAGTCCTGAAAAGATTTTTTGTACATTACATATTACCTTAGTTAGGTCATAATTAAAGGGGAGAGAGTGCTCCGTCAGACTCTTAAGCTAATTTACATTTTATTTTACAGCAATGTCAACGGCATAATAAAAATAATTGCCAATCTTTTTTATCTTCAACTGCAACGAAAGCTGGAGAGTTCAGAAGAACATAATATCGTTAAAATGCAAATGTTACAGCATCCATTTGTAAAAATTCTACAAGGAGACTTGCACAGTGAAACTCAGATATGTATGTATAATGAAATAGTGCAGCAGCATAAAGATTTAAGGTAGGAGTTGAAAAATATCATAATTCTTGATAAAAAATCCATCAACAGTTAAGCTTTATTAATCCGCGGGATCCTACTTTTATACTGTCTTTAATTTTGTGTTGTCATATTAATAGTTAGATTTATCCCAGACACACCCACCTATGTAAAGACTAGCGTATAAGGCAAGTCTTCATTAAGGAGAAAAAGTATTTTTTTTATAAATTACTTATGTGTTAATATTTTAGGCTTTCATCTTTGGTTACCCATATTTATAGCCCTGTCTATTTATATTGTATATGCAGCCCAACCACAAAATTAGAAATAAATTTACTTAGGCAGAAACTGTGGTCTTTTTTATTGAAATATGATCAGACAAATCAAACTGATTTTGTTCTAAAATTGTGCAATTGGATACAGGTAAAATATCTACCTTAAACAATCTTTATAATACCTACCTAAATCTAACTACTAAGTATTAGTATTACTGTTATAGTTTTTATGTTATATCTGTATTTTTCTTTTTAATGGATTACATTATCCTCTTTCTTATTTTGATGTTATCTGTTATAAACTTTTTTGTTGTGGTAAAATTATTCATTGCTTTTAAAAGAGTTTGCATTTTTAAAATCAGTTGTTTGACTTATGCCAGAAACGAATTTCAAAACTTAAATCCTGGTTGAAGACTTAATACCTACCTACTACTTTAAAATTTCTTTATTAACTTAATATTTTTACAAGTATTTGGTCTCTATCTACATATATATACAATACACAATATACTATATACATATATGACAAAAATAATTTTTCGTGGGCTACTCGTGGTCACTCTAAATAAAAGAGAGCACACTGTATAATTTTACTTTTACCTGAGATACTAAATTTTTAGATGCAGAGCAAAACTAAGTGTGAGTTTTCAGGATATCTAATAGATGAAGCCTTACAACTAGGGTTGAGTTCCTCACAACCTTTGGCACATACAGACTATTATATTTTACTACAGATTTTGGTTGTGTACAACATGGTACTTAATAATGCCGATTGTCATTTAACTATTGATACAGTCATTCAAAGTTTATCAAAGACTGAATTCTGCCATCATAATTTATCGTTAGTTATTTTGTCAAAGGCTATTATTGTGTGTTCTCCAATATATCTTGAGGATTTGTTAAAATTATGTGAGTAACTTTTTATTTTAGAATGGTTATTTAAAACTGTAATGTACAAGTTCTCTAAAGGTGATTGCCACAAAAGTGAGTCATTTTAACATTATTTAAGCCTTTCACAAAGAAGGCGAATATAAACTGATCAAAATAAGTTAAGGATATATTTATATTTCCTTGGTACAATTTTAAATGTGTATAAACATTATTTTTTCAAAAAGAAGATTAGGGAACATGAACAAGCCATTTTTTTTCTTTTGGGGTATTTTTTCTCAGAGAAACCACAATATCCTTAACTTATTTCGATCAGTTTAATAAAAATTATGCTTTTAGCGAATACCTAGATTCCTTTTGTTGTAAGATAACCAGTCAAGCATAGTTAATGTATTGAATTAATGTATAAGTCATTCGTTTTGTGACTACAACTTGACATGAAACTGACGGCCACGAAATGGACATTTCTGGTCAATTGAATATAGAAAACTAAAAAGCAATACACTACACAAATTATCCTCTAAAGCCCGGCTACAATTAATAATTATGTTTACTTATCTAAGAAAAATTGTTCAACCGTTATCTATGAAAACCCGCTGGTCTAACCCCGCATTCCCTGAGACGGGTCGATCAAGCAGTTTAATTGCTCCATCTGTTCGGCGTTTTTGGTGTAACACTTCGATATTTTTGTTTATAACTTGAAATTTTAATTTTTCCTAAGCAAGCAAAGAGGATTACTCACTTTTGGTGCAGTCACCCCTAACTGTATATTGGAAGTTACTTTTGTTTTAGCGTTCTTTTTAATGCAGAATAAATTATGCAAACCATATGGTTACTTAGCCTTAAAATCATCCATACTGCCCTGGATAGCAAGTCCATCACTACTAACCCAAAGTGCTCTAAAAATAGCAGAAGAAATTTTAAAAAAGAACGACGACATATGCACAAACAGACACATTATTTTAGCATCTAGATTAACCATAGACAGATTTCATTATGCTATATTTTGCAACCCTGAAATTTTTCTAGCTCTAGAATTAGGCATTAAAATGGATTGCACAAAGGAAGAGGAATTTCCCATGTTTTTGGAAAATCTCGAACTGGCCCCTGTTCACTTTTTGAAAAACAGTTTTACTTTTCTCTGTGGCCTTTTGTTACGTAAAAACATGGAGACGGAAAACAAACGAAAAGTTTTTTCTATGATTATCAAATGCTCTTCGCAATATACCGAGTTATGTCCTATAGTATTAACTCTGATATTGTACCAGTTATCTAACAGTAATGAGAGCAAGTTTTTTTTTGAACTGCTAAAGGCCTTACCCCTTATGGCCAAAGTAAAAGAAAATGTGCCTAAAGTTATTGCAACTATTCAAGCTATAGCTACTAAATCGAATGAGTTAGGAAATTTTGCACTTCGTCTAATGTATGATACTTGGGAGATTGATAATACATGCTACTCAAGTTTAGAGACTATTTTTAACAAGCCAGAGAAACGCATTTTAGAAAAAGACGTGTTGGAATCCAGTCTCTCTAAAGCGTATATTTTTAAAAAATTATCAGAGAAACGGTAAGCTTTTGCTTAGACACAGTAAGTGTTCAGGTTTGCTGAGGTATTTTTTTTTTAGTCCCGAACTGTACGGTAGAGATTTAGTAGCTTATCTGTCGAAGATTTTAAATGAATGTGTAGGTTCTGTAGGTGCAATACCAAGTGCCGTGGCCATAGAAGGGATAAAGCATTTATGTAAGGCTGAGATTATTGATATTGTAACGACATGGGCTACATTGGCTCCCAAATTTAAAGAAGATACCAGAGTCCCTGTTATCAAAAGGTAAACAAGCTCATTAGAGTTCATGTCTTGCCTCAACATATAGGCACTAACCAGCACCAATTCACCTTTTAGTATCATAATGTATTTATATAAAAATTTTAAATAATTTTGGGATTATTTTATTGATCTATTTCACATTTTATTAAAAATTAGCACGTTTGAATTGCTTTCGTGTTTATACAGTGACCGGCAAAAAGTTGGCCACATATGGAAAACTTTTTTATTATTGATTTCCCAGAAAATTTTATTCATGATAAAAGTTGGTGCATTAAGAAAAATTAATTTTAACAATATCAAATTTTACGTGTACTATACAGGGTGCTCACAAAATACAAAAATCTTAGTTTAAAAAAAGAAAAATCTGGGAATTTCAAAAAATTTTCTACACAGAAAGTAAAGCTCCTATTAAGAGAAGAATAAATGTCAAATAACATTTTTTCCAAGAGAGAACCGCTGTGGAGAAAATTGAGGACGAAACTTACAAAAATCCCCTTTTTTACAAAATTTAGCCTGAAATTCCCCTGCAACGACACATTTGTGGTGAAAGTGTTATTTGACTTTTGTCCTTCTCTTGACAGGAGGTTTACTTTCTGTGTAGAAAATTTTTTGAAATTCCCAGATTTTCCTTTTTCTAAACTAAGATTTTTGAATTTTTTGAGCACCCTGTATACTCCACCTAAAATTTCAAGTTGTCAAAATTAATTTTTCTTAATGCACCAACTTTCATCATGAATAAAATTTTCTGAGAAATCAATAATAAAAAAGTTTTCCATATGTGGCCAACTTTTTGCCGGACACTGTATACGTGATTACCGTTGCGATGGTATTTATCACCATAGCAACCATTGTCAGGGTATTTTGTCACCACGATAGCGGTTGCTACGGGAACCCACCTACTACTACCAGTATTTTTTAGTTTATGTCAACTGATCAGTGAAATACCCCATTTACAATACACCCAAACTTATGATAAATTAAATGAAGAAGTTATACAATATTTATGGAATCTGGTTACAACCAATGAAAATGAAGAAGTGATTAATGCAGCTTTAGATAGTTTAGCTTCCTTCAGTCTGGAACTAATATGCACCCAACTGCCTGAAGTATTTTTAGATGAAAATTTTCCTAAGCAAAATTCATTAGGAGGGCAGCGGATAGTTCATGGTAAAAACATAAAAGTAACTCTTGAGGTAGTCGGCTTTTGGTGGGGTAGTATAGTGTAACTCATCGTTTCTAAACCTGGGGTCGCGATCAGGTATAGGGGGGGTGTCGCAATCTGTCAAAAAATAAGGCACATATACGATAAATCCTTTTATTAAATAATGTTAAGTTATAATCAAGTGTTGTATATTTATATAAGAATATTTAACTTTAAATATTTAACTTATACTAGGAAAAACGTGGTTAACATTCTTCTCCAACTGTAAATCCAAAGACGCTGCAAGAAATTTCTTAATAAAACTGATATCCAGTGAAATAGAAAATTATTTAAAATACGTTTACCAAGTTAAAGCACAGAGAGAACCAGAAAATTTTGGAGGCCTCCCGACTCACAGTATCGTACGAGCTTTAGGAGAATTTATCAAACATGATGCCTCAAGGGTGAGTAAGTCGATGGTAAGCAAATACGGCTTCTCTGACTCAATATAGGTCGATTTATTTAACCTAACTTATCTTAGTTGAAAAGTTTTATTCCGGCATTATGGACAGGAAATATATATTGTTTAAGTAAGCCAAGGAAACATCATCTAGCAATTCAGGTACATCTTGCAATATACCCAGGTAACGATTTGCTACTATAAGTTAGTTGCCTTCCCCAAATAAAACAAGCAACGCAGAAACCGAATCTTCCCTGCTGCTCCCACTCAAAGTAAAGATGCTGGTTTTCTTATTGTTTGCCCAGCGAGAATTGACACCCGAGAAGAAAGGAAAAAAAAATTCCTGTGACGCCGTTGTTAACTTTTAAAAATTCATCTTAGGGATTTATTTTTCATTTCTTTCGAGTGTCAATTATGTCAGTGTCAATTTGGTGCGTTCCCCCCGACTTACCCTGTATATTTATTATTTTAGATCAAACAGTGGGAAAATACCGAAAAAGAAACCTTTTATATTGAATGTTTCAAAATATTGAGCCTTAAGTACAGCAAGCCGTTGCCACCTCTTGATTGGTGTTTTTTACAAGAACTGATCCATAATTCTAAATTAAAAAATTACTGCTTGGATTTGGCTTCCCACCAGGCGATATTATCTGGTTCAGCGAGAAGGCTGGTGGAAAGTTATATGGTTGCTATTATGGAAAATCCCAAGGTAATGCATATACAGGATGTTTAAAAATTAATTTTACAGGTGATTTTTGGGCCAAAACTAATCCTCGCAAAGTGAAAATCCCTGAAGATGCCTCATGCAATCGAGGGCGAAACGTCGGAAAGTTATTCTACTTTACTTGAACTTTTTTCCTTATGATGAACTACAGAATTACCTACAAGATTGTGTCGGTAGTTTTTCAACACTCTGTCAAGAGGCTGATTCTGAGGGGTACCATGGTCCCATGGAGCCGCCACTGTATCTGTCTTAGTTCCCTTTGTAAGGAACACCTTAATAAATGGTTTTAGATTATTCTTAGACAAGATGCATAAAAATTTCTCTTAGATGCAATATCTTTAAATTTATATTAAGTCTTTTATAGAACGAAGATTCCCTGCATATTTATAGAAATTTAAAATATCTTGCCAACAGTATACAGCCAATGATAATTAAACCGTTTATTGAAAATTCTCTACATTGTGCTTTTAATAAATTGGAAGAAGATTCTACGTTTGTTCAGTTCCTGGATTATTTAAAAGAAGTTTTAAGAGACGATGATGTTCAGCACATCAATAAAAATGTCATTGAAGATGTATTAAGGCAGCTTGTGTTTGTTACAGATACTTCGTCAAAGGTAATTTAAAAAGATACGAAGTAATTTGATGTATGTTTCGAGACGGTAAATAACATTTAATTCGCATTTTGTAGGTATTTCCTGTATTTTTAAACTGTATTGTTGACTTCTCACAAAAAGGGCAAGAAGAAATTACGAAATTTAGTTCGGCTATATTCGATCAAACCGAATTTGACAAACTTACTAAAATAAGATGTTACATCGCTGAAAATACGAACTCAAAAACACGACTTAATTGGCTAAATGATATTTTTGAAGTTGCGTCTAAAAACAGTGTCGGGTAAGTTGAAAGAAAATGTTTTTAGGTTGGGTTGGAAAAGGGCTTTTAACCCGAAAATAAAAAATAATCTGGGAATGATAGAAGAAAGATAGATAGAAAAGGTAGATTTAAAAGGCCCTAACAACCTTTACCTATAGGAAAGGCCAAGGGCACTTGAAGGTCGTGTTCTTCGACAAATCGAACTTATACCTATATGGCAACATACTGTATATACATATAGTCTCAAAAGTTTTGCTTATACAGAAAAATGCTATATTAGAAAACTTTAATTGAAAACTAGTATTTATGTTGTCATTAGTGTTAACTTATCATCAATTCTGACCACTATATATATATATATATATATATATATATATATATATATATATATATATATATATATATATATATATATATATATATATATATATATATATGTATATATATAATTTTTTTCCGTTTTTTCCGTTTTTTTCAAAATATTTTCAAAATGGCTTCATCAGTTTTGACGAAATTTACACTGTGTAAAGTACTTAAAGTAAGCATAATTCTGACCATGAAAAGACTTTGACAGGTCCTCCAGCGGCGTACATATGAGAAGACGGTACAATATTTTTCAAATAAAAACATGTACGCCACTGATTTTTTCACATTTTCTTATATCGGCCAAATAGTATGTTAAATTCTTAACAAAGCTTATCTCTACATATTTTTTCAGTTTTCATTTCGTTTAGGAGATAAATGTAATTTTATTAACCATCTTACTGGTTTAGTTTTCCCAACCATCGGTTTTAACATGTAAAGACCATTTAAAAATTGAACGTCCTGTATCTTTGAAACAAAGCATCTGCGGACCCATGTTCATATAAACTTTTTGCCTTAATTTCTTTCAAAGAATCTTCCTTTAAGCGATGGCACATGTTTTTGAAACACCCCGTATATATATATATATATATATATATATATATATATATATATATATATATATATATATATATATATATATATATATATATATATATATATATATATATATGTATATTTCTACGTTGTTTTTAGAGTTGAATCATACTTTGTCGATTTGTCCACTGCTCTAAAAAGTAACTTTAACCACGAGGAATCCCCAGCATGGTTAATGGAACTCTTTGGTCAAATCCAAGCCAAAGTTGCCGAGAGATGCGAAATGTCTGAAATCCAATATTTCTGTGATATTCTTGCGATAGTTGTAGTTTATTTTTCTGGATTTTTTGTCTTACTACCCAAGTACGATTATCAGAGTATTAAGTATTTCTTCCCAGCGGCGTTGACTTTTCTTTCGGATGAACCCGTTTGGAGTATTTATACAGCACAGGTAAAAAATACAGTCACGTAATACATATAGTGTTCTTTATTTTTTTCTTCTAACAGCTCTACAGTGTTTAAATAATTATAGCAAGATTATGGCTTTTTTAAACATACAAATAATAATTTAATTGTTGCTCGCTTATTTGGTATAAAAAATCAACGACCTTTCGGTGTAGACAAAGAAAAAAGATTCATTAAAGAAATCATCAAAATTAAAGAGTTCGACAGATGTATCGAATTTGTGCGAGAAGTGCTTGAAAAAGAAAAATACAGAACAATTAGTTTATTTAATGAACTACACACATTTTAATGTATCTAAATCGGAAAGTCGTTGACTTTTTAAGCAAAAAACTGTCTAACAACAATGTTAATTACTCATTGAAAAAACATTTTTATACATAACCTACTTCTTAGGTTCTAGAATGGCTTCATCACATGAATACAGCAGAGAGCATTCCAACAGAATACCAACACATCTTTGGTTGGTCCTTGTGTTGTCTAAGACACCAACAAGAGTTTTCTAAGAGCTCGAAGTGGATGAAATATTTAGATTGTGAAATCTATACTAACAATAAAGATTAAACTTTTTAATCCTTGTTTTTTTTTTCTTATTTCTACTAATAAATAGGATGGGATGATGATATATGGGTGATTGCCACGAAAGTAAGTCATTTTGACGCTATATTTGTCCGGTAAAAACAATATAAACATAATAGAAAATCATGCATGTAATAAAAGCACCATCTATGACCTTGGAATGCACACGATACAAAAAATACAAATCCAACCCAAGCATAGCTATAACGTTGTCGTCGATATCACAAAAATGATCCAATTTTAACCGACCGAAATCAGCACGACATTTCCCTTGTAGGTGGCCCATAAGAGCGCGATGAAGGTGGACCAAATATTTATATGGACGCTATAGCTGCATTTGAAGGCAGCGCCTATATAGTCTAAAAAAGTACGAATTTAAAGGCACGGATGTAGCGCCGTATGTCAATACGAGGTCGAGCGATTGGCAAATGTCAATGGCGCAGGTCGCCGTGCTCTGGGCTTTTACGCGATGGCCGGGCCGGTTATACTCTTTTACACGTATTGTTTATTTATATTGATGTTTTAAATGTATTTTTAAATATTAGTTGACTCACTTTTGGGACAATCACTGAGATACATTATTTAGGTGACATACAATTACCTATTCTAGGTTTAAATATAATTAAAGCTATTGATATAGAATTAAATATTGTTAAATAAGTTAATTTCACTGTCACATGAAATTTGATACTGAAGACTTAATTGTGGCAAACAAAAAAAATAACAATCCTATAAAAGTGCTCTCAGTCTCTAAATTAACTCCTCACGACTTACTTAAACTTATTTAAACTGAAGTCTCATTGTCTGCTGAAACAGGCACTGACAGGGTTGTAGGCCTAGAATCAGAAACGCTAAGAATTTCTTCTTCAGTTGAATAACTTGAGTTGATATTTTTGGTTCTGTCGATTATTTGCTTTCTTTGGGGCGTCCTATTCGGTGATGATTTGCGACTATTATAGGATTTCAGCATTTTTGCACTAAAGAAAAATTACTATTATTCTCCCGTAAAAGAGATTTTCTCGAGTTTCTGTACTTATTTTGATTGTATTTTTTTATATAAAAACATTATACTCACGCATCAACAAGTTTTAATAATAATCTATTATACTGCTGATACTCTTCATCCCCAAAATGACTCGGATCATGCCGAGCATGCTCGTAAAAATCACAAAACTGATGAATCAATCTAAGGCCGCTGCCATTTAAAGGAGCTGCCAAGGTAGTTAGCAAGTAGGCTCTCAGATTTTCACTAGGATGTCTTACCAAACAAGCATCTTGTCTGGTAATTTCATTTTCTATAATAGAAAATACCATATTAAATTCGAACACATCAGAAAAGTCAACAGACCTATCTGCAACAAGGATAAATAAAACAATGTTTACCCAAGATTTTTACATCATCAACTGCTTTGAGCCTGTAGTAATGTGCAGGAATTTGCTGACCAGGAAAAACTATATATCTCGGATCAGATTTACTGATTAACTGGGGTTCACATACTATTCGAGGTATTGCATCAAGTCTTCTTTCTATTTCGCGTTTTAATGCCTAAAATATGTTTTTATACTTTAACGTGCTCAATTTCATTTAATAACAGAGAGGTAAATGAAGAGAAAAAAATACAAATTAGGTGTTAGAGAAAATTCGAATTGGTAGGCACTTAGCCGTGTTCCATTAGTACAATTTATTTGAAACAAACCTTCGGTCCATCATGTCCTATAGGTACATGGGGTCCCCTTCTAGACCTTAAAGTAAATCTCATTATTTGTCTTTTGGCAAAGAGAAACAGCAGAATTACTGTAAGGACTCCTAATCCAATAATAATAACCACGGCGACACCATTTAATTCCTCAGACATATTTTTTGGCTTTGTTAACCTCTCAGCGTGGGCGTTCATTAGGAACTCACTTCTATGAAGAAGTTTATCTCAGAAACGTAGTGTAAAACCAAGAAAACCTCAACTTTCTTGGCATAAACAAATTCTCAAAATTCTAATCAAAAATCAGCTGATGCGAAAGTTAGGTTAAGTATGATTTATTGACATTGAATTCTCATTGTTGCCAATAGAAGTTAAAGAACATAGATATGGCTACTTACAGGGCAAAGCACCGAACCCTGTGTTGCTTCCCCCCTTAAATCTTTTTCTATGTTAAAAACACATCAAATCACAGAAAAATCTGATAACTTTTCATTTTATTGATATTTTTACTCCAGCCCATTGGCAACACTGACCGAACCATTATCCTAACCATACTTTATTTTAGGTTATATATATCCATGTTGAAACCAAAGAAAATAAAAAGGGTTTGATGTTGAAACTACTTGAAACATAAATATGGGGAAAATTTCCAAAGATCTTTTTGCAGAATGCTCAGACTCTGACACCGAAATCAAAACTGAAAATGAATATGCAAAAAACTATGAAAATTGGAGGAAAAAGGAAGAGCTTAGTAAATGTATGTATTGCCTCTATTTGACAAAACAACAAACTTGTCTCGAGATCTGTTAGGGTAACTTCTAATCTAATAAAATTTAAATCTTTCCATCACAGAAATAAGAACCTTTTTCCAATGGGTGTAATAACATTTAAAGACTTTACCATTTTTTTTAGTAAAATCAAAATATGGAGATAATTTACTTGAAAACAGCGAATCTTCTAGTTCCTCAGATGATGAAGATGCTGTAGAACTTACCGAAGAAGTAGAAAAGGATTTTTTCAAAACTTTGTCTTACCTTAAAAAGAGAGATCCAAAGATATATGACAGTAGTGTTAATTTTTTTAAAAGCAAAGAGGATGTGGTTAAAAAGGAAAAGAAAAAGAAAGAAGAACCAATGTATCTTAAAGACTATGAAAGAAAATTATTATTAGAAAAAGGGGGTATAATAGAAGAAGATACAAATGAATTATCTAGGTAATAGGTAATACTTTAGAAGTGCACCATATAAAATTAGATTGTTGTTGAGTTAGATTGAGTTGAGTTTTTCATTTAGGAATTTTCATAATACAGGTTTTTCTTAATTACTTAATGTGATAGCTTGAGTGTTGAGTATTAAGAAATATATAAGAATAATAATAAATCACTTAAACAAGAACAATTTATTGAATGAATTCATGTAACATTACAGTCATGTTTACTCTATCAATAGTTACTTAAGTACCTACCTATATGCTTAAGTTTTTTCTATAAGTAATGCTGATTTTCTTACAGCCCACTGACTAATGCAGAAGAAGAAAAACAACTTAGGGAAGAAGTAATAAAGCAAGCAGCAAATATTGAAAATGAAGAAGATGGATTGTTCCAGGTGAGAAAGAAAACTGCAGAAGAAGCCAAAAAAGAAGAAACTGAGTACTTAAAATGGCTTACGGGACGAGCAGAAGAAATTAAAGATGATGAAATCAAAAAGGAATTGAAACCATTAAAGGAGTTTTGGAATGATCCAAACTTGGATAGTGGAGAAAAATTTCTCAGAGACTATATTTTAAATAAAAAGTAGGAATAGTATCAGCTAATTTTTAGGGTTAATTTATCAATAAAATAACATAGGTACATTGAAAATATGTATTTGAATAATTTACTTATTAAAGTAGTGAAAATTACCTTAATTTTAGGTATTTGGAAAAAGATGATGAATACTATATTCCAACATATGATGAAATAGTTCATGATTCAGATGAGGATTTATCAAATGATGAAGAAGAAGTGGAAAAACAGGAAGAATTTGAACACAAATACAATTTTAGGTTTGAAGAACCGGACCAGGAGTTTGTAAGTACTTACATGATTCTGGAAGTTTTTTTTTTCATCTACACTAATGTATAAAATCCTTAAGTGACTCACTCATTCATTCATCATGACCCAGCTCAAACCGCTTGACATAGAAAGCTGAATTTTGGCATACATGTCTACTCTAGCTTGGCTATTCTACAACCAGAAAATATATCCGCAAACGTTTATAAAGAGATACTAAAATACCGCAAATGAAGTTGCGGGTACCGGCTAGTACAAAACATATTTCAGATATTTTTTGAAGTTCAGAAACTAAGGTTTCCATTTTCTGCTATGTTTGACTTTGACTAAATTTATTGGTGTGCTAATAAAATATTTTGTGTTCAAAAACTATTTGGAAACTTTTTTTTGTAGATCAAGAGATATCCTCGAACTATTGAAAAATCTTTAAGAAAAACAGATGATAGAAGGAAACTGAAAAGGGCTGAAATTAAAGAGAGAAAAAAGGTAGAAAGAGAGGAAAAAATGGCGGATATAAAGAGGTTGCAAGTATTAAAAAGACAGGAGATTGAGGAGAAAATTGAAAAAATAAAGGAAATAGTAGGTAAGTCATACTTAGTTATTGTAAATTGTTATATACCAGTATATTTTGATAATTAGGAGTCGGCAGATATAAAGTGACTTTGTGTTGTTTATAATGACATCATTTTTTATACAGGGTGAGTTTCTCAAAGTGTTACAAGGTGATATCTCGAAAAAGTTTAAAATATTTTTATGAAATTTTGGTGAGTTAATATGAAGATGGGGGGACATATTTAAACATATTTTTGACATTTACCCCCTCTCTATTTTGAGGGGTGTTTACCAACAAACATTTTATTCTCCATGTATTTTTTAAAGGGGCCCAGGAAGTTGGTTTGAAAGAAGATGACATTGAGGGGGACTTTGATCCGGAAGCTCATGATCGAATGATGCAGTCTCTTTATAATGATGATTTTCATAATGCCCCAGGGGAGGATCAGAAACCCGAATTTCCAGATATTGATGAAGAGCTAGAAATAGAAGGTAATACAGTAATGTATGGATAATCCGAACCACCTATAATCCGAACACCCCTGTAATCCGAACAACCTTATTATATTTTATTTAGATATTCGTGAACTAATGTTGACCTACGGTTTTAGATTGTTTACTGTTTGTACACCTTGTAGAGTTCGTCATTTATTGGTGTTTGCATGTACTTACATACTTTTAGATGATTTTTTATGTGTATTTACTTATTTAATATTAAGTTTATACTATGTATCTTCTTGCTTTGTCTATGAGATATACTTCTTCTGACAATAAAGCATATTTTGAAATTGAAAAAAAAACTTACTGTGTAAAATGATACTCATAATCCGAACTTCTGCCTTGGGTAGTCCAAACTAACAATCGCGCTTTGATTTAGTGATCCATCCATCGTGGTTCCATCGAATGTTTAGGTAATCCGAAGACGACGAGTTTCTGATATTTTTTTGCTTTTTAAGCACGCACTGCCGACCAAAGTTTACAAATCAAAATAATGAGCACGTACTTTTTGCTAAATATATGTTTTAAAGATGTAAAATTTTACTGTTTATCAAGAAAGTTTACCACTCAAAGCAGGTCATATTGCCTCAACTAATAATGTACCCCGACTTAATTTTACCACAAAAGCACGCCGTCTTCTTTTAGAACACTTTCTCACTAAATTTAACCGCGATTTTCTATTTTAAGTACTAAAAAACTCTTCAAAACACTCCAGACATTTCAAACTACCGACAGAAGTGGCCATTTTGACATTTCTAGTCCTGCAGCGCCACTAAGCGACTTGTCATCGAACCTTTTTTCAGCCATGATTGTCTTGTCTTGCGTCTTTCTCTCGCATGTGCAAGTAGAAAAAGAGGTAACGATAAACAAACAAATATTTGACCAACCCTTTTGGGGCGGCTCTATCTTCCATCTTACTTCAATTAATTAAAAAAAGGATAGTATGCTTCATTGATGACTGTCACCGTGAATGAAATTTTTTACTACGTGTTTTTGATTGGATGCGTGGGAGTAGTAGTACGGACGACCATTTCTCATGAATGAAAAATGTCAAGTACACATGCACCGAGTTATGCATCGTTGCCAATACTTAATAAAATTACCTAAACCTGGGGACTATATTTTCTGATGTCCTGCGCATCAACCTCTTTAAATAATAATATAGCAGATATAATCAATTAAAATATACACATTTTAAAGTTGCTTTAAAGTTTGCTTAAACGCTTCTTCGTCCAAAAAAAGTTCATCTAGAAATAAATACAACAATTATTGCAACTTACGACGGTAAAAAATAAATATGTATATAATTTTCTGTTCGGATTACCCTGAGACATCACTGTATGAATAATAAAAATTGTATCTTTGTCTTTAAGAATGTTGTTGGAACCTTAAGTAAACATTCTAAAATAGAATATGTATTATTTGATAGGGAACTGGGACTATTATGAGGAAGAGAACAGGGAAGATGAGCCACACTGTGAAGATGATTCATTTAATGTAAGTAGTAATAAGAATGGTGAAAAAGTATATATTTTAATTTTTAATTTTTTTATTACTGTTATTGACATCGGAAAATTGACAACTCAAAAGTCATGAACGTCAGCCAAGACGGTATAACCGAGACTTCTACCTTGAGTTCTTTTTCTCGCGAATTCACGCGTTTCATTCGCACATGTTCGAAAATACAACAGTAACGATCGTTACACCATTCTCCCCTATTTTTTTTTAGATGGACGCAGATTATGACCCTTCCACTTCCACCCAACGGGAACTTATTGGAAGTACCAAGGGAAGAAAAAAACAAAGGAGAAAATCAAAGGTGGCGGAAGCCCTAAAGCTACCTAAACCCAAATATGATCCTTATGATAAAAATTGTAAAAAATACTTTGATGAGTATTTTAAACTTGATTGTGAGGATATCGTGTGTGATACGCTGTTCAAGTTCAAGTACAGGGACGCGGTACCTAATTCATTTGGCTTGACTGATGAAGAGGTAAGCGAGTGTTTGCAGACTATTTAATAAAATGAATTTAACTGAATAACCAGCAAACAAACCTATTTATTTATAACTTTAACGAAAAAATAAGCGATTTAAATAAGTGGGCGGTCTTCTTAGGTAATTAACGGATAAAATAAACCCAGAAAGAATCACTAAATAAGGAAAATAGTGTGGAATAATGTGGGTTAAAAATAGGATTTGTCGGAAAAAATCAAGAAAATTCGGTTTTTAGCCCTTAAATACGCTCCTGGATGACCCATTCGGTATTCATTTTAAAGTGTGATTATCCCTTTATAAAATAGGGTTGAAAAATTCGGAAAAATTAGATGGGAAAAAATATAAAGTGATTCAAATGTGCCGATGTCGAGGGCAACAAAAGTAAAAAAATCGGAATTTAATTGGCGATTGCTCCCTTCCTATAAAGAATGAAGAAACTAGAAAATACGGGTATCATGTATTTCGACGAGCTCTTTCCGATTGCGTATATGGGATTTTAATGTGAACCATTTTGACCCCACAAAAAATTAAAATCCGTGAAATATTTGGGTCAAAAATCGAAATTTCTAATTTTTCCCAAGTATATACATTTTCCAGTGATTTTAGGTTTAGGTAAATGTACCTTATTGCAAAAAGAAACAGGGACTGTTTTGTAGATGTTTGGGAGCTGTTTCCAGAAACAGGATCTGTTTTGTAGCTGTTTGCAGAAACAGACCCTGTTTCTGAAAGCTCCTCCCAAACAGCTACAAAACAGACCCACATAAAAATAGTTTTCAAATTTTTTAGATATTATGGGCTAAAGATAAAGAACTCAATAAATGGTGTTCCCTAAAAAAAGCACTGCAACGTCGCCCTGACCATGTTGAAAAATATGATCAGATTGCATATGCAAAGAAGGCCAACAATTTTGATTTGAAAAGAAGGATTATTCCTAGTCTTTATTCCGAGGAAGCAGATGAGGCCCCAAATGTTCAGCATCCTTCAACCAGTGCCAATAATAAAACCAAAAGTAGTGGTCCTAATAGTGAAAGTAGTACAGTAGTTTCGGGTGAATCTAAAGACAAAGTTGGTGATAATTTGGAAGCCAGTAATAACCCTGTTGAAAAATCCCCTGTTAATAGCAGTGAGAAACGAAAAAAGAAAAATAAAAAGAAAAATAAATCTGCAAATGAAAAATCAAACCCCAGCAAAAATGATAAAAGTCTGTCCAAAAATGAAGATTCTGTCCAAGCAGAAGAAAATCCTAAAAAGAAGAAGAAAAATAATGAAATTAAAAATGACAAAACTAACACAAAGAAAACTAGAAAAAGAAAACGACTCGAGTCTGATAATAAACAGGGTGGGAAGAAAATTAAAAAGAGTAAAGAGTCTACTGATCTTGGCATTTCGGATGCTAGATTAT